>JALGBA010004224.1:600000-927500 GCA_023970755.1 Azemiops feae
AATTAAGATTTAAGCAAATCAGAATCAAAACATGGTTTAATACAGGGTGTAAATCCAGTCTGTAAGTGTTTTCAAAGTGTTACCTGCATTCCTGTATTCAGTATAGTTACCAAAATTGCAAGCTGGCTGTCGTGACACGCTCATAACCAATAGCAAATGTTTCTGGAGAACTAGAGTAAAAATACAGACGATAAATTGGAATCTTGCCATGGATTATGATCAGCTCCTGAAGGATAAACAAGCTTCCCAACATTGTTTTCTGAAATCAGCTTGCCAGAGAGGGGTTGGCTCGTTCACTGTCAGAAATTATCCGTGAAAATAGGATCTTTAGCCACCACCACGATGCCTATTGCCCTCTCGGACAGATAGCCATAGACCTACTCACCCCATTGCAGGGCTTTACAGCCCTCTCTAAGCGTTTATTTATAGAGTCGGCATCTTGCCCCCCACAATCTGGGGTCCTCATTTTACCCACCTGGGAAGGATGGAAGTTGAGCTGGTTAGGATTGAACTGCTGGCAGTGGGAATGCAGAGTTGGACTGCAGTGCTGCCTTCTAACTACTGCGCCACCAGGGCTAACTTGCCTTCCTACCGAAGTAGGTAGAATATTAATGTTTACACATACATAACTCTGGCACCAAGTGATTCACTGTCCTTTTCCCTAGAAACAGACTTTAACGTCTTGATTGTAAACCAGCTATATAACTCCTACCATCCTTCCATGCCTCCTCAGAAGGAGCAAACAGACCAGTAGGCCCTGCCCATCCTCCTTAACCAAGGGACCGGCCGCTTGATTTGAACAGTTGGAGGCCCGTATCGGAAACCTGAATCTGTCTATCCCGGGCAAGATTTACCATATTGACATATTCCCCATCCACAAAACTATACAAAGATACCATATTTATGCACTACTACAGAACCCGTATGCTGTGTTATATTCATTTATATTATTGTTTATATTATGTTTATAATATATTTATATTATTGTTAATTTGTTGGCAAAAGTTTATGAAAAACTGGGTGGGATTGAGAGCAGTTACTGACCCCTGAAGTGCTAAATCAATTAACCCTCTTTTAAATACCCCAGCCTCATTCCCAGTTTTAATGCTGGGATACGGTGGATGGCGGTCAGCCTTAATTCTGAAGGGCCTGCAGGCTTTCAGGCCCAGCTGCTCTCTTAATTTGGGGTCCCCACTCCTTTTTCTATCTGCAGCTGCCCCACTTTTTGGTCTCCCTCTTTGACTGTTTGCTCAGACCGTTTAGATATTTCTCAGGGTGAGCTCTGATCTGCAGATCACGGCCTCATTTCATTTCTTGATTGCTCCAGAGCCACGTTTGTAACCCAGCGATGGGGGCTCTGAAACTGCTGCTCAGAGGACGAACGCAGGAGCCGCTTAGGCGGAAGGGAACTCTCCGGAAGGAAGAATCTTTTGTTCTGGCCATTCCAGATTCCAGGTAAGGGGGCAGTTCAAGAACAGGTTGTGGTATTGCCTTGCAGGGGGGAAACGCTTTCACCCGGAGGACCAGCCCCACCCTTCACAGAGAGGGTGGAGAGATACAGATTGCAAAGCAGAGTTTGACAGGGAGATGTGGGTCACACAGCCCTGGCATTCCTTGCTACGCTTTGAGACTGGTTTATATCTAGCTCCGTTAACCGTTCATCGTACAGTTTTGCCTCCAGCCCTCTGATCATCTTTGTTGCTCTTGTCTGCGCTGTTTCCTGTCACGGTGACCAGAATTGGATGCAGAATTCCAAGGGTGGCCTCAATAGTGCGGTATAAAGTGGTACCATCAGATCTGGTGATCTTGATTCTATCCCGCTGGGTGCCCACCAGCCACCATGTCTTGACTTAAGGGGGAAAAGTCAGAAGAAAGCAGTGACAGACACGGGAAGGAGCGGCAGAACACGGGGGTGGAGTCCAAAGAGGGGCCAGCCTAGAATCCCTACGTAGCCACAAGCAAGCTGAGCCCAAACCCCTTGAGTTCCGTTGACCTTTATCTAACTCCAAGCAGGTGCCAACCGTTAGTTGAGAAGGTTCCTGTGCACGGGCTGTTTAGCAATAAACCAGTTTAATTGGACGTGATCTTTTGCATCTGACCGTAGATAACAGCCAATAGCCAGCTGCATCCCAGGCCACCAACTTATCCCGCCTACATGAATAGTGGGAGTTGCAAACAACTGACCATCAAGCGATGCGTAGATCGGTTTTGCCCCGGAGGGAACTCAGGATTTAACCGGCTGTGAAATGATTGGCTCCAACTATTCAATAGGATAATTTGTGCTGGAGCTTCTGAAATGGCACGGAGACTAACGAGCACTCGGGGCAGGAGAAGTTTAATTTATGTACAAGTGACTGGAAAGTGCTATTGAACAGTGGCCCAAAGTGTTTCAAATGGGAAATTTATATTAATCAACAGATTAAATTAAATCTGGTCCTCCTCGGAGGCAGAGCACATGTCATGTAAGGGTCGCTGCTGTTTTGGATTGAAGCATTTAAACAGAAGTCATTTCAAACGTTTCTTTTGCACCAACAGCCCTGCTCTTCTGACAGAGGGCGGAATACGTGGTATATTCTTATTTCCGCTTTCCCCAAATGATATCCCTGCCCAACAGCAATTCAGGCAATGCGTTTTTTTCTCCTGTTATGATGGTTAAGAGGATGAATAGACTTCTATTTCCCTGAAATCTGCTGGATTGAATGACCACCAGGGCAGGCCAGTTCCGTAAGTCCCGACTTGCACCTCTGAACTGGAAAAGCTGAATTATGCTCAGCCGCACAGCCCGGGGCTGGTGAGCTCCTGCGAGTTTTGTGTGGCGGCCTCTGTTTACAGAACATCTACAGGTGGTCCTCGAGTTACAACCACTTGTTCAATGACCATTTAACCTTACAACGGCGTTGAACGTGAGGTAGTTATGACCGCTTCTCAGACTCCTGGCTGCAGCATCCCTGAGGTCACATGATCAAGAATTCTGACATTCCCAGCCGGGCTTCCCATCAGCAAAGTCAATGGGGAAGCCGGCAGGAAGTCGGAAACCATATTATCATGTGACAGCCCCACTTAACGACTGGCATGGTCTTCACTTAATGATGGCAAACAGGATTGCTGGTACTGAGCAATGCAGTCACGTGACGCCATGCTTTATGCCGTGTTGCTTAGCGACTACAATTCCAGTCCCAACAGCTTGTAAACAGGAGTACTACCAGTACCAGAAGTAATTTATTTGGAGTATGGGACCATTAATATACTGCAACCCGTGTAGTTCTCATTTCATTAGGAACCTTTGAGTCAAGATCTGACAGACTTCTATAGAGTGAAGTCCGTTTCACAAAAGACAGGCAGACCGGTTTTGCAGATCGACCTGCTTCGTGGCTCAGGGAGATCTTCTCGCCAAAGATTGGAAAGAATTTGGTCACCCGCCGTTTCTTTATCATGTGCAGGTAGTGCTCGCTTAACCACCACAACTGGGACCGGCCATTCTATTGCTAAGCAATGTGGACATTAAGCGAAGCATCATGTGACCACATTTCCCCCGTGGCCGTGAAGCGAATCACCCGTGGGGTTGTTACGCGGGAGATTGTGAGCGAGAAGAACCCGCACAAAAGCTCCCCCCCCTCGCCAGGCCTGCCGCTTGCTCCCCTAGCAGGAGTTGCGAGTCTCAGTGGACCCCCAAATGACACGTCCGCTCTGCGTGGGGGGTGGGGGTGGTAGCGCAACTCAGTTGAGGGTCAAGATGACCCCTCGCAAAGCTCAGGTGGCCAAACCCCTCCCCCCCAGGCCCCTCCGTCTGGCTAGAGGGGGAGGGGGACGAGAGGTTGTCCAGGTCTCCTGCAAAAGATACATCCTGCAGAGAAGACACAGGGGGTCCCCGACTCACGACAGCTCGTTTAGTGACTGCTCAAATTTACAACGGCACTGGAAAAAGTGACTTACGACCGTTTTTCACACTTACGACCGTCGCAGTCTCCCCCATGGTCACGTGATCAAAATTCATACGCTTGGCAACTGACTCCTATTTATGACGGTCGCTGTGTCACAGGGTCACGTGATCCGCTTTTGCAACCTCCTGACAAGCAAAGTCGATGCGGGGGGGGGGGGGGGAGCTGGATTCCCTTAACAACCGTGTGCCTAGCTTAGCAACTGCCGTGATTCACCTAACAACCATGGCAAGTGCGGTTGTAAAAACGGGGCAAAACTCAATTAACAAATGTCTTACTTAGCAAGAGAAATCCTGGGCTCAATTGTGGTCGTAAGTCGAGGACTGCCTGTGTTTTTTTTAAAAAGCTAAAGCTCAGAACGAAGGGAGGTTAGCAAAGACTAAGAAAAGCCCAAACTGGTTGTTTGTTTTAGAACTTCCAAATAAAGAATCGGTTTAATGAAGATGGCAAAATGCGAGCGTGGAACCGAAAAAGGCAGAATGACTCACCTCTTATTTTGTTCATTCTTCTTTTACAAAAAAACTACGCTGCAGAGAGCGAGAGAAAGTGGCTGGGTTGATGCTCAGGATCAATAGAGACATGATCAAGGAACACGGTACCATTTTATTTTATGTTTTATTGCTCTGGGATCAGACGAGGCAGTGAGAGAACCACAGGGCGCTCCGGCGGAGTCTTTCTGTTATCATCTGTGAAGATCCGGAAGATCTCGGGCGCCTGAGGAGAGCCCGCCTCACCCTGGCCTTCCCAAATGGCCGGTCCTCGTTCAGTGACGGCCACGCTTGAAAACAAGGGGCGGCTACCAGAAACCAGCCTGGGCTGTTCCAGAAGAGACCTCCTTGCTCTGTTTAGTAGATTGGAGAATCTGTGGGTGTGATATACTGTATTGCCACTTCAGCCAAATATTCAACAACATGCGAGGTATTAGTACCGCTTTATAAAACCCTAGTGAGGCCACACCTGGAATACTGCAGCCAATTTTGGTCACCATGTCACAAAAAAGATGTTGAGACCTTGGAAAAAGTTCAGAGAAGAGCAACTAAGATGATCAAAGGCCTGGAGACTAAAACATAATGAAGAACGGCTGCGGGACTTGGGTTTGGCCAGTCTAAAAGAAGGACCAGGGGGGACACGATAGCCAGTATTCCAGTATTTGAGGGGCTGCCACAAAGAAGAGGGGGGTCACGTTATTCTCCAAAGCACCAGAGGGAAGGACAAGAAACAATGGTTGGAAACTGACCAAAGGGAAAAGCAACCTGGAATTAAGGAGAAACTTCCTGACAGTGAGGACAATCAACCAGTGGAACAGCTTGCCTCCAGAAATCGTGGGCGCTCCATCACCGGAGGTTTTTAAGAAGAGACTGGACAGCCACTTGTCTGAGATGGTATAGGTTCTCCTGTTTGAGCAGGGGGCTGGACTAGAAGATCTCCAAGGCCCCTTCCAGCTCTATTCTATTCTAAAATATTCCGTAACATGTTGACTAGCCAGCTAGCGAAGCCTGGGTGGGACAGTTTCCCCTCTCCCTTGATGAAGGTGAAGGATTAATTCACTTGCCTCTTGCTAGGCAGATGTAATTTTAAAACCCCTTTAAAACTCCCCACACGTATGTATGTGCACACCCACCCACCCACCTCATCCATCCATCTGCACACACATCAGTGTTGCACTGAATCCAGTTAAGTGAAGAAACCTGAACCCATCTAAGAGATGAGCCAACCTAGCAACAGTTACTTTTCTGGCAATGTTTTAAATAAATGCATTAAGATTCCTTAAACAAGGATGTGGTTCCTGCTCTTTTAACAGCTGCAGCATTGTTACAGGGGGGGGGGGAGTGCTCTTCAACCCCTCAGTAGTTGAATTATTGGGAGGGGGGGAAAAGAAGGAGCCCGCTCTTCTATTTTTAACCATACCACAATCTCCTGCCATTTCTCCAAAGAGTAGCTAAAAGGTTTCAGGCCTGATTCAGACTTTCTCCTGCTGATGATTTCAGCATTCCAGCATGCTGGGCCTGTTTTTCCCCCCTTCTTGCACAGAAGCCACAATTATCCAAGTATTTAATCTTTCCTCTCTATTTCTAAAAACAGATTGCCATTGTATAGAGCCCCACAGCCTTTTTCCAGTTCCTCATGAAAATGGGAATTTTATATTGCAGATACAAGCAAATGCAGATTATTACAGAGGATTAAAAATAAATAAAAAAGATTAGGCAAGCTATATCCGGATTGGTGGCCAAAATAAAATAGTGGTATTTGGATCCCAGGATCTTTGCAGACCTGATGGGAGTAGTAGCCCTAAGGTACCTGAAATCTAATTTCTGAAATGCAACTTTCATTTATGGCATGCTTTCAAGCTTTTTCTGCAATCAGCCGCATGCCATTTTTTAACCTTCATAAGTTAAAGTGGACATTCACCTGAAGTTGTGTCTCTTGAGAATACTGTGGTAATAACAGAAGAGTGAAGCACAGCCTGAAAAGATGGCTAAAGCCAGAATCAGGTCAAATAAACATTACCGTAGAAATATTAAGAATTCATAAAATATCTAAGGTTCTAAAAAAATAAAAATCTATGAATTGAAATATAGCAATCCAAAGTCAGGATCTGAGATCTTTATTTTAAAAAGTATATTTCCCCAGTACTAGAGCATTTGTACATTTATACACACACACGCAGACGCACAAAAACCCATTTCTTCGAAAAGAAATGATGCACAGATAATGTCTATGATACACTGATAATGGAAGAACAGTGTTCAGCTAAAACGGTTAAGAGATAACGGATGAATTACAAATTACTCAGGGCATCCAGTGCAGGAGGAGGAGGGCAGGGAGAGAGAGGCACTCCCGCTGATCTGTGAGGAAAAGGTGAAAAGGGGCCACCTTCACAGGCCTCGTTCAGGAGCATCTGGGACAGGGGTAGGCAACCTTGGCTCTTTTATGACTTGTGGACAGCAAAGCTGGCTGAGGAATTCTGGGAGTTGAAGTCCACAAGTCATAAAAGAGCCAAGGTTGCCTACCCCTGATCTAGGATTTTTACCTCAGTGAAACTTTCTTCCCTCAAGTCGAGGAGACGTTCGATCTCATGGCTGATCATTTCTGAAACTGCTCCCCGTTAACTGTTCGGTTAATGAATATTCTTTAATAATTAAACTGTTTAATGACTCGGCCCCCCCAACTTGATTCTGTTTCATTTTACGTCTTTTGCCCACTATCAAAATCATATTTTGCCTATGATCAAAGCCTGCTTTGTATACATTATTTGGTATAAATGTCCAATTCCTTCTAGAAACACTCGCGAGAAGAAGCATCCCAACAAAAGGTCCCGAGAATCCTTGTTGTGGTCTTCGCTCGTTAATTTTAATTTTAGGTTTCGTTGGTTGGGGGAGGGGGGGTTATAATATTGAAAAAGAAAGCTTCTGAAAACAAAGCTTTTAATGTTTTGCAAAAGTCCACCATTGTCCCTCCCATTTTTCCCCCCTTTCTCTGGGAATTACACCTTGCAGCTCCTGATGACACGAGACGAGGTCAGGTGGACATAAGACAAAAACACGGCTGAATTCAGCCACGACAATCTCATATCAACATTCTGCCCTTAATTTCAGAAGCCGCCGGATTCACATGCTTGCATCATTTACTTTCCTAACAGCCGTTTGAGAAGATCCGCTGCGGAAGATCCTCCGAGGAAGGGGGCCCTCCAGGACTCAGTTCAGGGCATTGGCGGCTAAACAGTCGCATAAGGTTCTCTTCTCCACTTTGAAAAGCAAGGTCTCTGTCTGCAGGAAGTGGGGGGGGGCGAGAGAGTAGGGGACAAAGCAGGTTAGTCAATTTCTCATCACAGTCTCTCCTTGTTACAAATGCAAACAAACCAAATGCAAAAAAAAATAAAAATAAAAAAATGGCACGGAACATGATTTTCAAATTCTGATTTATGCTTAGTTTAAGGCAAATCTTACAACACAAAAATGTGGCTGTCCTTATTTTAACTATGGTTATCTAACAATGCAGCAGAACTACCAACTCAGTGCTATCTTCCTGTTGGGGTGGGAAAGTGCTTAAAAGGCTACTAAGCGTCCCCCCCCCCAGCCTTCGGTTTCCTACTCCTTCCAACAGATGAGCAGCAGCGGCATAAGAGGGTCTCCTGACCACCGAAGCACAGCTTCTAATCACTGAATGAGAAGAACCCCGCCTGGGCCCTGCGGCTTTCCAGTTTTGTTTGAAAATATCCAGAGAGGCAGATATAATCAGAAACCAGACAAAACCACAGCCAAATGGCGAGGTCAGTGGGCCCTCCTAGTCTAGACCCCGAGAGGGCAGGAAATGATGGTCAAGGGCCAGCAAGGGAGCTTTCCAGCGTCCTTGTGACTCTAATGGGTGGGACAGTTTAAGGGCAACGATGATGATCGGCAGATTCCTCGGCCTGCGTCCCACGGCATCGCCAGCCGGCAAGAATGACCAGAATCCAAGGGGGGGGGGGAATTGGGCAAGTCATGCCCAGGATGGGGGCCTGACTCGGCTTTCAAGTTGCCAGGCTGATAGTCATGAGGCAGGGAAGGGACACGGGGTGAATCAAGAGGGAGCTCTGTGGCACATTGGGAGACCCCTCCCCATTTTATCACCGGCCCCTCCTCGATCTCCCTAACCTCTCAGCCGGGCTGTATCCGGACACAAGGAAATGTTTTTCCAGCCGAGGCTGAGCTCTGAGTTCAGAAACAGCTCCTGCCACCGTTCACACCTACCGAACTACACAGAGGTTGCAAAAACATACGGAGTGCTCCCTTCTGCCTCAGCCCTCCTCCCCCTCCTCCCCTTGGCCTGGGCCCGCAGCTTCTCACCTGAGCTGAACCAGGGGTGGGATTCAGCCGGTTCACACCACTTCGGCAGAACCGGTAGCCAATTTGTTGTTGCCCAGCAGGCCCAGAATGGACTTCCGGAAGCGGCGTCCACACAGAGAACCGGTTGTTCACCTATTTGAATCCCACCACTGAGCTGAACTGATCTTTTCACCCAAGCTCAGCTGCCCAAACTAACTCCTGTCGCAAGGGATGTGGCAAGGGGTGCAGCTGCGGTTAGTCACAGCCAGCAGCACTCAGGAGCACCCAACGGAGAACACAAACTGGGATTGGGGAAGAGAAAATGGCGGCAGGGCCACTCACCATGCAAAGCATCACAGGGCTTGTGAGGCACTCCTCTGGAACAGAGGCAGCAACACACAACTGTCGGAATCTGGGCCCCTTCCCTGCTTTTAACAGAGGTCTTGGGCAGCCCAGCCCCTCGGCCTCTCCAGAGAGCAGCCCTCCTTTGCTCCTTTCCTTCAAAGGCCGCTGCATACTGGGCTGCACCCACGTTTCATGCAGGGCTTCGCTCGAATGCAGCGCCCCCCAGATACAGCACTTGAGAGCAGATGCCTCTCCCAGGGCCAGGTCTCTCTTGCAGCCCAGGCCGCAAGACACAAAGAAGGGCAGTGCCAGCCACCGGGGGGGGGGGGGGGGGGAGGCAGCCTGCTTGTAACAGCCCGGAGTGGCCGATGGGAGCCGGGCAGGTGCATCTTGTCACGTCATCGCCAAGATGATTAATGAGGGGTCAGCAAACTTTGTCGGGAGAAGAATATTACTTTAAATCTGCCACAGCCAGAGACAGATAAATGGTCCAGGGCTGCCTGGACCAGATCAGATGAAGGGCAATGTGGTCTAGGTCCTTTAAAAACAGCTAACAAACCCATCCTGGGGTCCTGAGTGCGGAGGAGAGGAGAACAGCCTGAGCTGCAGAAAGGGCGGCTCTCAAAGGCTCAGGGCCCTGGGCTCATTTTGACCACCTGCCGTGGCGAAACCACTATTGCATCCACGCACCTCCCCCCGCCCCACATTCACTGCTCTTTGGCCTCTGCAACCTCCCTGGTAGAAAACAGGAAGTGAATGTTCTGCTGTCACCCTAACAACCCTGGTACTCATCGCATTTCCTGCAGCCCTTATCGAGGGAAGCGGCTCTCTCTCTTCAGTCACTGTGCAAATGTGCATTAACAACCGAAAAAGTCGCTTCGAAGCAAGTTGGGCGGCAAATCAATTAAATAAATAAATGTCATACTCGGGAATCTAAGTTGTACGCCGTCTTCTTTAAATCTTGCAAAGCCCTCTGCATGAATTCAAAGGCATGGCAGTCCACGCACGGGCGACCTGGAAGGGGATTTTAATAGGGACACTTCAAGAACATGAAATATTACGGAACGCATGCAAGCGTCTACGGCAAACACAGCAAGTCAGCCCATCTCTGAATCAGAGGAAGGTGGAATGAGGCTCCAGCCTGTTCTGACAAGAAGACCATGTTTTCTTCTATAGGAGGGAAGGAAGGAAGGAAGGAAGGAAGGAAGGAAGGAAGGAAGGAAGGAAGGAAGGAAGGAAGGAAGGAAGGGAAAACAGAGGGAGGGAGGAAGAGAGGGAGGGAGGGACTTTTCCAATCCTTTTTCTGCACCCAGGAAAGTTGGAGGTCAGGAGAGAGGAGGCAGAAGCAAGGCTTTGGAAAGAGCGTATGGAGTGAACTGGACCAGAAATTTCCCCTCTTTATGTTATGGTTCACTTTCATTCTCCAAAGGGTTAAGACCCCCCTCAGAAAGGCTGGAGAGGCTCAGAAGAGACCCCTTGGTTGGAACTTGCATTTGGCAGCTATGGCCACATTGCCAGAAGCAGCACCAATGCAGTTCACTTTAACTTCCCTGTCCGCACAGTGGCCAAAAGCTGTTTCTCCCAAATTCTGGAAAGAGTCTTTGGCTTAATATGTGAAAAGAATGACAATATCTTTGGTAGAATTTTTGTTTTAAAAGTTCCCATAAAACATCACAATCAAAGCTAAACAATAAAACATGTATTTCTGCAAAGTTAAATATTACAGCCATTTGGAGACAGATACTATCAAAAAGAGGGAAAGCTATACTATGCCTGGACAAGACCAGAATAAGCATTTTCACTAGACAGAAAAGCCTAAAAAAGTTAGCTTGGGGGGGGGGGGGGGGGATAAATATGGCCGGGAAAATGAATGGGAAGATGGAGACTTACATACTGTAAATGAGAGACTTGATCCCTGATGGAAAGGCATCTTGGCTGAATACATTTCAGTGAACAACTGCCCACAAGTTCCAACCTTTTATTATTTTATCAAGCAAGAAATTAAACAGGCATGAAAGAATGTCTTGCTACAATTTCAAATATATTATGCAACATTCTTTCTCCTACAATACCCGCTTTCCTGAGAATCTTTCAATGAGGATTTGGATTCTGAATTTGTGACTCTGCTTTTTATGCCATAAAACTGCCTGTCAATCCACCTGAGCATGTCATCAGGAAATAATTATAGAAATAATTCACAGATGGTACAATATTTCTTTGATGGTGCATTATACTAATCAAAATATTTTTAAATTGTGCTGGAAGCGGCTTGCAATCAAATTACTGCCTCTGGTGGCAATCCATAATCATTGCATTAATTTAAACAACAACAACAATGAAGCAGAAAAACCATGCCAAAAGCCTTGATCATTCTTCTTTGGCTTCCCCGAGACATTTAAAAAGTTGTAAGGAAAAAAATTCAATGAATATATTTAATTAGCTTCCAAATTTATAACAGCAAAACCTTGGAAGGCTAATTTACATCTTTCCTTTGATCGAGGGTGCTTAGAAGGATAGGAAATAACCTTGGCTAAACATTAACACAAGTAGGTCCCTTGGGCTAAAAACGGTTTAACCAAAGATGGCCTCCAGTTTTAGCTTTAGTGAATACCATTTGATGTTTCAGGGGGCAGAGTGGTGTTCCTCAACGCAGCAATTTTACAACGTGCAGATTTCAGTTCCCAGAACTCCCTCGCCAACAAGGCTGGGGAACTCTGGGAATCGATGTCCACACACCTTAAAACTGCTGAGCTTCAGAAACACTGCTCTGCGGAGCACAAGTAAGTTTCCAAAGTAGCACAAGCAAGCTTCCCTTTGCCCTCTGCTGACTCTGGTTCAGGAAACAAATACAGGCAGTCCTTGACTTATAACAGTTCATTTAGTTACTATTCAAAGTTACAACGGCACTGAGGAAAGCGACTTAGGACCGTTTTTCACGTTTATGACCGTTGCAGCATCCCCGTGGTCACCTGCTTGGCAACTGGCATGTACTTATGACAGTTGCAGTGTCCCAGGGTCACGTGGTCACCTTTTGTGACCTTCAGACAAGCAAAGTCATGGGGAAAAACCCAATTCTCTTCACAACTGTGTTACTAACTTAACAACTGCAATGATTTGCTTAACAGCTTTGTCAAGAAAGGTAATAAAATAGGGCAAAACTCACTGGAGAACTGTTTCACTCAGTAACAGAAATTTTTGGCTCAATCCCGGTTGTAAGGCAAGGAGTAACTGTGGGAATTTGGTTGGGCCATATATATATATATATATATGTTAGTCTGGAGCACTGGATGTGATTTTGGGCTGAAAAGTGCCGGTTTCATCTTTTGCAGTCGAACAAAATGATATTGTGCGCAAGACAACTGCCGTTTGTGATCCACCTGGAGACCAAAGATTTCAGGCCCACCGGGAAGGTCTGTGTGTGCATAAATAACAACAACATGGTGGCTGAATCTGCCTGTTCAAAGCCTTTGACGCACATCGCAATGCAATAAGTGGGATGTAGTTGTTGGCTTGTTTAGGAGCACACTCTGTTCGCAAACCTAGGTTTACGTCGGAACCGCATACAGGCATACCTGCCGAGGTGTTGATTTGAGGACAGGTGAAATGTAATGCTTACTTTCAGCAGGAATCGCTGTTCCTGATTCTTCCTCAGCCGTAACAGCCTTCGTAGAAATCAGCCCCATCATCAGGAGTAAAGGGGCCAAAAGTATCATCTTCTTCGTGCAAACTGCGAGCATCTTGCTAGTGAAGCCTTCCTCCTTCCCAGGAGAAAACAGGAAAGGTTATGGATAACAGAGATCTTTTGAAGCACATAGTTTGGCTGAATGTGGTTTTTCCCCCCAGCAATCCACGTGAGTCAAAACTACAAAATTAAAAATTCATAAATCAATATCACATTCTTACTATCTGACACAACTAATTAAGTTGTCATCTTTAGCTACACCTTTTCTCATGAAATCTGTTGAATTGGTAGAAATAGAAGAACAATAATGTTACTAAATAAAAGTAAGTAGTAATAACAGAAGTAAGAAGTAATAATACCAAGAGGTTTCTTAAAAGAAAAATGGTGAAACACTTTCCTTAGGACTGCAATGTCTCCTTTACACTCTCTCTACAAATATATATGAATGTGACTGGCAAGGGAAGGGATAATTTCAAATTGTAACGCTCCAGGTCTTTCTAAGAGCAGCAGTGTCTCAGGAACATCCACAGTGACATGGTCAAAAAAGTCAAGATGGCCACCGTGCCTGCACTATCAAAGGTCTGCCTGAGTTTTATGTATATCACATGCGAGACAAAGGGGACCAGGGGCAGGGCTGGGAAGGTGCAGCTGCAGCTGCCTTCTTCACCTTTTCTATCCTCTATACCCTGCAGAAAGCTCCTGGTCCTTATTTATTTTCTAGTCCGTGCTGTGTAACTTCCCACACAGAGACAAAAACCACATCTCAACCCCAAAGCTGGTCTTGGCTCGAAAGAGATGGGGCAGAAAGCAGAACCTCTACTGCAAAGTATTTCCGGTCAACATCATAATTTATGTCGATCTCTTATTTGCTTCTAGAATAGGCTGCAACAGTGAGCAGAGTAAAAATACCAGGGGAGTAATGATATACATCAAGCCATTTAACCCCAGAATTTCAGCAGGATGCTGTGACATCTTATGATGTTCTCAAGATAATGTGACATCAATCCCATAATTGTAAGCTTTTAGATACTATCAAGCAACCGTTCTTGTTCCCAGTAAGGAAGGGAGATTACGTAGCTGTGGGGTTTCATAGTCATAAACCATGAAGCATTGCTATGAAGAGTCAGGATATTTGTATGCAGCGAACTAAAGAAATTACATAAGAATGCAGGCTAAATAAGCACGGGGGGGGAGGGGGAAGCACTATTTCGTCTCTCAAAAGTCAATCAAAATTATGATACCTGAACATCTTTTGCCCTCAGTCCCATAGCAGGTGTGTTTACCAAAGCTTCCATAAAAGCAAAACCATTTTCTGCTGAAAAATAAAAGGTCTTAAGACCCACCTTTCCATTTCCTCCATATTATCCACACGTGAACCTTGTATTCCAATGTGGTAATCAGAATGTTTTTTTTAAATCCACTTAAACTGTTTGGATCAGATACATTTCTGCCCTTGTAGGAACTACGGAAGCAGAAAGTCCCCCATCTCCTTTTGACAGCTGCCAGGAGGAGCCTCCCTCTGGCTCAAGCAGCGTCAGGTCTTCTCTTTCCCCAAAGCAAAGTCTTGCCTAATCCTCCCCCCCCCCCAGCCCAGGGCGATTGCTCAGAACGGCCTCTAGTCCAGAGAAGGGCTGGAGAAATCACCTGTTCCCAACCCGGGGTCTGGTGACTGCCGTGTGGGGTGCAAACCGTGCACCCCGGTCGAGCAGACGACCAGTGGCCGCAGCGCAGGGCACGGCCTCTTTGCATCTAGATCATCCCTCAGGGAATTCCAACAAAGCAAAGACAGAAATACCTGCTCTCTCGCGCTCTCTCCCTTGTCTTTGCAGTGGCTGCTTTGAATGGCTGCCGCGGCTGGTTAGCGCAAGATGTGCAGTGCTGCCTCGGAGCAGGCGCACAGCTGCCCTTTCTCCTTTCTCAAAGGATCTGCCATGGCAACCATGCCGAGCCCCACAAAACAATGGCCTTGCTTTCCCCGTTCTGGCGTGAAAGGCACAGCTTTTAGGACGTCCCTAAGTCTTTTAGTGTACAGCATAAAAAAAAAATGGTGGCAAGGGAAACATGAACATGTGTATGATACATACACCTCTGCGAGTGATCACTTCTTCAGATGCAAAGGAAATTGAGCATTATTATTGATGGGGAAAGGAAGACATGAGGAGTTATCTATAGCTCATATTGGACATTAGATTAGTTCAGTGAGAGACATTCTTGGCCTGATTGAAACGTCATATGATGTGATAAGTATCCTTTTTTAAACTCCATTACAGCTCCAACTAAATTCCAATTCATCTGTTTTTCAGTGAAATTATCGCAAGATATCCTTTTCAAAACGATAGCCACTCGATGACAGAATGACTGGATGAGTCTAAAAGTTCTCACTGTGGGTTTTGGACCTACAAATTCTGATTTTTTTATTCCTTTGAATGTGATTTCCCCAACATGAAGAGGCAGATAAGGACAAGCAAGCAGGCATATATGCTTCACTCTTGCAGATGAGGTCATGCAATCACATTGCCATAATAGATACGGGACCAGAATTAGCATCCGGAAGCTTGAACTGGTCCAGAATCCAGCACTGTGGGCAGCGATGGGCATGCTTTGTTAGGCCCATGTCTGCTCTTCGAGTTGCGGTGGCTGCCAGGTTGCTTCCTGGTGCAATTCAAGGTGCTGATTATTACCTATAAAGCCCTATATGGCATGAGGCCTGGTTAGTTGAGGACTGCCTATTTCCCATAGTAGCTGCCTAACTATTTTGATCTGGCAAGGTTGGCATGTCTGGGTTCTTTCAGCTGAGCGTCATCTTTCAATAAGACCCCAGAAACACCCCTTCCCTTTGGCAGCACCTGCCCTCTGGAACCAGCCCCCCCCCCAGATGGGTCTCTCTCTCTCTGTGTGTGTGCTGTACCCTGGAGAGTACTCTGGCTCTTCACAAGGTTGATTGAGGGCCCCATCTGGCACTGTGGGTTAGCTTTGCTCGTTGTCTGGTTTGTGTCATCTTTTATTCTTTGTTTTAATCACTACACAGGTAGTCCCTGACTTATGACCACAATTGAGCCCAAAATTTCTGTTATTGAGACAGTTGTTAAGCGAGTTTTGCCCCACCTTACGACCTTTCTTGCTACAGTTGCTAAGTGAATCACTGCAGTTGATAAGTTAGTAACCTAGTTGTTAAGTGAATCTGGCTTCCCCAGTGACTTCGTTCATCAGAAGGTTGCAAAAGGGGATCACGTGACCCCCAGGGACACTGCAACCGTCATAAATACGAGTCAGATGCCAAGCATCCGAATTTTAATCACGTGATCATGGGGATGCTGCAAAGGTCATAACTATGATAAACTGTTGTGACATTTTTCAGTGCCGTTGTAACTTAGCTACACGAACTGTCGCTAAGTTGAGGACCACCTGTGTTATTTTATTCTTCTGCGGATTTTTCTCCGTCAATCACCCGGTGGCTGGAAGTCAGGAAGTGTGACAGATTCAGATTGCACCATCCCATGATACTTTTTGTAAAGAATTGACACTTTTCCCCCATGTAAACTTATGGCTGGCTGGGGAACCCTGGGAGTTGAAGTCCCCAAGTCTTAAAAGTTTGGCGCCCCCCCCCCCCCGATTCCTCCTGTTTTCCTGCTCCCAACTCCTCCTTCCTCTCCTTCCTCCCAGGAGGAGGAGGAGGAGGACGGTGATGGCGGTGCTTCCACAGGCCTTCATCCCGAAGGGGGCGGTGGCTGGCCTTGGGGAGACTTCGCTGGCTGCGTCCCTTCTCCTGGCCGCTCTCCTCCTGCCGGCCTGCCCTCAGAGAAGCGATGCGAAGCCGCCAGGGTGGCAGGCCAGGCAGAGAAGCGACGCTGCGGCCCAGGTGGAGGAGACGCCGTTTCCCTCCTCGGCAGGGCCGGCGGGCCTCTTTCGGCGAATAAGCGACCCTCCCGCCTCCTCGGCTCCACGTTCCCCAGCTCAGCCCTTCCGCGAACCCGACTCGTCTGCATCCCCGCAGGAGCCGCTTTGGCCGAGCAGCGGCCGCTGAGAAGACGGACGAAGCGGGGCCCGCCATCTTGACGTACGGCAAACGCGGGCGCGCGCGCGCGCGCACGACGCCTTCCGCCTCCCTCCCCTCCGCGGCCATTTCCCGCCGGCCCTCCCGCGCGCCGCCATCTTGCGTTACGGACGGCGGTGCGGAGGGTGGGAGGGAGGCGTCCTCCCCTGGAGGGCCGGGGCCTCGCTTGCTCGTCCCCCTCCCCCTCCCGCTCTTTTAGGTGTCTTCGTGAAATGCCGGCCGCGCGCCTCGGCTGGGCCCCAAGATGGCGTCGATGCGGGAGAGCGACACCGGCCTGTGGCTGCACAACAAGCTGGGCTCGGCCGACGAGCTGTGGGCGCCGCCGAGCATCGCCTCGCTGCTCACCGCCTCGGTCATCGACAACATCCGCCTCTGCTTCCACGGCCTCTCCTCGCCCGTCAAGCTCAAGCTGCTCCTGGGCGTCCTCCACCTGCCCCGCCGCGCCGTCGACGAGGTGAGGCCGCCGGGCGGGGCCGCCCCAGACCCCCCCATTCAGCCGCCGCCGTTGGGGGTGGGGAGGGCCGTTGGGGGTGGCCGTTGGGGGGGAGGGGCCCGGCAAGGTCACCCGCCGACCCCCCCCGCGGGGCTTAACCTTTCTTTGGGGGGCCCGGGGGGCTCGCCCCTCCCCTCCCCGGCCGTGGCTTCGGATGGGGGGGGAGATTCGGCCCAGCCTTGCCGGTTGGGCGGCGGCCTGGCCCAGGACCCTCCGCTTTCGGGTCTGGGACGGAGGGTGTACGCCAGGAGTCCTCGGCTTACGACCGTTCGTTTAGTGACCGTTGGAAGTTGCGACGGCGCCGACAGGAGGGGCCGGGGACCGTTGCCCACCCTTAACGGCCCCGGCGGCGCCCGCGTGACGGTCACGTGATCAGAAGCCCAGGCCCTTGGCCACCGACTGGTATTGATGAGGAGGGTCGCAGCGTCCCCTTTTAGCGACCTTCTGGCCAGCAAAGTCAGAGGGGAAGCCTGATAAACTGAACGACCTCGTTATTAACTGCAGCGATTCGCTTAACGACCGTGGCAAGAAAGGTCATACGGTGGGGCAAAGTTCACTCAACAACTGTCTCGCTTAGCAACAGAAAATTTGGGCTCAGCTGTGGTCGTAAGTCGAGGACTGCCCGTATAAACACTTGCCTCCCCCCCTCCCACCCCAGGCCGCCCCCGTTGTCGTCGTTCGTGGTGCCGTCCGTCCATCGGCCCCTCCGGCAGGACCTGAGGCTTCACGAAGGGGGAGGCGAGTGGAAGATTTGGGGGGCGTCAGAGTCTTGCTGCAAGAAAGGACGGTGGGGAGTCGCATCCTCCGTGCTGGTCCTCGGTTTGTGGCATGATTCGCTCTGCGGAGGAGGAAGCTTTGAGCAGGGAACCTCCCAGGTGCAGCCGGTGGCCGTGCCTATTTCCCTTGATTTTGGAGACGCTCCTGAAGGCTGGACCCCAGGGCTTCGTAGAGGGGAGGCCACTAGGAAATGCCCAAGGGGCTGTATGGTTAGACCGGGATGCTGATAAATCACCCCAGGAGAAGAGGACGCCGACGGATAAAGTTGTACGGGCTCAGAAAAGATGCCGGCAAAACTTCTGTATCTTGGTGCAGCTCCAGTAACACCTTCTGAACTCGAATGAGTATTTTCCTGTCCCTGCGCTGTCCTCTGTGACGGCCGCAAAAAGAAATCCCTCGGTTGTCAGGCCGCTACAGACAGGGTGCCGATGCCGGCCCATGGGGCTTCTCGGAGACCTCTGAGGGCTGCGATCCGTCCGGCTGCCTGGCTGAGGAGCCAGAGATCTGCGGGCCCAGGCGGCTGGCTCAGTGCTGGGAATCGCAAGGACTCGGCGGAGGAGAGGCCGGATCCTGGCAGGACATCCACTTCTGAGATGGGGCAGCAGCCTCAGAGAGCAAAACAAAGGAGACCCGCTGGATTCCTCCAGCAGCCCAAAAGACGTCGGTGCCCCCGATTAGACCTCCCCTGTGGCTGAGCTACTTGGAGACCCCCCGGGCCTCTGCTGGAGACGGCTCTCTGCTATCGGTCTCCCCTTCCTGCATCCTCACATCCTGCCATCCTCAGTGGTGCAGCCCAGGCCAGACTAGGAAACTCTCTGTCAGTTGACTCCTGGTAGTTCTCGACTTCAAACCGTTTGTTTGGCACCTGTTCGAAGTTACAACGGCACTGGAAAAAGTGACTTAAGACCATTTTTCACACTTACAGACCTTTGCGGCATCCCCCTGGTCACGTGATCAAAATTCAGATGCTTGGCAACTGGCTCACGTTTATGAAGGTTGCTGTGTCGTGTGTGTGTGTGTGTGTGTGTGTGATGTGACCTTCTGGCAAGCAAAATCAATGAGGGAAGCCAGATTCACTTAACTGTCTCGCTAACAACTGCAGTGATTCACTCAACAAGTGTGGCAGGAAAGGTCGTAAAATGGGGCAAAATTCACTTAACAAGTGTCTCACTTAGCAACAGTAATTTTGGGCTCAGTTGTGGTCGTACGTCGAGGACTGCCTGCACTGGAGTGTCACCAGTCCCGCTTGCCTCTCTGCCTCGCCCTCTTTTGAACCGGTGCTGCGCTGGCCTTCTAGCAGCCCCACCTGTGCTCCCTTAGCTGTGGCTCTGGACTGGATTCCTGGTTAGCTGCACCTGGGTGGCAGGACGATATCGCTTCTTTGTGTATTTCCACGCATGTGTGAGTCTGCCAAAAACAGCGTTCTACCTATGGCTTTGCTGGCCACAGGTACACCAGCTGCAACTTGTTCCTTTGTGTTTACTCAGCCTGGAACAAGACGAAGTATATTTCCTGCTACAGGGCCAGATAAATTCCGCGCACCTCTGCTGGCGAACAACTTTGGGACTGTTGGCACAGAAGTGCTAGGGATACGCCTGGGTGGTCATACAGCCCTTCACCTTTACTTTGCATTCCATTTGTTAGCAATCCGTCTTGTCTACTTCTTTCTCCTGTTTCAGCATCCATCCCTGCCTTGGACCTTAGGCAGATGAATAAGACCGCCCCAGGCTTAAAACTGCCTCCTTAAAATCATTTGTCTTTGTCTTTGTTGGCATCACAGTCCCGGTATCTTCAGTCTTCGTGATAATTGGTGTGCTGGTTTGGGAAAATGAGGGTAGTTATCTACAGTATTGCTCTTGATGGAGCCTGGGTTAGGGGAGGCTAGTCTAGATGCCCTTGAGACACTTGGTGGAGGGAGTATGTGCCTGGGAATTCTGTTGTAGCCTCCAATGTTTATCATCCGGAATTCCATAGAGGGAATGTAGAATATAAACATGGCAAGTTCAGTGAGTCATTCCACCCTACTGAGGAGCAGGCAGGGCGAGGGTCAAACTGTGTTCAAAGGCCTGGATGAATAAATGGTTCTTATCTAGTGCTCAGAATTCTTAAGTGGCTCTTGAAAAAAAAATATTGAGAATACCTTGTTTCTTTCCTACGTAATGAATTGTAGATCAATAGATGCACTTTGTGTCCAGCTTTTCTGGCACAAACCTGGCCTGGAAACCATCAGCCCAGGGAAACAAACTTTCTGAGCTCAGACTAGTAAGTTTTACTAGCAGAAAGATTAAAGATAGAGTCCCAGTGAGTACTTTCCAAGTGGGAAACTTACATGTAGGCAAATTAAGGCAGTTCCGTCCTCCTGATCTTTCAATGCGATGGGGAGGTGGGTGGCCTGTTTCCTTTGGGGGGGGCACCCCAGCCTCCACCTGTAGATCACCTGGAAATGGCCAGTGTCTTCTTACAAGTGTGAGAATCCATCTATCACTCTTTGATTCAGGAACGAGTGCGTATTTTGCTTTATTTTTAAAAACTATATTAGGGAGCGTGCAGCTATTTGGATCCAACGCAGAAAAAAAGTGCTTTGAAGAGGCTGAGAACAATCGGTGCACACACCTTCTTAAAGAATACGTATTTTTCTGGGCTCGCCTGATAGCCATGCAGGGCTACGGAAATTTGAGTTAAGGATTCCTCTCTCTGTCCAGCTACAATGTAAACTCGGGGTTAAAAAAAACAACAACCAGCTTCAAGGCAGTGTGCTCCTACATGCAAATGCTTCCTACTTCTAGAGAAGCATCTTTTCTGCTTTAACCTAAATAGCTGCCAATGCAAGATCTCTGAGCTACCTTTTGCGCTTCAGGAAGACCGTAACTCTCTGCCATCTCACATTTGCTCCCGCTGTTGTGCTGTATTGGTAGCTATTAGCCCTTAGAAGGACCTGGATGGGTCTCAGCCACCCGTCCTGAACAGGAGACCGGCTGTCTGGGAAGAAGGGGAACGAGGGCAGAACCAGAGAGGTTTTATGAAGGAGCTGTGGAGCTGGTCTTCTGACCCTGGGGAAAGGCTGTTCCGCGTGAATGAGGAGAATTGTGTGACTCTTCCCCCCCCAGGGAAGATGTTTGCTGAGCACATGGTGTGAGTAGCAGGAGGGGCTTGCGCAACGGCAGCCGATTCACCCAGCGCACAAGCCGCATTCCCAGGCTAGCTCAAACTGCATTCTCTGGCAAAGGGCCGGGCAGGTGGGAGCTTACAGTCGGAGGGAGGGAAAAGGAGAGCCAAGAGGCGCGGAGTGAGGGTTTAGCAGAAGGAGGAGCAAACCGTCCTCACGCCCTGCTAGGAGTAGGAACCCCAAGGTAGACGCGTGTTGCGTACTGTATATTTTCTCGCTTGGAATTAGGCTTTTTACATACGTGACGCCTGAAATCTTGTCTCCCTTGCTGACGGATCAGGGGAAAGGCTGCAAGCCAGTTTCTAGGGATGCAGAGTAACGCTCACTAAAGAAAGTGAAGATCGGGAGGTCTCCTAGCAAGGCAGGGCGTCGGCTGTTGTCCAGGGGTGTGGGAAGACCCCAAGAAGGATAAAGGTGTCCCCCTAAGAGTAGCAGATACTTAGAGGAACTGGGCAAGAATTTTAGGAGTTGACGTTTGGGCCTCTTAAAGTTGCCGAGGTTGAGAAACGTTGGACCAGAAACTATGGCACTCCCAGAAACGTAACCGACAGTATGGATCCGTTATGTGGGTGACACCTTCACCATAATAAAAAAGGAACACGTGGAGGTGACACATGAAGCAACAACATCTTCAAAGGAAAGAAGAAAACAACACCTGGATGTCTTCATAACCAGAAATTAGAAACAGCAAATTAGAAATGTAAATCTATTTTTTAAAGAGCCTACTAACCAAGAGCTCCAATGCCAGAGTAACCCCCCAGCCTCCCTCCGCAGGTGCTGGGTAAGAACATCATTCAGATGGGCTCAAAGACATTGCAGCAACCCAGAACCCCGGAAAAAGGGGAAAGGCGCCTACACAACGTCTTCCCACAAAATGGACAGGCACCTTTATCACAAAATGCCATTCCACCCGCTGCAGCACAACCAACACAGGCGGTGAAAAGGAGAAGGCTATCGTACGTCAGAAGGATTTCAGGGACGACCAAGAGACCCTGTTGGAATCCCACGGCGTTACCCTGGCACTCAGATCGGTTGAAGCCCTCCAGAGTATCTTAAGTAAACCGAAGGAGCCCCTGGCTCAAGGAGAAGCCAATAGTCGCCTACTACACAAGGGCGCTGTGCAGGACCGGCAGGCAGAAGATTGGCAGAGCCCATCCACCAATACCAACCAGCAGTCAGAAGGCACGATGGAAACTCCTTAATGGCACAACTCATGGACAGACCTCACCATAGTTTCAACCGGGAGACAGACGGTGAGCATCCTAGACCAAGCCGAGCCCCAAAAGCCAGAGGACTCCTGGAAGCCTGGCACTCGGACGAATCACCATCAATGGGCACCTACAGATAAACCCCGTTTATGTACTATTCAAAATAGCCAATTAAAAAAACACCCCCTAAGGAACATAAAGACCGGAAAACGCCCTCTCCGGCAGCCGGCAGCCAGATAAACAGGGATTAACACCAGACGGGCAACCAAGCAGGAAGCAATATCCTAATCAAGGAACTGCCAAGGAGAAAGCCCCGCCCCCACCGACACTGGCAGAGGAAGCTACCAGGAGCAAACCCCGCAGTCGGCCTCACTGATGATGTTACCTAGTTGGGTGATGAAATGCATCCTGATAGTGTCTCCTATGTATCATTCCCATTTTATCGGAATATAAGCTGGGCTCCTTCAGGGGCTCCTCACTATAACCCACTCCAGAGGCATTGGCATGTGCTGCATTCCGGATGTCTTTGAATAGAAGGCCCAGAATTTCTGACCGGCCTGCTTGAATCTCGCCTGCAGGGCATCCTGATAACCTAATTCCCTCTGTGATTAGGTCAGCTCCGGATCTGCCGGTCTTTTGCGAGGCCCTAGAAACTTGGGTTTCTGCCAGGCCACGGAAGGGTGACGCAGCCCGTCTCTTGGCTTTGTTGATGATTATTTTACGATGCTCAACAGCTGCGAGTTTTACATTATGTGTGATACTTGTTTTTTATATCTTTTATTGAAAGCTGCCCAGGGTCGTGTACAGTATGAGACGCTTTTATATATCAGATAAATAAAATCATAGACTAATCATATTTTGTTGGCAGCCAATATTGTGAAGCATAGAACCTTGAAACCAAATTGGGAGAGGCTGTATATTCATCACATGTTCAAATTGTACAAATGGTTTCTTAATGTTAGTAACTAAAATTCAGGAGTCCCAAAGGTGCTTTTTCAAAAGGCAAGAAGTGGGCTTTGTTTTTTTTCCCTTTGAAAACATTTCATTTCTCATCCAAGAAGCTTCTTCAGTTCTCAATGAACAGGACTGAATAGAACTGAAGAAGCTTCTTGGATGAGAAGCGAAATGTTTTCAAGGAAAAACCCAAGAAAGTCCAGTTGCCTTTTGGAAAAGCATCTTTGGGACAACCGTGATGTGGATAATGGAGAATCTCCAGAGACATTTAAAATTCTGGAGCAACAAATTTTTTTCTGCAAATTTTGGGAAATGGGAAGGAAATAACTGAATAATCTTAACTGCAACTGCAAACTGGAAAATAATTATCCATTACACTACAATTATATAAACGTACTGATTATGCCATGCTGTACAGTAAATAAATAAGAACATCTTCCTTTTCAAATTATTCAACTTATTATTTGAATAATAATAATTCAAATTATTCATTGTAAAAGACAGTAATGTTATTACTGTTCATTGTCACCTCTAGCCAAATAACAAGGTATTTGTAGAGTTTTGTGTGAAGGCTCCCCCAAATTCTGTATTGTTTTATGTTTAAAAACAGATTCGGCTCAGATACAAATTTCGTTGTGATGGTGTGGGTTTTATTTCCAATTGCTCAACTACTTCTGTCTTAGGACATGAGGTTGGACTGCTATAAGAGTAGAAATTGAAATATTGTGTTCTTTACTTTTCTGCGGGATTGCCGAGTATGTAAAATATTCTAGAATGAACTCTATTCTCAACTGGACCTTGTTTACATTTTCCTTCTTGTGTTGTGACACTATTGTCAACTGTATTTGTAGCCATAGTGGAGAAAGCATGTAAACTGTTTCACCTTCAGTTGTTTTGGGAAAAGCAGCTTTTTAATTTGTGTCTTGACAGTTGCTTCATTCTCCGTTCAAAAAAAAAAGATAGTTTCGATTGCCATGGTAGATCCCCCTGCTGCTTTCTCCAAAATATGTACTGGAAGATAAATGATAACTTGGAAGAGATAAAGGAAGAGGAGGAAGACAGTTGAAGAATAAAACTTGTTTGAAATGATAGATTGAACAGATGCCGAATATGTATTTATCCATATGAATTGGGAAAAATCAACAAAATAAGGGAATAAAAATGACGTTTGGCAGGTAGCTAAACCTAATAATTACTACACCGTAACAAGCCCAGGAGGAGCGGATCTCTCCTAAGGATTTGGATCACTTCCACCTCCTTGATTTGCCTCCGTCAAGAGTTGGACGAAGGCCAGTTGATCCTCCTCTCTTGAGATGAATTTTCTTCCTTACCTGCCAAAACAGGCCAGCTATAAAAAGCTAAATTTCATTTTCATGAATTGCAGTGGTGAAGCTAATGAGGGACGGCAGGACGGTGGTTTTCAAATGTTTCATATCTCATAATCCTGTTCTGTTGATCTGGGAAACTTGCAGGTGGCGGTTTCCACCAGCTGCAAGTTATAATGTCTGTCCTTTAAGCGAATATACGCTCGTTCTTCTGGCCGTCTCACAGCCTTCACATCACATTTGATGGCAGATAGATAAAGAGCATCGTTCACTGAAAAATCTCTCGGATCCCGTTCTTGGATCTCGAGGAGGAGGTGCCAACCATGAAAGACGTGCTTGGTTAGGCTTCTGGGGTCCTGCAGCCAGACTCAAAGGACTCAAAGTACAGTAGTGGCCAAAATTGTGGAAACCTTTTGGGGAAAGTGTATTTTTGAGGTTTGATGGCTAATAACACCACTTTTTTTGGGGAGTAGTACCATAAAATTATATATCGATGGAAAGATAATTTAATCAAGAATGTAATGCAACAAAGGTTGTTCAATTATCTGTACTGTATTCTATGAAAAGTTATAGCCAAATAACCAGAAAAAGGAAGCACAACTTGCTTAGGTTGATATCAGGTAGCTTTCCTTCATCTGATTGTAGCCAATGAGCATGAGTGTTTAGAGAGCCAATCAGGTGTCATCTTGTTTTGGCAATGGGCCAATCCGATCACGGTAGGATTCAGTTATTGATGTCATGTATTGAAGCTGAGAGGAGGACATTTGTCAGTGTGTTATGTGATCGCTATCAAGTTGGTTGGGTTTTTTTGTGTTCTTTAATGAGCTTGTAAAACGTAATAAAATTAAAGTAATGGTGCAAAGAGTTGACCGGTTGCCCAGAAAGCGATGTAAAATAGTATTATTAAGTGAAAAAAGGCTACAGTTATAAAGAAATTAGAAGAAAAAATGGTGGAAACTTAACCAAAGGTGGCATTTCTACTGTACACTTTTCCCAAAAGGTTTCCACCATTTTGGCCACTCCTGTAGTTTCATGGGTTTTATGCAGCCGCCTGTGTGCATTGCTCCGAACGCAGATGGCAGCTCCATTATAAAGCTGTTTTTCAATATGACAGTAACAGGTTAAAAACGTTGGCGATCCTGTCAGAGAGAAGCTTCATTGGGGCGCAGGTGCGAGGGCCCCTCGTCTTCATGGCATGGAGGCTGAGCACAGGGTGGAGCTGGGGGCTGGAGGGGGTGGATGAAAAGCCCAGCCCGGCCGCTCGGTTTCTGCAGGGTCTTGTTTACAACCCATTGGGGGACTGAGGGCGAAGTCTGTTCTGTAGAGCTTCAGAAACAAAGTTCTGGTTTATTTTGAACGTTCCACTCTTTAATTCCCCCCCCCCTCTTTCTTGCCAGATGAAAGGTGCCCTGACTGAAATTATCCAGCTGGCTACTTTGGATCCCGACCCCTGGGTCTTAATGGTGGCTGATATCTTAAAATCCTTTCCAGATATTGGCTCCCTTAACCTTGATCTGGAAGAGCAGAACCCCAATGTTCAGGATATCTTGGGAGAATTGCGAGAAAAAGGTAAGCCTCTCCCTCTTCCCCTGGCCTTGCTGCGGTGGAGCTGCCTTTACGCAAACCGTGGCTTTGGCCTTTCACGATAAGCGCTCGTTTGGGCGGAATTTCTATGGACTATTAACCAAAGCTGAAATGCATAGTTTTATCATTTACAAATAGTTTTGGAACAGATTGGGTTTGTTCAACAGAGCTACTTGTGCAGTGTGTAAAGCAGCCGCCGCCTCTGATCTCTGGCTGATTCCACTGTGAATTAAGCTGCCTCCCTCCGGCGCTGCGATGGAGGAGGCAGCTTCAGGGGGGCTTCTGGAAAAGGCTCTCCGGCTGAGAAAGCTGCTTTCCCAGCACGGCTCTCCACGGCAGACCTTGGCTGGATTACTGGAGAGCGTCTCCTACTGGGACAAGCAGGTTCCCCCAGTCCAGCAGTCTTCTCTAGCGGCCTCCGCAGCAACGGATGGATGGGGTGCCAGGGAGCCTGTTTGGAACGAGGAAGTGAGTAAGCAGCAGGCTGGCAGACCGCCCGTAGCAGGGCACGTGCCAGGAATTTATTGTGGAGCATGTGCGCAAGAATTGCCCGAGAGGAAGGGAAAGTGTTTCTCCCTCTCGGCAATCCCGTTTAGGATCTGATGACACAAAAAGGAGTGCAGAGGGGAGCATGTACATTGTGGCCGGTCTAGCCGTAAAGGTTTGCCAGTGTCGGGTTTAAAAAGTCCTGTGAACACGCGGCCTGCCTCTCCAGACAGGAGGAGGGGATGCTCCTTTGAACGCAGGTCGTTCATCTTCTCTTGATGCTTCTCTTCTCACGCTTGGCCAGGGTGAGGGTGAGGAGCAGAGGCCGGTTTTCGAAGTTTGAAATGGCTTCCCGGTATCAGTCGACGGGGGGTGAAAATGTTCCAATAGCTGGAGCTTTTCTTGTGTCTGAGAGAGCAGCCAGGGTGATGTGAGTGATTGAGTAAGGGATTCAGCAGTGTTGGTTTTTGGGTGCAAGGAGGCACAATTTGAGTTTGGTGAAAACTAGAAAAAATAAATACTGCTTTAGCTTTGTGTAATCTGTTGCATTCTGTGTGTAGCACTGCACAGCTTTAGAAATATTTAATGAAATTACACACGTGGTGCTCAGTATTTGTACATAATAGCTGTGCTAATGTTAATATACAGCCACTTTGGTGTTGTGGTTAGGACAAGAGCCTGGATGCCTCTGGTCCTGCTTCAGGCACCGGGCCAACTGGGTGACCTTGGGCCAGTCACCCTTTCTCAGCCCTGGGAAGGAGGCAATGGCAGATACTTCTAAAAAAAAACATTGCCAAGAAACCTGCAGGGGCTTGTCCAGGCAGTCACCAGGCGTCAACACTAAGCTGAAGGTGATGTGGAATCCCACCTGGAGGGGTGTCCGAATGCCTGCATCTGGGGTAGTAGTGGTTTTCTTATCTTGAATTCGTAAGTGCTGCACATAAATAATAACCCTGCATTCACACTTGGAGCAAGGTGTTGCGTTGGTCTTTGTATCGTGTGGTTGTCATCTTCTGAATTACTGTCCCCCGTGTGCGCCTTCACCTCCTCCTCCTGGGCGTCCAAAGTTGCTAAGAGAATCGATGATCTTAGCCCAGGTCTAGGTGGAAGCGACGGCCCTCCCTGCTTCCTTATGAGCAGCTTTATTCCCAAGGAAAGCCACCGAAGCCTCTGCGGAGCCTGTGTGTTTGTGTGTGGGCCCTTACCACGCCTCCCCCTCCCCATCTCCTGCTCCAAGGGAGCCCAGCCTTCCTGTTTCTGGAGTCTAATTCCAGCTGCTTTCCTCCTCCATCCCCGGCACGCCCACAGTAGGCAGGGCGCTTCTGCGGCAGCCCTAGAGCCCGGCCTTCCCCTGCAGCGGGCCCAGGCCGGTCAACCAGCCCTGGGCAACCGGCCAGTCCCTTTCGCCCACTGAAAACCGGCCCCTTGGCAGTCCCCACCCGATGCAGCCTGCCCACCTCCAAACCTCTCAGGTCCTTCAGGCATCTCCCATCAGGCATCAAACAACCCCCCCCCCCCGGTTCTTTTACGAGGGAGAGTCTCCCTCCCTGCTTTGCAGCTGTTCATGAAGGAGCAGAGAGGGAGGAGAGATTCTCCCACTGGCCCTTCTTCTTCTTCTTCTTCTTCTTCCTTTGATGCTGGGGGAAAACTCCTCTGACGACCAAGTCTGTGTTCTTTCTGCCTAGTGAGCGATTGTGAGTCCTCCGCCATGCTGCCTTTGGAGTGCCAGTACTTAAACAAGAACGCCTTGACCACCCTGGCCGGCCCCTTCACGCCCCCCGTGAAGCACTTCCAGCTGAAGCGGAAGCCCAAGAGCGCCACGCTCCGAGCAGAGCTCCTGCAGAAGTGTGAGTAGCTCAGCCCCCGGGGTGGGGTGGGGGGGAGAAGAACCACAGCCAGTCCCCCACTTACAACGGTTTGTTTAGTGACCGTTCGAAGTCACAGTGGAATTAAGAAAAGTGACTTATGAACGTGTTTCACACTTAACGACCGTGGTCACGTGATCAAAATTCAAAGACTTGGCAGCTGACTCATATTTGTGACGGTCGCAGCGTCCCGAGGTCACGTGATCCCCTTTTGGGACCTTCTGACTAGCAGAGTCAACGGGGGAACCCAGATTCCTTAACAACCGTGTCACTGACTTGAGAACTGCAGTGATCCATTTAACGGCCAAGAAAGGTCGTAAAATGAGGCGAAGCTCACTTAACAAAAGCCTCGCTTAGCAACAGAAATTCCAAGCTCAACTGCGGCCGTAAGTCGGGGACCGCCTGTCCCGCTCAGGGTACCTGCAGCAGCCGGTGGCTCCAGCCGCCCAGGTCGCCTGGCAGGGAGAGGAGCACCCTATCTACATCTAATAAATAAATGGCCTTCATGGCACCGAGTGCGGATTCAGTGATTTGGGAGAGGCAGCTGCCAATGCCCCCCCCCCCGGCATCTTTACCTGAGGGGGGGGGGTTAAAAGGGGTTGGGGACTGAAGGCCGAGGACAGAAACCCCCAACGCAGCAGAGAGGAGATTTGAGCAAAAAAAAAAAGTAGCCTTGGCTTTTTTCATGTCTGGCTGACAAATAAAACCTCTAGGAATTTTTTATTTGTTTTACAAAACTTCATAAGTATAGAAATTCTCCCTCATTTGCATCTGGCCATCCTAGAAAGTAGTGTGTTGTGTTGTGTTATGCTGTGTTTGTTGTGTTGTGTGATGTTATGTTAGCTGTAAAAAAAAACCCGTAATGTGAAAAAAAATTAGGGCCTAAGGTTATCTTCTTTTGGGATAGACTCAAGTTTAATGCTGCATTAAAAGCTTTCTTTAAAATTAGTGTGTGACCTTTTTTTCTTTTCTTTTAAAGTTGGATACTAAATAGGTTTATGTTATTTTTTTTTAGCTGCTGAAACTGCGCAACAGCTGAAGAAGACTGCTGGAGTAGCTTTTCACGCCAAAGGAAGAGGGTTGGTTAAGAAAATTGACACAACAAGTAGGTTTTCATTTTTCTCTCATTTTATACGTAACCACTTCGAGATAAACTGGCGATACAAAAAATGCCATCCAAGTGTTCCTGGATGGACATAACAAAGGCCGTTAGATTTATGTGCAAGGTTGTGCAGAAATGCGCTCTCTGGAGGAAGTGGGGGGCCCTCACCAAGTTTGCCAGCTCAAATTCCTGCTTTCTGGTGAGAGACGAGCAACGTTGAGCACAGACGGCTGCGAGTAAGTCAAGCTTTGTGGCTGGAAACGTTCTGGCTGTGCCATCAGGTGAGCTCCTGTCACCCAGGTGGGAAGCCTGCCGTCTCGGACTCCTTAAAGACGCCCGTGGTTGCCAGCGTCCTCTTTCCCAAGCAGTCCTGGGGACAGGAGGCTTCCAGGCCAGGTTCCCCAAGGAAGAAAATAACAGCTCAGCACTAAAACCTACGAAGAATGGCTGCAGGAACCGGGTATGGCCAGTGTAGAGAAAAGAAGGACCACGGGGGACACGATAGCCAGTCTTGCAGTGTTTGAGGGGCTGCCACAAAGAAGAGGGGGTTCAACCTATCTTCCAAAGCACCAGAAGGCAAGACAAGAAATGACGGATGGAAACTAATCGAGGAGAGAAGCAACCTGGAAATAAGGAGAAACTTCCTAAGGGGGAGAACAATTACCCAGTGGAACAGCTTGCCTCTAGAAGTTGCAGGTGTTTCATCACTGGAGGTTTTCTAAGAAGAGACTGGACAATCACTTGTCTGAAATGGTATAGCGTCTCCTGCTTGAGCAGGGGGTTGGACTAGAAGACCATCAAGGTCCCTTCCAGCTCTATTCTGATTGATTGGATGGCCTGACATTTCTTTCTTCTCCTCTAGCACTTCTAAACAGTGCTAATTCTGCAAAAGGGAGACAGCCTCTTCTGCAAGCAACAACTGGACTTAAAAAGTCAACTTTTGGACTTCTTAATTCATCTTCACTACGTCAACCTGTCAGAAGAAGGAACCTTTTGTCTGATTACTTGCAGAGTCTCACATGAACACTTCTATATGTTTATTGTGTTTATTGGTCACAATAAAAGCTGTCCATTGGGCCAGAAGACTTGGGGCATACATTGCCACAGCTTAGATCCAAAGGATCTGCCTTTGGAGGAGCTGGCCAGTAGCTGGATGCTGGGGAAGTTCTATCTCAGTCTGTTCTCATCTTGGAACCAGGAGGTCTACTCTACCTTCAGATCCAGAGAAGGAAGACCGTAAGGTTAGCAAGCACCGGGCGAGGAGCTTCTGAGCTGCTTTGCCATCTGTTTCTGTTCTTCCAGAAGGTGTTTTTTTTGGGGGGGGGGGAAGAAAGGGGCTTCCAAACAACAAACCTCAGAAGTTATAACCTTACAGCCTTGAATGATGAGCACAAATGCCAATATTTGAAATTTTTCTTTAGGGGGGATTTGCCCATCTGGATTGAACAGTATAGCAGACTTCAGGAGGCAGCCAGCCTAAGACCGAGGGTGGTGGTCACAATGGCTTCTCCTTACAAGAATTGATAACTGGAAGTAAATGTGTGTGTGTGGGGGATCACTGCAAGAGGAAGAAGCCCCTAGCAGGAAGTTCTTGCAAGATGGCCTCTCATCGGGCATTGACGCAAGCACCTTTGAAGAGACACGTGATCCACATACCGGGACGTTCCTCACGGCAGAGTTCTTTATGCAGCAAGAGGTTTCCTGGTAGCACGCAGAGTTGATATCCGAGGCCTCTGGAGGCTCAGGTTCTGCAGCCCTTCTGTCCAGATGTTGCATTTTATTCACAGGCTCATCTTGGCAGCTTCCGAGGATCTGTTGAGGTTCTGTGACCGCATCCTGAACTTCCAATACATTTCGTGACAACTTTGGGCTTTTGCTTTGATATTTTAGTTGAGTCTTTAAAACGATGGCTCAAAAAGCATGCAGGGGCTTAAAACATGTAGCCGGCGATGTTTTAAAGATTTTAATGTTCTTCATTGGAAACGGCCTTATCTCTGACGGCAAGGATTTTGTCTTTATTGTTCTCTTTGTAGCTCCACTCAAAGGAATACCAAAGCAGGCTCCTTTCAGGAATCCCACCGCTCCGATTGTCTTCAGCCCGACCGGGAACCGGACCCCCATCCTATCCTCCAAAGTGCCTCTGTGCAAGGAGAGGGGCGTGAAGGTATCTGAAACCGTATTTCTCTTCTTCACCTGTAGAAGCCAAGGGCTTTTCCTGTCAGTTGTATTCAGAAACAGGCCAGTCACCTTCCTGGATTGTGTTGCTTCTCCTCACAAACACCCAGTGACGTTCTTGTTAGTAGTCGCAGTTTTAGAAGCTTCTCCGTTTGGTTGTTTCAAGTACAAGACATGGCAACGGTCTAATTCGGCATTTCACTGTAGCTCACTTGTGCCTAATAATGTGGCAGGATTGTTTAGTAATCTGTCTGGATAGTCTTCCCTGCAGTTCAGGATTACTGTGCAAAAATGTTTACATTTAGAAAGAGATAATTGAAGAAGCACCCCTAAAAGTAATTAAGGGATGCCTTTATATTTGAAGTACTTTAAATGTGTGTTATGTATGTGTGCACTTTTGAGAGCAAGCTGCCTGCCTGCCTGCCTGCCTATCTTATCATCTATAGAGGGAACTGTTCGTCTTTTGTTTTCAGGCTTCTGCATTCTTGCTTGCTAAGATCAGTTTTCTCATCTGTGTCATTTTGAGACCGACACAATTTATAAAACAGACTTGGTGCATCTTGTAAGTTAGACAACAGTGTGCAGTTTTGATGTGCCTCATCCCCAACACCTCCTGAAAAGACAGTGGTGAAATTCTATATGTGCAAAATGCTATATTTAAATGCGCCAAATTTAACAGTGGATGTTTATAAAAATAAGCACTCAAAACAGACCGTGTGGCACGTGTCCCACGGTTTTTGCGGACTGGGGGAAAAGTCTGGCCACAGGAAAAGAAAGTTTAGAAAACGAAGAAGTTATTTAATAGACTGATAAAAGAGAACGCAAACCCTTTTCCCCCGATAGTTGTTATTTTTTAGGTTTATGACAGCACGAAAACATTCTTGGGTGTTGTTGGGTAAAGTGGAACATTAATGCACAGGCTGAAACTCTCCGAGCTCTGTCATTTTGAGCCAGACGTGAAACAGCTCTTCAGGGTGATAAAGAGTGCACAGCGAAGCTGTTTTGTGAAATCCCCGATACGGGAAGTCCTCGCAATTTGTGCCACGAGTGGGAAAGTAAAGATTTCCCTTCTGTATTTGTAGTACCTGGACCTCAAAGAGCTGAAAGCTGTGGACTCTGCCCGGGAAGCCAAGCGGAGGAGGAAGACTTTAGGTGCGTGGGGCCGCCCCTTCCCTCCCGTCGGCCGCTCAGGAATCTCCGAGGAATCGGGGGGGGGGGAATTGGGGCTGCTGCTTGGGGGGGAGGGGGGGGCTGTCCAGAAATGGGGAGGCAGCTTCTCACCCGGCCCCTGTTTCAGAGGAGTGGAGGGGGTGGTGGTGCAAAGAGCGTCCCCAAGGAAAGGAAGGAATGCAGGGCATAGAAATGTTGCAGATCAGAGTGCGGTCATGTAAAATACAGGCAGTCCTCAACTTACGACCAGAATTGAGCCCAGAATTCCTGTTGCCAGGGGAGACATTGGTTAAGTGCGTTCTGCCCCATTTCACGAACTTTCTCCCCACGGTTGTCGAGTGAATCACGGCAATTAAGTCAGTAACCCGGTCGTTAAGTGGAATCTGGCTTCCCCCATTGACTTTGCTTGTCAGAAGGTTGCAAAAGGGGATCTTGTGCCCCCCCCCGGACACATTGCGACCGTCATAAATGTAAATCTGGTGACCAGGGGGATGCTGCAGTGGTCGTAAATGTGAAAAACGGTCCTAAGTCACTTTTTTTCAGTGCTGTTGTAACTTCGGTCACTAAGTGAACTGTTGTAAGTTGAGGACCGCCTGTATTCACGCTGTTCGGAACCTGGCTTCTGCTAAAGGTAGGGGAGAGGCTGCCGAGAGAGCCCCTCTCCCCGTAGGCTTTCGGAGGAGGAGGAGGAGGGGGTCCCTGGGTGGGAGCAGGAGGCGCCTGAACCCTCCGCCTTCTCCCTCCCGCAGATACGGACGTGGTCGCAAAGCAGGCGAAGGAGGAGACGGTGGTAGAAAACGCCACCCCAGATTACGCGGCTGGGCTGGGCTCAACCCAGGTACGGTTTTCATCTGAAGACCTTTTTTTTTTTTTAATGTCGGAACTTTAAAAAAATGTCTCTTTAAGTTACTCCCCAAATAATGGAGTAAACGTGTCACTTCAAACAGAAAAGTTTATAGGAAGATTTGGGTCCTTGGCTGGCCAGCTGCCTCCCCGAAGTGCTGGGGGGCCCTCCCTTTCCTGGCCTGTTTGCGGAGGGAGGTCCGACTCCCACGACACAAAGTCCTCCTGCTATTTTCAGCACTTGAGGCTCTTTGACGTATTTGGGTCTTCCTTTTTTTAGGCTTTCACTGTTTTTAAATCTAGCTTTTGCTGGATGGGATTCTTTCTCCTGTTTCAAATGACATTTAAATTTAATAGTTTTGATGAGGACCGGTGTCGTCGCTATGACCTTTTGCCTTGGTCCAGTCCCCCGCTCTGAAAGGGCCCCAACGGGGTTGTGTGTGGTCCTTTTGCAGAAACTGGCTTCCCTGAACAACGACCCAGCAGCGCTCGCTTCCACGAGTTACCTGCCTGCAGCGCCCAGCGCGGTGCCGTCCTCCTCTTACGTCCCGGGCTCTGACCCCCAGCCAGGTCAGTGACCACCTCTGTCTTCGGCATCTGGGTAGACGATTCCAGAGCACATTCCCGAGCGACAGTGTAAACACACAGGGTGTATGAAGTGATTGCAAAGTTGGGCCTGGTGAACGTGTGTTTGAAGAGCGTTCTGTCCCAAAGCAGAAAGTTCTGATAGAATGAAAATAAAATTTGAGGAAGAAGCAGAGCTTGGAGAAGGTAAACGAGGCAGACTCTGAGTTACAGTCTGGATCCAGGCTGAATATTGCCTTATTTCTCTGGGAAGGTGTCACCGTTTCGAAATGATCTTACACTCCTAGACTTAATTCCTTCCTCGGGCATCTTTCTTTCTTGCACCCTTAGCATATAAGTGAATCCGTGTCAAAATGATTTTCTGTAGATTTGTTCCTAGTTCCCTGCAGCTGTTTGCAGCGTAGAATTCTGTGCTGAACCAAGTGCTGGCCCGGGGTCGCCACAAGAATTCAGATTAAGGAAAAACAACCCACACGTGACGCTTTTTGAAGGCACTGTGGTGGCCGTGGACTTTTTGTGCCGAACAAGAAGCGAATATAACCTTGCTCTACGAAGCTTGGTAGAAGGAGGAGGAGGAGGAGGAGGAGAGTAGCAGGAGGAATGGGATACAACAGGTATGCCTTAATGAGCCCTTCTACTCTCACAGCCTGTTTGTCCTGACATCCAGCTGGCTCCATCTGGGACCCCCTGCAAGCTAAAGAAGAAGCTGCTTCAGCCACCACCACCACCACGACCGCCACTGCTCTCCCCGTGGCTCAGTTTAAGCAGCGGACGCCCATGTACAATAGTCACTTGAACCTAATTGCCCCCACGGTGGCAGCGGCGGCGGCGGCGGCAGCACCAGCCCCCGAGTCTCCGGCGCCTCCAACGGTCACCGCTCCAGCAACGCAGGGACCGCCCGGCGCTCCTCAGGATGTCCCTGCCAAGAAGGGTCTCTCTCTCACAGTAAGCATCCAGGCGCCCTCCGGTTGCAGGTGGGGATCAGGGGAGGTGGAGTAAGAAATGGGGAGGCATCGCCAGGCTTGTACGCCTATTGCTTTGTCACTATTTGAGGGTGGGGGTCTCACGGTTTAGGTCTGACCGTAATACAAACAACGATGATTTATTTAGCCAGAGTGGCAGAATTTGTGGCCCAGCAGAGCTTAATAATTCCTGTTTTTTCACGGATGGCAGCATTATTAAGCCACCCAGAGTCGCTCTGGATAGGGAGATAAATAAAGCAAGGAAACAGATTAATAAATAAATTTACGTATTGTAGGCCTGTTCATAGGCTTCTCTTCTTTAAAATCACACCTATAAAGATGTAGTGGACGGAGGGCGTGTCTGTCACGGAAGGTGGTTGTCACCCCCTTCAACTGATGGATTTGTTGAGGAAAAGCAGTTGTGAGCAGTTACTTTCCATTAAGTCGTGGTTGTCCAACCTTTTGACTTGCCCCGGCCGTATTGAGCGGAGAGTCTTGGGCCGCATATAAAATATATTATGTATTTAATACATATAAATAACAAACCTCACTTAATTTTTGCTGTCTTTTATCTTGTGGGGGCTGCATTACCAGCTGCCCAGGGCAACTGGAAAAGTATTAAAATGTCCCAGTTTACAGGAAAACGGGCAGCGCCGCCAGGGCTGCCGGTGGGCGAAAGGCGGTGAAGATGGCAGCCTTCGTCTTTTTAAGAGACAAGTGAGGATTTCAGCAATGCGGAAATAATTTCTCTGCTGTTGTTTTCAACGGAATATATTCTTGAAACTCATTGCAGAAGGAGCAGTTGTTTGCAGCCCACGAAATATTCCAGATGGCAAACAAAGTTACGAGGCCCGAGAAGTCTCTTATCCTTGGATTTATGGCAGGATCCAGAGGTGGGTATCTGACATTCCTCTCCAGAGGATTGCTGAGTGGACACTGGGGCAGGCTTTCATGGCTGACTGGGCAGTTTGGGCCATTTTGGGAGTGCCGGTTTCTGATTTGTTGTGGTTGGTCCTGCGTTTGGGTTAAGGCCCTTGGTGGGGGATGCAGGACGAGTGAGCTTTATTAAGCCTCCGACCTCTTCCTTGTTGACGTTGTTAGGAAGTTTGTGGATCTCAGTGGCAGGCATACTTAGTGGTTGGATGTCGGGAGCACCCAAGGGTGCCCTCGAACTCAGCTCCACGATCATCGTGGCCCAGCTCAGTAGCTCCTCTTCTGCCGCCGAGGACCTTCTGGGCTCTCCTCGTCTGCGGTGCCTCTTGCCTACCTCCAGTGGTGCCAGTCACCACCTGTCACTAAACAGGTATATTCGGTCACTAAACTCTGAAGCCCAAGACTGGCCAATTGCCAAGTAATTTGATTGATTGGGAATCAGGATAATCTGTAACTTTTATCTAAAACAATATTTAGTGGTCTTTTTGTTCAACATTTAGATGTAGATCTAGATAGGAAAAATGATAGTGGTTTTATAAACCAATTTATTACAGAGCATTTTGATCCCTTTTCAGACAAGGCCGTTGTCTATTGAAACGCAAGCGGCCAGCGTGTCTCCTGGCTTTGTGCTAAACAAACGTCACCGAGAAGACGGTTTAGCTACCAGAATTTTTCAGGCAAGGAATTGGCCCTTAGCAGTTAAGAAGGTTTTATTTGATTTAGCGTATGGCATCTACAGAGGCCATGCGATCACCAATACACAAATTCAGTTCAAATAAGGCGGTTGAGGAGGTCAGGCTGCCTCCACTGAGGAGAGATTCGCTTCCGGGCCCGTCCTCAGAGGCAAGGCAGCCCCTCCTGGGAAGGAAAATGCACCATGCAGAGAGCAGGGAGGAATGCGGCTTCCTTCACAGTTTTTGTCCCGAGTGATATTTCTGGTGCCACTCAATCCTTCGAATCCCGCGCCCGATTCTGAAACCCGTGATTTCTCCTCTCCAGAAAACCCCTGCCAAGAGCAGGGCGACGTCATCCAGATCAAGCTAAGCGAGCACACCGAGGTCTTGCCGAACCCCGACGGGACCGGGAGCACCACCATGCTGGTGGACACCATCTTTGAAATGAATTACGCAACCGGCGAGTGGACCAGGCTGACCAAGTACAAGCCGATGACAAACGTCTCTTAAGCAATTCGGCAACGGGAAGATGTAGACCAAGTAGATCCTAGAATAAAGCCAGCTTATACACGGTGTGTCAACTCAAGACAGAACAACATTCCCACGTCTGACTTGTAGCCAGCCCGTGTCACAGCCACGGCTGGCTAAAGCTAGGAAGACGAGACAAAATGGCAAGGTGTGTCTCTCGTCACAGGATTGTGGAAGGATGCGGTGATTCATAGCCTCCAGCAGTTGGGCAGAAAAGGGGCTTTTATTTGCCTGCCTCGAGAAAGAGTAGGAAGGAAGGAGCCCCTCAGGAGGCAGATTTCACAGCAGGGGCCTCCGTTGACTCTCTCGGTTCTCTGTTAAAAATAGGCACAGCTGTTTCGGCCGTTTCTTTTTTCCTTTTGCAGCTGACGGCAAGTAGCAGCGTTTGTCACTTGGGGCGGCCCTCCTTGGGGTGCTGTTCTGAGGCACCGTGAAAAGCCTGTAGGATCTTCCCTCTTTCCTTCTGCTTCTCAAGATTGCCCAAATAATAAACCTTCATTTCCTTGAGAACATCCACCACCCAGCTGTATGTGGACGCGTTGCTCCCATAAATGGGTTGCCTTCTAACGTGGATACATAAAAAGAGTGACCTCCCCCCCCCAAAGCTTACGATCTCAGGGGCGCCAAGGGGAGCCGTCTTCCCCAGTGTCAAGAGGTGCAGTGAACAGCCTCTGAACACTCTTAAAATGGGTATAAACCCCAAGAACTTGAAACTGGCTGCTTCAGGCTAAGGTCGCTCATTCCAAGACCTCACGGGGTTGCCTTGCAGGATGGCACCAAACTGGTCCCTTTTGAGCTCTCTAATGTCGGTGGATGTCCTAACACGGTGAAGCTTTTTGGGAATCTCTCTCCCCTTGAAGCAGGTCAAAACAATAACTAGGCGCCCCTTCCCTGCTCTGCAGCCCTGTGGTTGAAGGAGGATCTGAGATGGTTAATCACGCAGGGCTGTTTCTGCATTTCTCTCTTCCGAAGAGTTCGTTGGTCCTCCGAGGGCTGCAGGGCCTCGCCAGGAGCGACGCTGCTTGCAGGGGCACCATCCTTGCCGGCGCCCCTCTTCCTCACTGAGCTGAGGGTCGCCCGGAACAGTTTTTCTCCTTTCTGGGCTCCTGGGGGATTTCCCTTGCAAGCCTTTGGAGTCAATAGCTTAAATCATTTATGCAGAGGAAGAGTTGAAGAATAAAGAATTTCTTTCTGTTCGTTGAAATGGTTGGGAGATGTTAGGGTGTTTTCTTTTAAGTTGAAGGTCCAGGCAAGCTGTTTGGGCCAGGAGAGGAGGAAGAGAGAGAAAACAGGGCTTGACCACGCTGCAGAGGGAAACAAAATGCCCTGAGCACCTCTGGAGAACCTTAAGCTAGAAAGAGGGAAGATAGGCCACCGTTTAGGTTTTGTTTTAACACACCTGAATTGTGTGTTTGTTTCTAAATTATACCCAGCAGGCCTAACCAGAGTCAGAAAAGCATCACAAAGGGCTGGTTTCAGAAGAGGTTTTTGTGCAGCTTCACTTGATGTAACATTTCAGCCAGACCTGAACCTGGAAGCAGGATTTTAAACCATAGGGCTAATTTTACTAAATTAGTCAGTTTTATGCCGTATCAGCCTGGCTTGTCCAGGTTATTTTAAGAGGCTACCTGGCTACATTCTTTTAACATTGGAAGCCTCCCCCTCCCCTCTTTTGCTGGCATGTAGCAGGACGTGTCCTGGCGTGTTCAAACGTAAAGGCAGTATTAACTGCTTGCTTGAACATCGTGGCCATCTGATTTGGAGGACATTATATTTCATCTTTTATCCAGAAACTTGGTTTGAAGTTAGAATTCAGTTTTCTCTAGAATACCTCTGAGGACTTGGAGCAATACGAACTAGCAGGTGTTTATGGTTCTGCTCTTAAATAAGGGAGGTGTCACCCCCGCACCCCGTTCTAGAGTATTCAGCCAGGGGGTTGGGGTGGGTGCCAAAAAAAGGCCCAGCTGGTCAGAATAGTACAGAGTTGTGGTCACTACCTTGACTTTCTCGCCCTCCCACCCCTCCCTCCCTCCGTTGGAAGCAGTGGCGTCCATGCGGCCATCTGTGGTGGAACCCACTCAGATGAATTCAGAACAGTGTGAACCTGGCATATATCTGAGAACCGAGTTTTGCCTCGCCACGGGGGAAGGCTGGCCCTGCACAGCCAGCAGCTTTTTCTTGAGTTAGAAGTTGTCTCCTTTCAGAGCCCGTGCAAGGAAGGGTGCCGTGAAGCTCCTGGTGGTGCAACCCAGATATGATAATAGGGGTGTCCTCAAAAGAGATTCTTATTAGATCCGTGTCTTTGCTAAGCGCTTGGGAAATCACCATCCGATTTGGGCTGACACAGTATGTTGAAACTGAGGGATGCATCTGTCCAGGGAGCACTTCGGTGAGGTGTTCTTTCCGGATCTCTCTCCCTGTGTGCCCTGCACTCTTAGGTTAAGGTCTGGCTGCCCAGAGAGAGCTAGCGCCAAGCCCTGCAAAGACAGGCTGGGAAGGGAGAGGCAGCAGGCGGCCCAGCCAGCCAGCCAGGCAGCCAGACTGATGGATGCAGCTTGCCCAGAGCAACAAGGCTCTCCGTGTGGTCCTGCTTGGCTTAAAAGGGACTCTTCTGATTCTGACAGAAAAAGGCAAATGACCAGTACTATCCGCAGTTCTAATCTGGGGGGGGGGGGAGAAAAAAGATATTTTAAGAGTCTAATTTTAGCTGTAAGATTACTTGTAGAATCCAGCATCCATGAGCATCAGACAAGCTGAAGAGTTACTGTTGAAAAAAACCACGCAGCTTCCTCCTGCCCTACCAGTCAGCAGAAGGGTGGCCCAGAAGCCCTCGGCAGCCCTGGGGCCTCCCTTGCCATGCCCCCCCCCCGCCCCCCGCCGGGAGAGAAAAGGCAAGGCTAGGAGATGAACCCTTGAGACCGTGGGATTCTGGTACCTTTTTAACAAGCAATGTTGTTTTGTAAAATGTTGCCTATCTAGTAGAGCAGGCCAAATGTTTTCTATCTATTTTGTTTTTTGTACAGATGTAAATGCAAAACCTCATGTCCTTGAGTACGTATTTTCGGCATAATATCTGTAATAAAAGTTCAGATTTTTCTAAGTACATTTTTCTTCTTGCCCCAGTGGTGTTATTATTTGGCATCCGCTCATCCTTGACGTGGCTCCCGAGCGCAGGCCCTAATGACGTGCTAACTAAATGGCAAATGTTTTTAGACCCTACTCCACCGAGCAAGCTGAATGAATGGTAGCGCTTATTACCAGGTCACTGCTGCAATTCAACGGGCGTAAAGTTTAAATATAGCATTGAGGCGAGGACGCTTCTGTCCCCTGATTCTATTTAAAGTCTTACATCTATTCAACCACTCTTAAGTATTTTAGGAGGCGCGATGCAGTTCATGAAAGCTCATGTTTTTAAACAAAATTTGTAATCTGAAAAGGCAATCTGTAGTTTACTTACTGTGGCATAACGTGACTCTCCTACAATTTCTATCGGGAAATTTTATCAACATCCCATGTAAAACTGTATAATGCATTCTGTTCACATCTTTGCCATACTCACGAAGAATGCAGGAACACCCTTTTTTTTTTAAAAAAAAAATCTTATATAAAGGAAGCTGGGATTCACTCATCCTCCCGTCAGCACAGCATCTCTTGAAAATAGAACAGACTGGGATTAAACTGGGCGTGAGGGGAGAAGTAGGCAGAAGAATTAGGTTAAAATAATGGCCTGGATCCAGTCAGGGTCCGTGGAGAAAAAGACCTATGAAATTCCCGCAACGCATTCCTAAAGGAGAAGCAACTAGGAGCAGCTTGAGATGCTAGTGACAGCACTAGTCCACCTGCTTCCTGGTCACTAAAAATGTCTATTTGTGTTGGGCTTCAAATCCCATTTTTAGCCAGAACTTGCAAGAAACAAAAACAAAAAGACAGGGGAGTCTGCTCAGGAAGGCCACCTCAGAGTTGCTTTTGCTTCCAGCATCTTTTTGATGCTTAGTCTACTTCTCAAAAGAAATCTCAAATAGGTTTGATTTTGAAATACTTTTATTATGTAAATACGATCTAAAAATTGGGCACAGATTTTAATATCCATTTAAAGGAGGACACTGGTAATGCTTTTTTTTTTTTTTGCTTATGGGAACTAAACAGTTGACCTGAGGCAGAGTTGACTGGACTCTTCTTCCAAAGCTTGCCACGGGTTCAAGAGGTGTGCTGCTTCCTTGTCTTTCTTGATAGAATGTTATCACAATTAAAACAATAAAATCAAAAGCCATGGTACGACATTTCCCCCCCCCTCCCCCACCCTCTCGTTTAATGCAATCCTGTCAAGCGGATCTCCTCACCACGTTGGGCTTCAAAAGCTAGTCGAGCTCGCTCTCTCTCTTTCCCCCTCTATTTAAACATTTCCGAGGGGTGATTACTATTTCAAAAGCTACGAGACCGTCCATATACTCCGTCGCCGGCCGAAAATCAACACACCTCCGTTTAGGAAGCACCGGGAAAGGAAGAACTGTTCCATTCCTAACAGTTCAAGTATTCTCATTATTTATTTCTGGAGAGAAAACCTGGTTTGTCCTGAAATGTCTGAACTTGGCAGGCCAGAGTTCATGATCAGTGCAGATGCAGCAGGCGCCCAGCTGCAGGGTTGGCTCAGTGGGTTAAAAATCGTTCGCCCCCCCAAAGCCAGTTCTTGCGCAAGATGTGTAGTAAATGTGTGTCCTTCCCTGGCCCTATTCACAACTTATTTACAAGACCACCTTGGCAGTGGGACTGGCGGAGGGGAGTCTGTTCCTCTCAATATTATGTCCTCTTCCACTTGTTTCTCTGCCGTTTACATTTGACCGAAGTCAGTTTCCTGGGAGGCCGTCTGGCTTTCTTCTCCGTGAAGTTCTCCCCGGGGTGGTCGGGGCAAAACCACTGTCCACTCAGGTTGCACTCCAGCAGGCCCTCCTCTTGGTGATCCTTGCAGAAGGAGTTGGGGCAGAAGTGGCAGAAGGAAACCGCGGGCTTGCCACAAACATCGCAGTGATGCCAAGGGCACTCCCATTTGCCTGCCGTTGGGGGGGGGGGAGAACAAAATATCAACTCAGAAAAATTTGCCACAATGTCCACACATCCACTAAAATCCTCCCCTCCAGCCTGAAGGAACCGGACAAAGGCAGCCACTGCATTGAACAAGGCATTCTCTTATCTCCCTGGCCGCTATCAAAATAGCGGACAAGAACCGATTAAAAACAACTTGAAATGAAAAATCAGCATGTTACTAAGCAAACACAACCCGAAGCGTTTAAAGCTAGACACACACATTCGGCGAGGGCCTCTTTCAGGACTTTTCCTTCCCGCTGAATAAACTACGATTAGCTTAACAATGTATGGTTTAGCTTTGGAGTCTGGTTTCCTCTCCATGAGCCTGCTGCTTCATCATTTCCAAGGACGACTCCTGAAGACGGCGTCCCAGGCAGGTGAACGTGGCTCTGCTGAGCTGAATGGCCACTAGCCGCCTCCTCCTGCCCACCACCCCCACCTCTCCTATGGAGCTGGCATGCGGGAATACACACACACACACACACAGAGAAGGAGCTTAAACAGTCCTGCCTAGCCAAATCGCTCAACAAAACTACACCAACCTTTCCCTTCTCACTGCTTTACCTCGGACCAGCTCGCCTGGAGATGGTTAGCCCCGTTTCAACCACCGGAGTCAACGCTTAACCTTGCCCCCCGAAGGGGGAGCAGCGGAGGAAAACAAGCTCCTTCTAAACTTGGAATTTTTCGATTACCATCCTCGCGGGTCCAAAATCCTTGTTGTGAAATTGAGGCGCCTTCTTAACTCACCGAAAGGACGTTTTACCAGATCGAGGCAGGAGAGATGATAGGTCTTGGTGCAAGACTTCCGGTCACACAGGACAAGCTGCCCTCCATCTCCGCAGCGGAAACAGTAGTCCTCCGTTTTTTTCCTGGCTTCATTTTTCGTTTTGCGTCTCCTTGCCCTTCTTTTGGCCTTCTTTCCTTTCTCTTCTGAGGCGTTGGAGGATGAATTCTTTAAAAAAAAAAATGTTTCCGTTTTGCAGATTAGGAGATTAGTGCAGCCTTTAAGGAGTTGCCCCACTGTTTTTAGCTGTTCCAAATTATAAAAACTTGTTGGGAATCCTCTTGCAAAATGTTTCCAGTGTGGTGGCTGACAATCGCCATGCAAGACGGAACTAAAGAGAAGCATTGTTGGCCAAAATGCCACCATCGTCCACTCTTACCTTCCTGGGGGAGACTGCTTAATTTTGTAATTTTACTGAATGCTCTTCCACTAAAAAAAGCAGTTCTTGGGAGTGTCAAAGGTGCTGTTTTCAAGAGGCAACTGGACTTTCTTTGTTTTCCTTTGAAGACGTTTTGCTTCTCATCCAAGAAGCTTCTTCGGCTCTGACGGGGTGCTGGGAGAATGGCAGGATTTACACTCCTTGCAGACCGCTGGTCATTTGCATCCTTTTAGAGGGTTGCTGAGGCCACCTGGAGGTTTATCTCTATCCTCGGGGTCGCCTGAGTCATTGAGAAGTGGGAGCTGTGCTTCATGCAGGAATACCAATCCTTCCATTCCCCACCATCCAGTCAGAGCTGAAGAAGCTTCTTGGATGAGAAGCGAAACGTCTTCAAAGAAAAACAAGAAAGTCCAGTTGCCTCGTGAAAAAAAAAAGCACCTTTGGGACAACCATGACCTGGGTGACGGAGAATCTCCATAGACATTGATATATATATTTTTTAGAAAAAGCAACTAAGGCCTATTTCGGACCCAGAGGCGTTCTTAGAAATAACTGGACAACCTGTGACCCCCCCAGCCTCCCGCTTGGGTCCTCCTTTCTGAGAGATATTTCCTCACCTGATTCCTCAACGGCTTCCACCATGACAGAGCTCCCAGTCTCCTGCCTTCACTGGAAAATTTGGGATGGATTCAGACAGGTATCTGGCTTGGAAGTCACCCATGTCGAACAGTACAGGGAGTCCTCGACTTACGACATTTAGTGACTGTTCAAAGTTACAACAGCACTGAAAAAAGTGACTTAATGATTGTTTTCCCCCCTTCGACCGTTGCAGCCTCCTGATGGGTCACGTGATAAAAAATTCAGACCCCTGACAATTGGCTCATATTTATGATGGTTGCAGTGTCCCGTGTGTGTGTGTGTGTGTGTGTGTGTGTGTGTGTGTGGTGACATGACCCCCTTTTGCGACCTTCTGACCACCAAAGTCAAGGGGGAAGCCAGAGTCACTTAACAACTATGTTACTAACTTAACAACCGCAGTGATTCGCTTAACAGGTGTGGCAAGGAAAGTTCGTAAAATGGGAAAAAAATTCACTTAACAAAGTTCTCACTTAACAACAGAAATTTTGGGCTCAGCTGTGGTCGTAAGTCAGGGATTACCTCTATCGCACAATCAAACATCAGGAGTTGACCGGAGTAAATGTTTTATGACCTACTGCATTATGTCATAAATTGTTTTATGGTGATTTTTTTTTTTTTTAAAACATCACAAAATGTTTTTAAAAATTTGCCAAATTTCATTGGGCGTTACGGGTTCCAGATTTCGGACACATTCTGTGAGTTAGTTCGTTTGAGGTGCCCGGGCTCAAAAGGCCTTGCCTTAAGGCTGCCCCGTTTTGCCCCCTAAAAGGTCCCTCAGAAACCACCCGGCGAGAGTTTTAGTAGCCCCTGGAGAGAGATTCCTCTTCTTTGCTGACATAATATACCTTGGGCCTGTCCCCAAGGAAGCCGCTGCAGTTGGGAGCACCACATTTGCACGCTGTCTTCTCATTGCCCAGGCAATCAAGGTTGTAGTTGAAGGTTAATTCTGTTCCTGAGGGAAAAACCAGAGGAAGGGCTTATCGACTTTATTAATTTTTATGGGGTTAGGAATAAGGTGGGATCGGGGTTGGGGTTAGGATTAGGGTAACCTAACATTCTCAATATTTAGCAAACAGCATAATGTCTGGGTTCATGTATTTAACAAACAATAATAGAAAGTAGTTAATTATCATGTATGTTAATTAATAAATCAATCTTGCTAATATATATTCAAAATTACATATCACATTCCTTTCTCTCTAATTCGTCTTTCTAGCCATTGATAGAAATTATCCCACGTTCTAAAGTACCCTGAGTCTTCTTTCTCTTTCATCTTTAAAGTCAATCTATCCATTTCTGCACACTCTAGAGTTTTCTTAATTAGTACTTCTTCAGCTGGTAAGTTTTCATTTTTCCAATGTTGGGCAAATACAATTCTTGCTGCTGTTAGTACATGTGGTATTAAATATCTGCAATCTTTCTCATCATTTGCTCCTATTATTCCTAACAAAAATAATTCTGGTTTGAAGTCTATTTGTTTTTTAGTCATTTTCTCCAACCATAAAAGAGGAAACGCTTATTGTAACCATCATTAAAACAGGAACATGGGCTCACTTCCCAAACGATGCTCCCGCTTTGCCTCAGGGTGACTGTGGAGCAAGACGTCAAAGGGAGGGGAAGACACCCCCCCCCATAGCTCCATCCCCAAAAGGGGCAGCTGCACACGCAGACCCGGAAATGCTTCCTACAATCTCAAAGTTAAAGTAGGACACCCGAAACTCTGCCAATAACCTATGAAATGTGTTAACAAGAAGGCACAAAAGTTGGGTCACTCTACTGGAAATGCCTACAGTTTGGTTTTTGAAGGCTGAGAAACACAGAATTCAGACTTGAAACCTTTTTAAGAGGGACATAAATCTCTTTGTGCAACAGATAAAACAGAATCGGAGGGTCACTCATCACTGTTCAGCATAGCTTATCTCATCGTTGTTCAAGCAGTGAATTTGGATAAGAGCTTTCCGTTGTGCTAGCATTGAGGAAAGATATCAAACTGAGCTATTATAAAGGTCATCCAAACCTATTTGGATTTGCAACAGTTGGGCAACCCAAAGGTGCTTTCTCACAAGGCAAAAGGTTTTGAAAAAGCACCTCTGGGGACCACCGTGACGTGGATGACTGCGGATCTCCATAGACAATAGTGGGACGAGCATCTTCAGCAGATAGAAAGAGGGTAGATGCAGAGTTTTTCCATCCACACCAGGGGTCTTCCAACTTGGCCCTTTTAGGACTTGTGGACTTCAACTCCCACGCGTGCCTGGCTGAGGAATTCTGGGAGTTGAAGTCCACAAGTCCTAAAAGGGCCAAGTTGGAAGACCCCTGATCTACACTCAAAGGTCTTTACAGCCGGCCCTCCTCCTCAGAAACTTAAAATTCAAGGACTTGAAGCAGTGATTCCTCAGACAAGATTCTCCTCTGTTTGTTACCAACCCTGTAACTGAAAAGTAACGCCTGGATCTCTCGTCACAGCTGATGGTGTCACGAAGGCCATCAACACGGAAGATATCAAGAGACCAGGCCTCACCAAACAGGATGCTTAATTTAATTAATTTTAATTAAGGTAACTCAATAATAAGCAGATGTGTGCTCAATTATTGTCATAAGTTGAGGGCTGCCTGTAAGGATTTCAACATGGGACAAGTTCGTCTTCCCACAGGGAGGGAGTAAGTGAGCTTGAGCAACTGGTGACAGCAAAGGCCACAGAGGGGTTGCAAGCAAAAAACTGGGCCGGGGTCTAACCGCAAAGGGGGCATTTGGGGGCTGCCTGACTTTTTCAGACTTCTAGGTACCCCTGGAAGTTTGGATCACAGAGGGAAATTGTTGCCGACCGACAAGATCAGCGTGGAAAAAGCCCCCCCAGTTTCTGCAGCTTTGTGAAACAAAATATTTTTTTTTATCTTGTGTTTGTTCTGCTGCCTTAAGAGGGCAGGTTAAGCGCACGCTTGAAGCTTGAAGGATGTTTCGGCTACATCAATGTAAGACGCTTTCCGAACAGGCTTTTTAGCCTTGATTTCTTTTTAAGAAAAAACCCTTTCGCAGGAGGAGGAGAGCAGCTCGTACCTGCCGGAATGTCACACACCGCAAACAAGCCCACTCGGGTGTCGCCATGCACCGTCCACTTCAGCGTCTCGCAGTTCGGCTGGCAGCTGTGATTCATAAAGCGAGAATAGTTCCCTTTCGGCCCGGCGTCAATTATGCGGTCCTGGAAATCAAAGGAGTCAGGCAAAAATCTGGTTCACAGCGGTAGCGTTTCAACGGAAACGGAGCCCCCCCCCCCAAGCTGGTATATTTAGTTCTTCCTCGACAAACTTAACATCTGTAATCTGTGTAAATTTTTATCACACTTAAAGAAAGCACCTTTCAAGAGAAACCTAGAATTTCGGAGCTAGACAATCTGGATTTGATTAATTTTGCCTTACAGTAATGTCACATCACCTAGCTAAATTAAGATACCTTGGAAAAGGTACAAAATTGTGAAAAAAATATAATTGTTCCTCGGTTTGGCTTGGGTCAGGAAGATACGGTTTCTTTCTTTGCTTGTCTTGAGATGATTAGACAGAGAAAAACTGTTTCGGATCTTCAATGGACAATGCAAAGAAATGGGGTTTCTTCTGTTTTTTAAAAACAAACCTTGATAGCCCTTTCTTGAACAGCAGGGAGGATAGAGATACTGCCAGTAAGTATTTCCAGTTCTGGGAACACAAAAGGGTAAGCAAACAAGCAAAACTCTTCGTGTAGAGCAGGGGTCTTCCAACTTGGCCCTTTTATGACTTGTGGACTTCAACTCCCAGAATTCTGGGAGTTGAAGACCACAAGTCATAAAAGGGCCAAGTTGGAAGACCCCTGGTGTAGAGGTTGAGATTCTCCTCAGTCCCTAGACCATTCAGAAATTATTTTATCCTAGTTCCAAAGTAGATGAAGAAGTTGAAGCTTCAGCTTTGTTGGACAAAAGCATTTATAGATGAAAGATATAGAACTGTCATGTAATGCAAGCTTCTCCAATTCAGCTTTTATTATTGAATATTACTATATTCAGTTCGGAGCGTAATCCAATACACGTCTACATAAAAATGAATGCCATTACACATAACAGGATTTTCACCAAGATACGTGGATACAGGATTGCAGTTTTATTCATAACTCAAAATTGGGTGTCAAAGAACTATTAGCACTTCCTCTTGCCCTAATTTCTACAGAGATATTTTAAACTCCTTCTTAAGCCAAAGCGGTGTTGATCGGTAGGCTTACTGGTGTTGTTTTTGTGGTAGTTTTTTTTCCACTGGGCGAATTGAGAGTCTTGCTATTGCTGAATAAAAAGCCAGTTTATAAATACCGTATTTATAGGTAGCAGGGTTAAGATTAAGGTCGAGCTAAGCCATATCAAAGCACCCTACCTTATCAATGGTGAGCATGTAAAAGTGCGTGATGTCGTTTTCGTGAGCGTATTTGATCCTTGCCATGCATTCCCCTTCGTCAATCACTTCGCCTACATATTCGTTCACAAACTCGCCCTGAGGGGAGGGGAAAGCACAGCTGCTCAACCAGCCAAGAGAAGAAAACGGGGGGGGGGGGGGGGGGCTTCGCACAACCTTCAGACGTGGGTGTAAGAATCAGGTCTGGCCCCAAAGGCTGCCTCTGTTGGCCTCTGTCCAATTTCCCTTTTCCTTGGGCTGATACGATACTACAGGTAAGCCCAACATTTCTGTGGTTCACTGACACATTCCTTAAGTGAGTTTTGCCCCGCTTTACGACCTTTCTTGTCCACAGTTGTTAAGTGAATCAGTTAAGTTGATAACAAAGTGGTTAAGCGAATCTGTCCTCCCCGTGGACTCTGCGGGTCAGAAGGTCACAGAAGGGGATCATCAAGTGACTCTGGGACACTCCGCGACCGTCATAACTCTGAGTCAGTTGCGAAGCGTCTGTTTTGATCACGTGACCCATGGGGGAGGCTGCAACGGTCACGAAGTGTGAGAAACGGTCATAACTCGCCGTTGTAACGTCAAATGGTCATTAAAACGAACTGCTGTAAAAGCCGAGGACTGCCTGCGTGGACATTTTGAACCGCAGGGGGAAAGAAAGGTGGGATGGAAACCAAAGGGAGAGACCAGCACGCTGAAAGGCCCCTTGGGAGTTCCCCCCCACGACAAGGAGCCACCCCCCCGGCTGCACATCCTCCATCTGGTGCTGCTGCCGCCGCCGCCACAAATACCCTCCCGCCCCCCGGTCAGCAGCCCCACCTTCTTAATGTCCCTCTTGGCGACCAGGCCCCAGCCCTTGCCCTCCGTCCGGATGATCTTGGTCTCCGGGTACTGGCGCTTGGTGAAGCACTGGTTCTGGCAGCGCCCTCCGGCCGGGCAGACCTGCGAGTGGCACTCGTACATCAGCATCCGGTTCAGGCACTCGGAGTCCAGGCCGCAGGGGCTCTCGTCCGAAGGCTTGCAGTTGCACTTGGGGATCTCCGAGATGTCCGCCGTGTAGATCTGCACCTTCCCGAAGGGCTTGTTGACCTGCAGACGAAAGAGCCAGAGCGGGCGCTGACTGGGCTCCCTCCCCCCCAAAAAAGGCCCACAAGGTCCCGACCCAAACGCACTGACCCACATTCGTCCTTCGCGCTCGTGTGTTTTGCGCATCCCTGGCACTCTAAACCCTCCCCTCGGCTTTCATGGGACCTGGAAGGCATTCGTGGCTCCTCCCGCTGCTCAGAGGCACCGAGGCTCCTTCTTAGGCAGGCCGCCATGGTGGCTGGAGGGCTTCAGGTTCTGCCAGCCTCACCTGCTTCCACTTCCCCAGCACCCCACACGGGCCTCTCTCCAGCCAACAGGAGGGCGAAACCCTGCTAATCCTAACCCAGCCAGCCGCCTCCCCCAAGGGGAAAGAGAACGGCTAACTGGGTTAGGTCAGTCTGAGGGGCAAAAGAAGCCAGGAGACCCCTAGATATTCTGGGTAGTGGTGGGAGAAAAGACAGACCCCAGCTTTAGCATTCTTTGCAGTATGGAAGGGTGAGTTTGAGAACTAAAGAAAGCACACCTCCGAGTGTTTTTTGTAATTACACTGATACAGAAATGCATAAAAATATTACCAATTCCACCTAACAAAATACACAATCCAGAAGATTCATGGGATGCTTTTTGGATGTGAAGATGACTAAGTCCTACTTTATGGATGAACGTTCTGAAAAAAAACACTATTCTGCCACAAATATTTCCCTTTAAGTAACTGGTAAAGAATTATTTATTTTAAATTATAGTTGCTCAGTTCTGTTTCCCATACGTTTAACACCTCTATACTGTAAACCCAAATACCTGGTTATTATCATTCAGCTTGTCAAGTAGAACTAAAATCCCTTGGAAATATCTTATCCCTTCTCCAGCAATTTTTATTTAATAAATTAAGATACATGAACTGACTAGAAGAAAAAGACAATTAAAGCCTTTTATCTCTCAAGAAATACACTCCTGTACTTAAAAATGGCCCTTTATTCTGACGATTGATACAACACAGTACCCCATTTAGGCTAAAGCTGACCTATAAAAACTCAAAAGTTTTCATCCCCAACTACCCTCTTCTCCTTCACCCTAGACTCCTGCGCCCATCCCTGGACCGATTAATTTGGGGGTCAGAGAGGGACCAGACCCATCCTTCAAAGCATCTCACCTTGATATGTTTGTAAGGGGGAGGCTTGCGTTCATTTTCTTGAGTTTCTTTGGCTTCCCGCTGAAATTTTATCTCTCGGAAGCGTGTTTCCGCGTCTTGCAAAGCTTTTAAAAAAAGAGTTGGTAAAATTACAACTACAAATATTCCCTATAAGAATTGGGCCTCAACCTCATTAACTGCTTGGATCTGCATATCTACCGTGTTTCCCCGAAAAGTAAGGCCTACACCAACAATAAGCCCTAGCTTGATTTTTTGGGGTAGGCCTAATATAAGTCCTATCCTCACTGGCCTATTTCTTCTTCTGCAGCCAGGCCTGCGTTTCTCTGCAAACCTCTGCAGCCAAGCACCAAGCGATGGATTGAATCCATAGCTCAGTACTCGGCTGCTTGGGCCTTCCGGGAAGGCCTGATTGCAAAATGCAGGCCCGAATGCAGCTGCAGAATTTCGGCCCCAGAAGAAGTGGACCGGCTGGGTGAGGCTGTCGGTGCCAGAGGTGAGGTAAGGCCTACCCCGAAAATAAGACCTGGTGCCTCTTTTGGAGGCAAAAAAATAAAAATAAGACCCTGTCTTATTTTCAGGGAAACACGGTATTATATCGATATATTACAACATCTCAGGTTCTTGGAAAGAATGTGATGCCTATGAAGGCCAACCCCAGTTAAGGGACTGGCAGCTGTGATTTCACACAGCTGGGCACAAGTAGTCCTTGACTTATGACTGTAATGGAGTGACTGGTCTTTTGTTTTGCGACAGTCACCCATTTAATCACCACAGTGATTGATTAAGTGAGCGAATGGTTTGCTGGGGGCAGTTTTGCTGCAATGTATGCGGCTCGGTTGAGAAGCGCCTGAACGTTCGGTCACGTGACACTGGAGAGGAGGGACCTTTGGACCTTCAAAACCAATAGGGTCTGTTGTAACTTCCAATGTTTGCCAAACAACTCGTCACAGGTCGAGAACTCCCCGTATACAATAATTATAATATAGTTACCAACCTCGTTGGCCCTGCTTAGCTTTTCTGAAATCAAGCTTAGCTAGGCGCCATCACCAGGCGCAACCAAGTAAAATACTGAAATCCAAACTCATGGGCAAACTGCACTGGATTCTGATTCTACGCAACAGAAGCTGATCGCATAGCAAGAGCGCCTTTGAATTGAAATGTGGTAAAATATTTTACCGTTTTTGAAGACTTTCCCGATCCCTTTAATGGCCTGGTATCGACTTCCCCGGTCTCCTTCCATATAGGGAAACACGCGGGCCTGATGGGTCCAGTAGTAATCTTTAGAGCCAAAGAAAAACACAGGGAATTCTCCAATCTCGTGCTTCATTTTCTGGATATTTGGGGGGACGTTTTTGGGATGGCAGACTTCGGCTGGCCACCACCTACCACAAAAACAACCCAACGAAAGGAAGAAATTGAGGCCACATTTGTCTCAGAAACAAATGAACATCAGTCTCACACAGAAGAGATTTTGTTAATACATACAACTCTCCGTCAAAGATCTTTCTGCCTACAAATTCCCCCTTTTCTGAGCTCCAAGGAAGAGTGAGACACCATCCTATAGACCCACAACGATTTTTTAAAAAATATTTAAGGTATGTTTATAAATCCAAACCTGTAATTTCCCAGTTTGACCCAAATAATATCTTGAAAATGGATTTTCTTCCCTGCTTTGCAGTCATTGCAATACCAGCTTCCGTCTGGCATTTCAATGTTTAGACAGTCGGGATGAAACGCAGCAGGACAAGACTCACAACATAACAAGCTTCCCCCTGTAACAAAAGGCACAAAACAATCCTCAATGACAGGAAAAGAAAAGAAAAAAAAAAGGCTTTATTTTGGGCATAAAAATGCTAATGTGTTTCTCTGTAAAGATTAAAGCTCAAGTCCATGCAAGCAAAAAGGAATTATACAAAGATTACGGTGTTTGCTAGGCTCTATTTTGAGAACAACAGCAGAACGGACTCCTAGTAAACTGGGAGATGTGCCTACTATCAACACCTCCCTTTGTGACCAAGGAAAGCTGGAAGCACAACATTTGAACCGTGTTTGTCGGACAAACAGCCTACAAAGGCTATCCGAAGACAGAAAGCTTTAAAATGTGGGTCATATTCCCCACATCAAGTTCGTCCACGGATGATGGCTTGCCTACTCTTTCAGCACACATTTTTAAATCTAGGCTACCAGATTTGAAGCTAGACTTAACTCACACACCAAGACTGAAGGCCTTCACGCAACGAACGGGAAAAGGGTTGGTTTGGGTCCTCTTTTCTTGGATTGAAGGCACAGATGAGGTGGCTGAGAACGGCATTTCTTACTGAAACCTATTTCTTCTCCCACACCTGCCCTCAAAGGGAGAATTTTCTGGAGCAGATTTCAGGAGTCAATGGAGGGTGGGGGCAGGCAGGGAGGAGTTGTGCCCCTTGCCCTACCTGCTAACTTCATATTTATAAAAAAATTCTTCCCATTCTTATATTTAGTCATGGAAATTCTTCAGTTCCATTCAGAACCAAAACCCATATCTTTTCTAAATGCTTTTGCAACATACACACGAAATAAAGGGGCTTTAAACTTAATAAAAAGCCTGACCAGCCACAACAAAACCCCCTTACCCACCGTGAAGACCCCTTCCCAGCACTGAAGAACCGTTTGAATAAAATTAAGTCAGTTGTTTACCTTTTGAGCACACAAAACACCAGCTGACGTTCACGTGACCATGGTGGCTTTTCCCTTTTGTGGCAGTAAAGTGGTTGGTACACACAACACTGCTGGAGGAAAGCATGGCACAACCGGCAGCCACACAATTGTCACCCACGTGGTAAGCCACTGGACAGCGAACGCACCGTATCATTTTGCCTGTCAATATATTGACAAAAATGCTTAGGAACTTAAAAAGGAGCAGAGCGGCCCAAAATCCATAACTAGCTAGTGGATTATGGCAGCGTTTCTCAATCTTGACAACTTTTGAGATGTGCGGACTACAACTCCCAGAATCCCCCAGCCAGTTGTGGAGCTGAAGTCCGCTGTGCTGACTGGGGAATTCTGGGAGTTGAAGTCCGCACATCTCAGAGTTGAGAAACACTGGATTGTGGCCTAAGCTTCCATGAACTACTCTCTAAAGTACGGGCGAGCGTCATCTTGAGAGACACACGCAGGCACACGGACACAAAAACGAGGCCGAATGTGGGGAATCACAAAGGGAGACCCCAGAGGGGCGGATGGGGAAAACATCTCTAAAATGGACATTTAGACGTGAGTCACAAACATTCCAGAGCAGAAACTACCAAACTCCAGAGCCCTCATTTGACCGGAAGATGCTCGCCTCAAAATGATTTCCCCCCACTTCGGTTTCATAGCTAGTAGAATTCTCCTGCTATGGACGGAAGAGCTTACTCAATTGTGTAAACCATTTGTGGTACCACGGACTCACAATGATGATATGACTAATCCACGTGAGCCTATCGCCAGACAGAAAAGAAGCCTGGGTGTCTATTTATTTAATCAGCAAAATCAATCCTGACCCTAAAAACCCTTCATAAATTAACAGCTCGGCTGATAACAGGCGTGTTCCTTATTTCATCATGAAACTGGCGTTTCTTTGCTCAAGAACGCCCACCTTTGAACAAATAAAAGACTACGGCTAGTCCTTGACTTACAACAGTTTGCTTAGTGGCCGTTCAAAGTTACAACGACACTGAAAAAGAGAGACTTATGACCATTTTTCAGACTTACGACCATTATAGCATCCCCTCAGTCACGCGATTTACATTCAGAGGCTTGAAAACTGGCTCACATTTATGACAGTCGCAGTGTGTCCCGGGGTCACGTGATCCCCTTTTGCGGCCTTCTGACAAGCAAAGTCAATGGGGGGGGGGGGAGCCAGATTCATTGTACAACCAGGTTACTAACTTATTTTGGTCGTAAGTGGAGGACTGCCGGCGCTCGTGGCAGGTGGCCGCAGCGCCTCTCTGTGCTCCTGGCAGCGGCCTCCTCATGGCTGCCCACCCCGGGGCTCTGGGACCTCCAGGAAGGAGCGCCAGGCGGCACCCAGAGAGCCAGAGGAAAGAAGAGAGCAAATACCTTTGGACACTTTGGGGTTTGAGGGGTTGGCAACGTGACAACTCTCGCAACTGTGCAGAGGGCAGCGAAAGCCCCGGTTCTCAAAAACGGTGAGGGGGGATTTTTTCACGCAGGCCTCATGATAAAACTTTCCGCAGTGAGAGACGGCGCAGCGCTTGACTTCCGACTGCTTCTCCTTGCACACAAAACAGGCGTGGACCCCTGATGAAAATGTAAAACATCCTTTTAGTGTTGCTCAAGAATAGAACAGAGCCAAGTTCATATTTAGTTGGAGCCAACTGAGTGCTTGGAATTAAAAGTAGCTACCTTTTAAATAAATAAATAAATAAATAAATCATTTTTCACAGGCATTTCTTTCCCCATAAGCATCTTCCTTTCAATATTAAATGCCTAACTTTGTAAATCTCTTTTAGAGAATAGTAAGGAGATTTGGGGAAAACGGAACGGTGGCTGTAATGCAAACGATTCACAGGGTGGACCAAATCCTTTCCAATAGGAAAGGTGGAGACAGGAGGTTTAGCAAGGGGTTTCCATCCTCCGGCAATGAGGGTCCAGAGCGGGCAAAGGCTGCAGTCTCCCCCAGGAAGCGAGACTTGCCTGAAGTACATTCGCTGCACCTGAAGAGTCCCTTGGGCCGTCCGGAGAGGCCGCTGCAGCTGGCGTGGAAAGCCCCCAGGCAACGTCCTTCACACAACAGCAGCTCCCCAGGCTTCTCGCAGACCTTGAGAAGGGAAAAAAACTTAAACCTTAAAGGGCCCAGAGCTCGGATCGAGGGTCCCTCTCCCTTGAGGCTGCCGTCTTTTTTAAGGGCACGGGGCTCCTTTAAAAAAAAAAAATCAGATTCACCGAGTGGAGGAGGTCCACGGTCAACCGAGGGTGCAGCCACAGCCACAGAGCTGGCTTCAATGGGGAGTTTCCACGGAAGGTGAACATTCGTGGCTTCTTGTGGTGGAGAAAAGAAGCACTTGCAGACTCCTTTTTAGCACAGGGAACCCTCAACTTACAACTGTTCATTTGGTGACCGCTGAAGTTACAACGGCAGTGAAAAAAGGGACTTATGACTGTTTCCCACAATTACGACCTTTGTGGCATCCCCAGGGTCACGTGGTCAAAATTCAGTGGCTTGGCCACTGGCTCCTACTTAGGACCGTTGCTGTGTCCCAAGATTGTGTGATCACTTTTTGCGGCCTTCTGATCAGCAAAGTCAATGGAGGAAAGCCGGAGTCACTTAACAACGGGGTTACTAACTTATCAACTCCAGTGATTCACTTAACAACCGTGGCAAGAAAGGTCGTAAAATGGGGCAAAACCCACTTAACAAACATCTCACTTAGCAACATAAATTTTGGGCTCAATTGTGGTCGTAAGTCAAGGACTGCCTGTATCAGAGAATGGGGAGTTCTGAGCTACTTCCGGAAGTTGGACGGTGATCAGTGGGCCGATTTATTTCCTGACCTCCCACATCCATCTCCTTATCTCCAGACCAGTGACCGCCACAGATCCCACCCGAAGGAACGGCCCTAGCCGGTGAAACCACGGCTCCAGAGGTCAATGGGGCCTGGTCAAAGGGAGGGCCGCCGGGTCTGAGGGCTCCACAATGCTGCAGCATCAGTCGGTAAACGATCCGCCTGCTAGGCAGGAGAAGGCCACTGGCTGCCATCTTGGAACTGGATTACTACAGGAAGTTAAGCTTCAAGAGATGTAGTAGCATCTGTGCAGCTGCGCTCCTTTTCAAGCAAATAAACAAATCCACCACACCCAAGTACTGTATTACAGATAGAACCGGGATGAGTTTTCAAGTGGCCAGGTGTTTTGCATGTGGGTTGCACTTTCCACATATGACTGCGTGCCCAAAACTGCATTGTGACATTTTAAAGCTATCAGCCTAAAAAGGCAAAGTATGTGAGTTGGGAAAGCCAAGCCCTAATGCAGGGGTAGGCAACCTTGGTTCTTTTATGACTCGTGGACTTCAACTCCCAGAATTCCTGAGCCACGGTTGCCTACCCCTGCAAATGGATGTATTGTTGCCTGTGACTACCTTCTTCAGGTTGCTTGGAGAAAATTTCACGGTTACTCCTCCTTCCCTCAGTTCTGTTCTATGAAGGCTAGGCAGTATTTGTAACAAGCACGCTTAAAGGCTCCCACTGTTTGCTTGGCCAATTTTTATATAGGCTGAGCAGTGGGACATAGAACCCCTTCTCTCTCCCCCCCCCACCAAGACAAGTTCCAGGTGGGAGTGATTAATTCCAAGCTCAAAACATGTTTTTTTTAAATGCACATTCTGACAAATGCAATTGGACCTGGCATAGATCCTATGAGATTCGCAAATTGTCTGCAGCAGATAAGATTTTGACCATTTAGTTTACCCTACAGACCTTGTCTGGTTCTGGTTTGTATTTTACTTAAATTATGCAGTATTCATATTATCCTAATTAGCAAAGTCTGTAATACTAGAGCTTCTTTAGAACATGATTGTTTGGATACTGACAAAAGAACACCCCCCCATTTAGATTATCGCATATAAATGGAATATTCATTCTGCCCCAAATTTACACGTTTAAAGGGCCAAGTCATGAGGTTTGTTGAAAGTCAACCTAGTCCAGGGGTAGGCCACCTTGGCTCTTTTATGACTCGTGGACTTCAACTCCCAGAATTCCTGAGCCAGCCATGCTGAGGGGAAAGGGAGAGGTTTCCAAGCTGAGCCATGCTGGCTCAGGAATTCTGGGAGTTGAAGTCCACCAGTCATAAAAGAGCCAAGGTTGCCTACCCCTGACCTAGATGTACTGGAAGACGATTCTGGTGACAGTTTCCCATGGATATTTCAACATATTTGTTCATGTTAAATTTTCAGATTTACAAGCAAAAATGTGCCCTGACAAGCATTGATGGTCTGCTGTCACATCATTGTTGACTCTTAGTGACCACGCAAGAGACATTTTCCCCACCACGATCTCTCCCTAACCTGGTCTTTCAGAGGACTTGCTTGACAAGCCCCTTCCTTTCTTACCTGGCAAACATACTCCTTCCGGGCTGTGGCTCCTCGGTCAGACTTCTTGGACAGCTGAGAGGCCTCCCCAAGACCCTCATCGGCACTTTCATAGGCAGACTCTGACCTCTCGTCTCCTGGACCATCTGAAATCTAAAAACCACAGGAGGCATTAAGAGCGTCCCATATTCTGTGCATTCTGATTTCACATTGCTTCTGTGGGGGAAAAACCCTGCTTTATTAACCCCTTCAGCTCTCCAGGGGTTGCTGAACTACAGATCCCAGCATCCCTGGCCAGCTTGGAGCCCTTAGATTTCTTCTTCAGCAACACCCATGAAATCCTAGACCCCCAAACTGTTCTCCACCAACTTTCATTTGTGACAGGCCTGATGCATATTCAGCAGGTGAATTAATTCTAGCACGGATAATTTCTAGAGCGGAGGCTGCTTGCCTGGGGTCAGCAATGAGCTCAGACATGTGAATTTTATAGCTGACCAGGAAGTCTTACTGGATTGTGTTACAGCAGGAAGCCCCCCCCTCTTGGGATCGTCTAATCACAGCTGTCAACTTTCCTCAGTTTCCCAACAGATGCAGCCACTCTGGAAGCCGACTACAGGTAGTCCTCGAATTACGAGCACAATCCAGCCCAAATTTTCTGTTATTAAGTGAGCTTTGCCCCATTTTACAACCTTTCTTGCCACAATCGTTAAGTGAATCACTGCAGTTGTTAAGCTAGTAACACGGTTAAGTGAATCTGGCTTCCCCATGGACTTTGCCGGTCAGGAGGTCGCAAAAGGGGATCACATGACCCTGGGATACTGCGACCGTCATAAGTACGAGTCAGTTGCCAAGTGCCTGAATTTTGATCACAGGACCAAGGGGATGCTGCAAAGGTCGTACCTGTGAAAAACGGTCATAAGTCACTTTTTTCAGTGCTGTTGTATCTTTGAACGGTCACTAAACGAACTGTTGTTAAGTTGAGGACCACCTGTACTCAACAAACCAAGAATCCGAAGGTGTGCAAAATGTGAGCATGCAGAGATGACCATTTGAAAAAACAACAACAATGCTACAGGTAAACTACTCTTCCGTGTGAGATCCAGGTACCTCCCTCTTTATTTGCTACCGGAGGTTAACAAATAAAAGGCCAGTCGTTAATTTAGGAGAGGGTAACACAGCTCTGCCAAAAGACACGTGTGTGGTGGTTTACACGGGTGCGTGAACATGTCACAGAAATGGCTAGTGCACATGACTATAGAAATGTAAAATGTTGAGATTTGATTTTAATGTCTGGTTTTACTGCAACACAGAGTCGGAAGTCAATGCCTTTCGTTTCTTCCTCCCCCCCCCCTTTCTTCACACCTTTTTTTGTTTTTCCTTTCTCTACTGTTGTCTCCTACTATTTGCTTTTGCATTTTCACATTTTATGTGACAAATGAATAAAACTAATAATGATAATAATAATAAAAAAGAACATGCTGCATGGACGTCTGCTGGCTAAAACAAATGTTGAGGTCAAGTCAAGGCATAAGACGGTGCTACAGATACGGAAAAACTCTTCAAGGAAGGGTCCGCTCTGCAGGGAGGGTGCAGGTAATCGGCCTCTTGAGCCGGTCAGGGAGTCTTTGCATTGAAAAAACCCCACCTTTTCTGTCCCCATCATAGCAAACCTGTGAGAATCACAGAACGCCTTTATCAGCAATAGGACTCTGAGCACCGGCTACATAGAGGTCACTACACACCAGCCGTGTGCAGATGGCGATAAGGGAGCTATAAGAGGTTCATGTGATATTCTGAAGATGCTTTGTTAGAAAGACATCTGGTTAGGGAGATGTCTACGGAGATTCTCCATCATCCAGGTCATGGTTGTCCCAAAGGTGCTTTTTCAAGAGGCAACTGGACTTTCTTTGTTCTTCCTTGAAGACGTTTCGCTTCTCATCCAAGAAGCTTCATCAGTTCTCAGTAAAGTTAGAACTGAAGAAGCTTCTTGGATGAGAAGCGAAACGTCTTCAAGGAAAAGCATAGGAAGTCCAGTTGCCTCTTGAAAAAGCACCTTTGGGACCTGCTTAGAGAATTATCCTATTGTATCTGGAAAAAGCGAAGAGTTCAGCACACAAAATTTGCCCATCCTCCTTGGATGAAAAGACTGTTTCACTTAAGCACAGACAACTACAGCCTCTGCAAGTACATATTATGCAGTGCAATAGTGCAAGTCTTTTACTCAGAGGAGAAATGGAAATATGGTCATTTTACACAGGAAAAGCAGGACCGTTGTTGTCCAGCACATGAGTACCTTGTTGAAAAATATCTAGACATGTCCAGTGTTTTTGGTAGACCTTTTCTGATGGACCAGTCCAGTGGTTCTCAACCTTTTCTTCATCACGGACCCCCTTTAAATACCTTTTGTGGCCAGGGACCCCAAAGCCTTAACTCAAGATTTAAATCATAACATTTCTTCAAGCCTTCACGGACCCCTCGTGATGACGTCGCGGCTCCCAGGGGTCCATGGATCACAGGTTGAGAACCCCTGGACTAGGCCGCACCCACTATGGAATTAAGAGAGCCGAGGTTTGCCTGGAGGATCTGCGACCCTTCCACTTGTGAAAGACACAGGCAGAGGCCCCCGGACAGGAAAAGGAGAGCAGTAAACCTGGGCAGTCCTGGTCTGATCATACATACACAGCTGCCCGGGTTCATGGATGACATACAGAGGAAAGTCACGCAGCTGAGACGGCGGTTGTTCTCTGCTGATGAGCTTAGTTCCCTGTGGATGAACTCAGAATTCAGCCTCATGAAGCGAAGGATTGCTCGTCTTCAATCCCTTCCATCTTCTCCTTTCAGGTGGACCATTGCACTGTAGCTCTTACGCTGAAATGGCCGGTTATTCTGCTGTCTCAAATAAATGCAGTGCAACGGAGGCTCTGACTGACAGCATCAAGAGGTTGGCTGGCGGAGAAGGCCACACCACTTGTAGGTCCACAATGAGGACATCTGAATCTGCTGGCTTGGATACCGTGGAAGTTAGTTGTAATCTACTACAAGTTATACACTAAGAGAACGCGGCGGTTGTTGAGGGGATCCATGGTTTCCATTGGGCAGTTTTTACAATCAGGTGACAGAGCCAGTGGTCAGAATTTCGAATCTGGGTCCTCAGTAACTTTTTTGGTTTCCGTTGTAATTTCAAACGGTCACTAAGCAAGTCGAGGGATACCTCTACTCTGCTCTGGCAATCCATTTTTTACTGATCGCTGCGTTCTCTTGGACAATGTGGTGGAAAAGGATCTCATAGCAGAAACTGTTTTATGCTATTATGATAAATTGTCCCATTGCCCTAATCCATATTTATTACCAAGGATCACGAAGGGGAGAGTCGATTCACGCTAACCAGATTTTATGACCCTTTTGTGGCGGTCATTAAATGAGTGCCACAGTTAAGTGAACCCATTGTTTACTATGGGACGGTTTTTGATGGTAATTGTAAGTAAACTCCAATTTCTAGCAAAAATGTCATAAATTGTGGTCACGTAACTGCAGGATTCTGCAAACGGCCGTAAGTGGGGGGGGGGGGAGGCTGCCAAGCTCCCAAAATGTGGTCATGTGACCTCAGGGGGGGGGAAGGCAGCCATCCAGGTTGTAGGCACCCTTTTCGGGCTTTGTTGTAACTTCAAACGGTTGCTAAGCGACCGTTGAGGACCACCTGTAGAAAGGCTTGCGCTGTGTGTTGCAATTGTATTGCTCTGAGCTTTGAGATTGCCGTATACAAAAGATACGCACCATGTGAGCACGCACATCAGGACTGTGTGGGGCTCTAAAGTCAAAGGACTCGAGAGGAAGATGTTCAGTTAACGAGTGGCTGACGGGTGTTACCTGCACGGCCACATCCGGCCCAAAAGCCCAGTTGCTCCTTCCTGTCCCAAGCCTTGCAGAGTCTGAATGGATTTTAAGGAGAGAAAAAAGCCCCCAATAACCAGAACAAGGTACTTTCCCTCTCATGTATGCTGCTTGTGACCTGAGCTGAACTGAACATTGTTTCATCTTGGTTTAACTGTGCCAACAGGGCCTGCTTAACTTCTGCATGTTTTATGCTTTTGGCAGAAGTGCTTCTTCCTAAGCATTTTCAGAAAAGCTTTGGTTGAAATATTTGGGATTAAGCAGCTTTTGGAGTCTAAAGTAGTCCCAGCCAGCACCACAAATTTAGACTTGGTCTCTTGAGATAGTTGGATGGCCTGAGTTTCCTTGGCCTATTCCGTATTTAAAATCCCCGCAGCACCCGACTTTAATGTCTCGTAATACTGTGTGGAACCAAAATTCAGGAAAGCTGGCGCGAAGCACACAGTCGAGTTCTCACCAACTTTTCCTCTTTCTCCTGCAGAGATAAACTTACCACACTGTATGTACAGAGTAAGGTGAACGGAGGTTTTTATAACAACAAATGAATCCTGTTTCAAAGGTTATTTCTTTCCACTGTTTAAAGAAACAAAATTTAAGTTGCATATGCTTGCATATTTTTTTATCTGCCTTCCATTGTTCATTTGTATTTTACCTCATTCTCAGTTAAGGACGCTGAAGGAGACGAACTTTTGCTATAAGGGAGATGCGAAGATTCTGGTCCCGGGGCCCGATTTCGTTTCTTCAGTGGCTTATATGCATCGGACAGACCTGCCGTTGTGGTAAAATAATTTTGGTTTACAAAGTAAACTTAAGAGTCCCGGGGTCTTTCCTTGAAGTCAACATCGCCTGACTGATGTATCGAGAATTTAGAATATTCTTTTGAGATCCCCACGGTATGGAATTAGAAATACAGATAGAGAAGCAAATATAGACCACATTTAAGAATAGTTAAGATACAATGCACATAGCATGTTTGCAATCTAGCATTCCATTGGTACCCCATCTTTTTCTAAAGATGTGACATGGATGGATTTGGTCAATAATTTATTATTGATGTTTCTATAGTAGATTTGCAAATCAATTTTACAAGGTCAGAGCTTTTTAAATACTCATGGGGATTAATACTACTTACGTTAAGCCAGACTACATTTAATTGCCTAGCTTCCTCAATCAGGCTTAAAAAACACAGCTGGAAATAAGGCCAGTGGCACTCAGTGAATATCTCTCTTGTCTGTCTGTCTGTCATCTATCTAATCTATCCATCTGTCTATCTCTAACCGTCTTTCTCTGCTTATGCCTATCTATATATATCCATCTATGTTTGTCTATGTTTATCTGTCTATCTGTCTATCTCCATATGTCTCTATTTGTCTCTATCATCAATCAATCAATCTATATATCTCTGTCTGTCTGTCTATCTAGTTACAGAAGAGAATTCCATTTACCAATTCTAAGAATCCCGCCGGGCTTTCCCATCCCTTCCTGACTGGTCTGTGAGAGTCCGACTCCCTCCACATAAATGTTTGAGTTAGTGTGGGAGGCTAAAGTGTGGGAGGGGGGGAAGAGGTAACAATTAGGACCCCCACCTTCAACAAATAAAAGGCGTGTGTCCCGCACCTCAAACTTACAGCAGCATTCAAACAGGGCCATGGCTTATTTCCCCACATTTCAGCAGCCACTTTAAACCACGGAACGTAGAACCTGGTTAATGTTAGAAGATGCATCAAGCTTGTTCTGACTACGTTACCTGACGGCTTCTTTTGTGAGGTTTCTGTGACTTTAGCCAAGTTTGTTTTTGCTGTTTTGTCATTGCTCCTCTCCCTCTGTTATTAAAAAGAAAAAAAAAAAGGGGGGGGGGAAGGAAGAGAGAAATTGAAATAAAAAACAAACCAAGAGCCTTCCTAATTTAGATAAACACGGGAAGAAAATACTGGAAGAAAATAATCACCTCATTGAAACAGACTCTAAATAAAAATACTATCTATTAAAACAGTCATTTAATTTTAAAACGACGTGTCTAAAGTTAGCCCTTTTAAGACTTCTGTGATAGGACTAATTGGAACGTCCATTTAAAATTCCCACTGGGGAAACATCTTTCGCTGAGCATATGGTTTAGTTACCTGATCGGGTGTAAGTTTGGAAAAAAATAGGTTAGTAAGCAAACATGAGTTTTACTTGAAGGTTAAAAACAAATTTAATAGCAGCACCTCCAATAGAAAAAGACTTATGAGTACAGGTAGCCGTTGACTTACAAGTGGTTGATCATTCAGAGTTAGGACATTCTTTACATCATTTCCGGCTGTCAAGACGTCATGCCTCACCCTAACATCTGCATGACTGCATCTCGGGTGCTTGGCAAACCAGCTCATGTTTACGACTAGTTGCAGCATCCTGCGGTCACGAGACGGTGGCTTGTCGGTTGTAAAATTGGGTCTGGGTCACATGGGTGCCTCGGCTTACAACTTAAACTCTGTTCCCAAAAGCAGTCGTAGGTCTACTTGGTCAAGGGTTAGCGTTGCTATCCAAGTTTCCTAGGATGGCTGGGAAGTTACGCACAAAGGGCTTTTGTTTTCTTTTTTTACCCCGTCCGCTCATAGATACATATGGACAGGTAGCTTACCTGTAAAAGCAGTTCATCAAGTCATTCTCTGTACAGAACCCACTAAATCTGTGACTTTTAGCAGAAAGGAGCTAACCCAGGGCCCCTGCCAAATTTTCTCATTTCTGTTGCTCTGTTAAAGGACGTAAGGAAAGGTCTCCCGGAGAACGTGGGTTAGTTGGGGCGACTACTCAACAGCGGCATCCGCAAGACCACGGGGCTAAGACTCCCTGCTTGGTATGTGCCGATATCTCCGAGCGATGAAAAAGGCAGGAGCGACCACGTGTCCCAGCAAGCACAAGCGCCCCCCCCCGCCTCCCTTCCAGAGTGCTGCCTGAACAGGTGGGCCTTCCCGCTTCCTCCCCACGGATTAAGACAAGGGAACATGAATGGAAGCTGCAATCTACTCGGGAATCCATTAATTCAGGGCCAATACAATATGCTACACGCAACTATTTTACAGTAGCTGAAGTAACGAATCAGCTTTAGGACCTAATGTCCATGTTTCTTTTAACAACAGTCGACATACCTTACTGGGGAAGGTGTAAAAAAAAAGAAAGAAAAACACAATATTTCTAAGTGCTAATAACCTTGCTTGTGAGTTCACAAAATAGGCATTCAAAAAATGAGGATATCTATTCAGGGAGTCTTTACCACAACTGAGCCCAAAATTTCTGTTGTTAAACAAGAAGGTTGTTAAGTGAGTTTTGCCCCATTTTACGATCTTTCTTGCCACAGTTGTTGAATGAATCACTGCAGTTGTTAAGTTAGTAACCCGGTTGTTAAGTGGATCTGCCTTCTCCATTGACTTTGCTTGTCAGGTCACAAAAGGGGACCACATGACCCCAGGACACTGCACCCGTCATAAATATGAGCCAGTTGCTAAGGGTCCGAATTTTGAACATGTGACCACGGGGACGTCATTTTTCACAAAGTGTGAAAAATGGTCCTAAGTCACATTTTTCAGTGCCGTTGTAACTTCAAATTCTCACTAAATGAATGGTGGTAAGTCAAGGGTTACCTGCACAACAGAATTCCACTGGATCTTTAACATTTCTGGATACATGAATTGTTGCTTCCGCACTTGTTAATCAATTTGTTTGACCCTAAATATGTGAAGTGTTGGATGCAAATAACTAGTTCAAGATGAAGAAAAAAAAAGTGAGACTGGCCATCTGAAAAGTACAGATGAAAGGGCATTTTATCCCCTTTTCCAGATGAAACCCCCAACCCCCCCCCAGACCCCCAGATGCAGCTGATTTCCTTTCTCAGCTGTTCACTTGTACCTCTACTATCATGACAGAAAGATTCAGGAAACAGACCCATGAATATAAAATATGAAATCAAAGATGCTTTTATGGGCACTGCATTGTTCGATGTTTTGAAATGAGCTCTCTGGTTAACCACTTGTTTTAACGGGTCGATCCATCAATTGATCACCCCATCCATTAAATCATCTGCTCCGGTGAAGCAGAATGTTATTTTGATAAAACAAAGTCAAATAATAATCACGTCGGTTGCCATTACAGTACACCCAAATAAACCAAGAACATAGTTACCTTCTGATAGTTCTTATCCATTCTCAGCCTTTTTCTAGATGCTTCTTGAACTTCAAAATCTTCCGTGGGTTTCCTTGTCCTCTTTACAGGTTTCCTTTTATTTCCATATAAGTTACCTTGGAGTAGGGATGGGGAAACTTAAAGCTCATGTATAAATTATCTCGAACCAAAGCAGTTACGTTACTGTTCTAATACCGCTTGATAATGTTTATTAACCCTAAACACCTTGTGACTCCCAGCTTCTCTTATTAAAACTAGCTTTGCAGCACACACCCACGAGAACTGATCTTGTACACAAAAACATCCTACACCTATCTGTACATTTAATTTCTCCTTTCAATTTATAATGGGTCTACAACCAGAAGTTTTTTTCTGAAGTAACTTCTTTTAAAAAGCGCACTAGTGTTATATAAAGCAATTATCCCATTTTCTGAAATTATTATGTGATAGACTATCACCCTAAGGCTTGGAAAATATAAGGCAATTACACGTATTAAGTGAATTTGTTTCATATAAAGACCAAGGGTAGGTTGGGGGGGGGGGGGATATTTTAGACAAAAACAGTGGGGAAACAAGGTTTTTAGGTACCTTGCATATTTATACCTGAAACCAGTGGGTCTGAATTAAACCCATTTGAAATAATAAAGTTCCATGTTACAAACTTTAAGAGAGAAGATCACAACTAGTTTATACAACCTATTTCAGCAATTCTCCTTTATATGTAAAGATTCTATTCCCTATTCCCAAAATCCCCTATTGGATCATAACAAAGCTTTCTAATTATTGTTCATTATTCCTCAAGTATACTTTTTAGCCTAGGACCAAATTGCTATTAATTTGGAGCCACAGAACTTCATTCAAATGTTTTGGGGGGAAAAAATCAATATTCTTTTGCTGGTAATTAAATTTTCAAGCCTCAAAACACATCTTACTATCCTACAACATGTTTCTTTTAAAAACGTGTGGATAACTGTTCGTTTCCACATGCCAAAGGTGAAGTTTAAGTTTATTGGGAAAAGCTATGGCCTAGGCCAAGATTTTGACGTAAGCTATATCGACGTGCAAAAACGGTCTTTCACAGATCCCTAAATATGCCCAGGACTGAAAGTCATCTTATGGAGGTGTAACAAACTGAGGAAGCAAGATTCATTTTAATTGGATCGTAAGAAGAAACTTCCATAAAGCTGGACAGAATTTTGTACTACAGTACTCAAATATTTAATTCAAGATCCATAAAAACGCTAAAACTGAAGGAGCACAACATTTTGAGAAAAAGGTAGGACTGAGCAGTTACATGAAAGGCACACTTAAGTAAAGGGTTACTTAGTTTAAAATCAATATTACACAGCACAAATTTAAATTACTTCTGGATCTTGATCTTCGTTTACGTGATCCTTGAAAGACTTTGCGTGTGGCCTTGCTCAAGCTCCTCGCGGCTGAACCTTGAGAGATACAGAATGTTGTGTAGTCTTGTTTGCTTTTAAAATCGACACCCACATATTTTATACATCGAGACAAAGCATTCAACTTTCCCCACAAGTTGTCATTTCACAAACAAATAACAAAACTGACTACAGTTTTAATACATTTTGTCCAAAATTGAGAAACCTTTCCAACACACTCTCATTCTTCTCATTGTCCAAAGCAGCAACCTGATACCTTAAAATTTCTGTCATAATCCAACGACGTTATAGACTATAATATTAATACTGAGAGACAAAAAATATGGCTTTTTAATTTTTTTTTGCCTTTAGGCATATCAACTCTTCCAAATCTATAGCTAAATGCTTTATAAAGATGGAGATCTGGCCAGATTCCTGCAGATTCAAATAATATTCTGCACCACTAGCTACACCCCTGTCTGTCCTGGACACATTTAAGCGTTGGGTGTCTTTGAACATCCACACAGTCTTAATTATTGCAAAACACAGGGACACGGATTCAACCTCCACTTCGACTTTAAAAACGAGAGTTACGCTCGGAGCGAATGTCTTTAATTTAAATTCTAGCTTAATTTCTTTCAATCTCCTTAATTCCCATTTCGCTGACAGGGATACAGGCGACGGCTGCTTGGAGACAGGAAGGGAATGAGACACCAGCATATCTACAACAGGTTTACACAGAGCAACTTTGCAGAACAATGAGCAAGAAATGTAGACATGATTAACTTTTCTGGTTTAAATAAATAAAAAAAGAAAGAAAGAAAAGAAAAGGACTGCATTCGCTGCTTATCGGCACGACATCCCAAAATTAGAAACAGAAACAGTGAAAGCTGATCTTCCCTACAGGCTGTGAACTGTGTGCTTAATTAAACATGGCTACATATATTAAACTTAGTTAGAGTATACTAGCACAGTTTTACGTTTACCAGTGTCTTCTTCACATTTGGGAGAGGTCACTAGGGCAAATTTTGTGTTATAGCGTGTTTTCTGTTTTTCGCTTAGCATGTTCCACTGTGACTCCAGCAACTCTTCTATTTCGTCGCCCGAGGCATCGGGATGCTCGGAGATCACCTGGATGTAAGAAACAGGAAGGAAGCACAGAGACTTGAGGGCGGAGAAAGACCCAGAGGCCCCGGCCTGCCTGCCCTTTCAGGTTTGCTCTTCGCTTGTTTTCTTGCTTTCGTTTTCAATTTATTCACTTATTCTTTTGATTTTTTTTTCTTGCACGACGGACGTGTCCCAAAGGCGCTTTTTCCAAAAGGCAACTGGATTTTCCCGTTTTTTCCTTTATGACTTCAAGGAAGCAGAATGTCTTCACGGAAAACAACAACAAGGAAGTCCACTTGCCTTTTGAAAAAGTACTTTTGGGACAAGCACGATGGAGAATCCCCACAGGTAGGACGGACGTGGACTCATCCCAAGAACGTTTAATCTCAGTTGCCGATATTCGGTACTGATCATCCTCGGGTTTTGCCCCATTTTGTGACTTTTCTTGCCACAGTTGTTAAGTGAATCATTGCACTTGTTCAATTAGTAACACGGTTGTTAAGTGAATCTGGCTCCCCAAACTGACTTTGCCTATCACAAGGTCGCAAAAGGGGATCACGGTACCCCTGTGGGACGCTGCAACCGCCATAAGTACGAACCAGTTGCTAAGCGTCTGAGTTTTGATCGCGTGACCCTGGGGGTGGTACAAAGGTCGTAACTATGAAAAACAGTCACAAGTCACATTTTTCAGTCCCGTTGTAACTTTGAACTGTCACTAAGCAAACTGTTGTAAATCGAGGACTACCTGTATTTAAGTAAGACGAACGGTCTATTTTTAAAGTTTTCTCCAAGTTTTTTTTCTTTAAAAAAATAAATAAAAATCTTTCGATTCTCCTACAGCAGGGGTGTCAAACTCAATTTCATTGAGGGCCGCATCAGCATTGCGGTTGTCCTCGGGGGGCCGGATGGGTGTGGCCAGGGTGGGTGCGGCCTACTGGGTGGGCTTGGATGGAGTGGGTGTGGCCTACTGGGTGGGCATGGCCAGCTCTACATCATTCGTGTCAAGGGGGCCTGTGGGGGCCTGGGCAGGAGTGGGACAGATCTGAGGGTCTCTGGCAGAAGGGGGTGGGACCAGGGCAAGTGCCAAGGCATGGTCCACTGAAGGAGCCTCCCCAGCATGCGCCCAGGGGGCGGGGCCGACGCGGCAGGGGCTGGTTCCTCGCTGTTTCCAGACAGCCTTGTGGAGCTAAGACTGAATGCGTTTCAGCATAGATGGCCACCACAAAATTGTACATTGGCTCCCGGCCGGCCTGGACCAGAGCCAAGGCAGCGGGGGCCGTTCCCTCACTGTTTCCAGGATGGCTTCGCGGGCCACACGAAACCGGGCCTTGTGTTTGACATGTCTGTCCTACAGGACCTGGATCTTCTGCGTCCCTTAAAATGTCCTGCAACTCCATTAACAGAATAGACAAAAACATTGAAATTCTTCAGCCGAAAAAACAAGGGCCCCGGCTTGATTTCAGGTGTGCAAAAACAATGTCATGAACAACACATGCAACTGGCAGGTAAACCCATACAGTACAGGTGGCCCTGACCTACGACTGCTCGTTTAGTGGCCGTCTGAAGTCACGACAAATCACCCCAGAGATACTTATGACCCAGTTCCAACATCCTGAGGGCTGCCCCCCCCCCCCCAATCATGTGACGGTCAGTATTTACAGCTGTCTGTCTCTCAGTTTAGACTCAACTCACCCACAGATTTGCTATCTTAAGAAGGCAGAAGAAGCCCAATGAATTATTGCAAAGCATCTTAGAACCTGGAAGAGCGTTAAGTGCGTGAGGAGAAGACACACAGGTGTCGTACTTTGTGATTCTAAAGCAGGGCTCCCCAACCCCTGGTCCGTGGACCGGGCCGCAGCATGCCAGCAACCGGTCCGCACAAACAAGCAAAGCCCGATCCGCGGGATGCAGGCAGCACACAAAACCACGCACCCCCTTGGTCCGCGGAAAAACCTCTCTCCAAGGAACTGGTCCCTGGTGCCCGAAAGGTTGGGGGCCTCTGCTCTAAGGGACCCATCCAGACACCTGAAAAAGGAAGGATGAAGCGTCACGATACGAATTCTGAAGGCACAAACCTCATCTCGGTGCTTCTGACAAAACACCAGGAACTGAGGGACCCCGTCGCTCTTTCGGTTTCGGGGAGCATAGGCAATCGCTTTCTTCCTACCGAAAGGGGACCCCCCCGTGCCTCCTCTGGCTTCTCTCTCCTCCAGGTTTTTTCCGGAAGGGGTGCTCTGGACAGGCCTGGGGCCGAAGTCTTCCGAATCACTTGCGCAAAGCGACTTGGTCCTTCTCCCCCTTTTGGCTGGGACGTCGTATTCTTTGCTCGATTTCAGAGTCTGAGAAAGGTCTTCGTCCAAATAAATTTTATCCATCTCTTCCAAAGACTTAACTACGAGTCCGGCTTCCTTCGCCACTTGGGGGTTGAGGACCGGCCTGCCCCTGACGTAAATGAAGGTGTACTTAGCTTTCCTTTCCTCCACGGACATGGACAAGGCATCTTTGGACTGCTTGACCCCCATCTCCCACTGGGGACGCAGCTTTCCTGAAACCGGTTTTAACATCTGCAGGGGGGGAGAAACACAAGAAAAAGAGGTAATTTAGACTAACAACAGAAAAGCGGGTGAATCTTGAAAAAAATAATTTTCTCCATTCATATCAACGCATAACAAGGTGCCATAAGCAAGCAGGTAAAATAGCCCAAGTATTAGCAAGCACAAAACAGCACACACAGAAATCGTACCTTTATTTTCTCTGCTTTGTTAATGGAATGCTTTGCGCTTTCCTGGCACAATTGCTCAAACTGCTCCTCTCCTTTGAACGTTACAAGGCTTTTTTCAAACACCCAGGCTCGTTCTGGCGCATCCCCAAAAAACTGTACGTGATACTGGCGAAAACTCTTTTTCTGTCCTGAAAATATAGACAGCATATTCGACCAATTCAGGGTCTTAGCTTAACAGAGCCATGTGCAAAGATGAACTAACATTTGACTGTGTGAAGTTAAATTTCCCCCCCGTGTTTCTGCTGAGTTCAGTTGTTCAACACCAGCCTGGCATCCTAGATATGGGTGGGTTTCTCTATTCTTGGTAATAGCCAGGATGGAGGTGGCATTTTCAGAGCTGAAATCCAAACATTTGAAGAATAACCAGATTGAGAAGCGGTCCCACCTATCATAGTATAACATAAAACTCTTGGCTGAGGTTTGGCTTGCTGCCATTCTGGTGATGAATTATATCTTGGCTTAGCGCTATGTATGGATTCAGCAAAACCACAGCTTGTTCAACAAGCTAATAAAGCAAAATAAAATTTAGCATGAATGAATGAATCCACCCGGCGTTGCCCATTTTGGCTGTGTAGGCTTATTAAGGTAGAGGAGGAGTCTTCAAACTTGGCTCTTTTATGACTTGTGGACTTCAACTCCCAGAATTCCTCAGCCAGGCACACGTGCCTGGCTGAGGAATTCTGGGAGTTGAAGTCCACAAGTCATAAAAGGGCCAAGTTTGAAGACCCCTGAGGTAGAGCAAAACCAAATCATTTCTGAAACAGGTGATTTAATTAACAAACACCTGAACTGGCCCATTTCCAAGCCTCCATCTTTCAAGCAATGTAGGCTTGAAGCAACGGCTTCTCCCACTCTTTGGCGTATTTAAAAAAACACACCCCGCGATACGCGATTGATGTCTTCACGAATGACCTTGCGAGGGTCAGCGAGGCCGTCCTCTGTTCAGACAGCTGCCTGGTTTTGCAGTATTGGGTGTTGGTGGGCTGCAGTTAACCCCCCACACAAAACCACCTGGATAAAAATAATACGCCCATTTGAGAGAATGGATTTGCTCAACAATGGTGCGGTTCGCTTAATGACTGCCATAAATAGGGTTGGAAGATCCGGTGCGGTCGTGTGGGTGCCTCAACTTATGACCATGACAATATATGACTGAAATTCGGGCCCCATTCTGGTCGTTAGTCATAAGGACTATCGGTAATGTACATTTAAAAGTCTGCATTCTTTGCACCCTCTGCGTGTCGTTAAAACCAACACAAATGTGGCGAACGAAGGATTATTGGCTGACTTCTCTTGTTTTTAATATTTGGCTTGGTGGGCTGCTGCCTGGAACCGAGTCTGCCCCGAGCCAAGCGGGCCCCCTACCCCCCCCCACCGAAGGACCTACCGTTGAGCTTGGTGAAGTGATGGAGAAGAGGGTCAGTGGAGATCATGCAAGGCCACCACGGATAGCCGGACACCTTGGACCAGACCACGTCTCCCACACCGTACTTCAGGGCCTGTGTTCGGTCCTCCTTCTCGGCTGCCAGAGGCGAGTCTTCTTCAGCAGAAAACTTCAGGAAGGGGAGGGGGAAAGAGAAGAGACCCAGATTCTAGCAATGAGAAGACTTTTACAGCTGACCCAACAGCGAAGCACCTTCACTTATTCAGATCAGCACTACGGGCTTCAGTCTTAATCTCCGGCCTGGCCGTGGGCAGCCTTTGAGTAGTCTGGGCTGTTAGGAAAACAGGTGAGAAAGGCAAGGAGGACTTCGCTTCTAACGCTACGCAAAATCCTCTGATCTTCAAGGATCAGGTAAAGCCTGAGCTTTAGGAACGAAAAGGTAGCCTATGGCAGGGTTGCCAAGGTTGAGGACCCCTGGCCTACAAAAGCAACATTGTGGAAAATACAACTCTTTCCATCACTTCCAAGCAGCATACCTTGAAGTCACGATCACTTCTAAATCTTCTGGATGTTTTTTTTATCTACTCTGGACCCCCTCTCTCCTGTTCCAGAAGAGCAGTACCAGGCGAAGAACATCCTACCATTCACACCCACACAAGGAGTATCAGATGGGAGAAACAAGAGGGGGGATCTAAATGATTCTGGAAATGGATGCATATCCTCTAGAGCAGTGGTTCTTAACTTTTTTGAACGAATCGCCCCCTTGAGCCAATGAGGAAGTTGTCATCGCCCCCCTCCCCCAACATGCTCCAGGCGGCGGCCTACCGGTGGCACAGGAGGCTCCAGCGTTGGTCCTGGCGGGAAGCAGATCGTTGCCCCGGTTCCGACCGAGGACGCCGGCGGTGCGGGAGAATGTTTGGCGACGCAGCCGACGGGGGCGTTCTGCGGATGCCCCACGGCCTGCGACTTGAGCCCGGGGATGCCAGCAGTGCGAGGGGAGGCTTGGCGACGCAGCCAACGGGCGGGGCATTCTGCAGATGCCCCGCGGCTTGAGCCCGGGGATGCCGGCAGCGCGAGGGGAGGCTTGGCGATGCAGCCGACGGGCAGGGCATTCTGCAGATGCCCCGTGGCCCACGGTGAGCCCGGGGACACCGGCGGCGCGAGGGGAGGCTTGGTGACGCAGCCGACGAGTGGGGCATTTTGCGGATGCCCCGTGGCCCACGGCTTGAGCCCGGGGATGCCAGCGGCGCGAGGGGAGGCTTGGCGACGCAGCTGACGGGGATCGTTCTGCAGATGCCCCATGGCCCGCTGCGTCGCCAAGCCTCCCCTCGCGCCGCTGGCATCCCCAGGCTCAAGTCGCAGGGCATCCGCGGAATGCCCCCCCGTCAGCTGTGTCGCCAAGCCTCCCCTCACACTGCCGGCATCCCCTGGCTCAAGTCACGGGCTGCGGGGCATCCGCGGAACACCCCCCTGTTGGCTGCATCGCCAAACATTCTCCCGCGCCACCGGCATCCTCGGTCAGAACCGGGGCAACGATCCGCTTCCCGCCAGGACCAACGCTGGAGCCTCCCGTGCCGCCGGTAGGCCGCCACCTGGAGCATGCTTCCTCCCCTTCCCGTGAATGTCGAGCCCATGGGGGCTTGACAGTGTGGCCGGCTTGGCTGCCCAGGGAGCGGCCCAGGGACAGCCCCCTCTCCCCCCCATATTCTGCTCACCTCACCTTCGCTGACAAAGCAGTCGGGACTCCGGCGCACATTCCCAGTCAGCTGGGCCAACGGTCCCGCTGGCTGGGGATCTCAGGGGCTGCTCTCCCTCGGGGCCGCGGCTTGCAGGAGGGCTGGCCACATGCACCTCGGACGGGGCCAGCCAGGGAAAGGGACTTCGTGGCCGCGCTGCTCCCAGGGGGCGGGGCACCCGGGCGCAGGGCCAATCAGGAGCCCTGCATGAGAGAGAGAGAGGGGGGAAGCGCAAGTGCCTCTCTCTGTCTCTGTCTCTCTCTGCAAATGGCGGAGGAGGCTCGGAGCCGCAGGGGAAGACTGAAAAGTGTCCCCAAAACGTCTCGCTCCATCGCCCCCATATCGCCCCCTTTTTGTTCCTTCGCCCCCACGTCGCCCCTTTTTGTTCCATCGCCCCCCTGAAAAATGAAATCGCCCCCTGGGGGGCGATATCGCCCAGGTTAAGAACCACTGCTCTAGAGCAGGGGTCCTCAACCTTGGCAACTTTAAGACTTGTGGACTTCAACTCCCAGAATTCCTCAGCAAGCTTTGCTGGCTGAGGAATTCTGGGAGTTGAAGTCCACAAGTCTTAAAGTTGCCAAGGTTGAGGACCCCTGGCCTACGGGTTGTCCTCAACTTGCAACTATTCATTTGGTGACTGTTTGAAGCTACAACGGCACCGTTTTTCACATGACCGCTGCCACATCCCCACGGTCACGTGATCAAAATTCAGATGCTTGGCAACTGGCATGTACTTACGACGGTTGCAGTGTCCCGGGAATCATATGATCGCCATTTATAACCTTTTGACAAGCAAAGCCAATGGGGAAGCCAGGTTCACTTAACAGCCAGTGATTACTAACTTAACAACTGCAGTGATTCACTCAACAAGGTAGGAAAGGTTGTAAAATGGGGCAAAACCCACTTAACAACTACCTTTCTTAGCAATGGAAATTTTGGGCTCAGTTGCGGTCGTTAAGTCGAGGACTACCTGTATATCGTAAGAAGAGAGCTTCTTTACGTGGTTTCTGTAGGAATTAAGGGTTTGGGGTCATATACTTTTCTTCAGATAGGAACTTCCAAGGTGGGTTATGACTTTAAATTAGCCAATTCCTAAGATAAATGGAATCCTTGAGGTTGCAGTTCTACCTACGTTTCTCCAGATCTTACAGAGACACGTCTAGAGTCCTTTTGGAGATGACCGTTCTTAAGAGGGCTCAGCAGCTGCAATCATTCTGAGAATGGCACCAATAAGTCAAGTGTATTGGGAGTCCTAGAGGAGATCAACCCTGACTGCTCCTTAGAAGGCCAGATCCTGAAGTTGAAACTCAAGTACTTTGGCCACCTAATGAGATGGCTGGATGGAGTCACTGAAGCAGTAGGCGTGAGCTTCAATGGACTCCAGAAGATGGCAGAGGACAGGAAGGCCTGGAGGAACGTTGTCCATGGGGTCGCGATGGGTCGGACACGATTTCGCAAGTAACAACAACAACATTGGGGGGAAGCTAGGAGTTACCCATAACGGGGTTAAGGACTGGGCTCCATCGCCCTGGTGAAAGTGGACCATGTCTTGTTGCCAAGAAATGCACGGACAAACCATAACAGTCCTGAATAAGCAGGAAGCTTCTCAAGATGGTTCTCCAGCTTAAGGCTTCTGCCAAATGGAGGTGTGCAGTGCACATTTTTGGAAATCTGCCAAGCTTAAAAATCAAAGCTGCTTAGTTGTTTCCATCGAAGAAACTGAACTGTCAACACCACAGCAACACTCTCTGAAAAGCACGGGCACATTGCCACATTTAACGTGGGAAACTCCAAGACACGCTTATTATTAAATCTAACTTTCCTCTAACAAAGATTTTACAAACAGCTGTGCATTTACATGCAACCTGTTCACTTTGCATTGTGTTCAAAACCATGAGAGTTTGGAAAAAATTCAGAGAACAGCAACTAAGATGATCAAAGGCCTGGAGACTAAAACAGACGAAGAACGGCTGCAGGATTTGGGTTTGGCTAGTCTAAAGAAAAGAAGAAATAGGGGAGACATGATAGCAGTCTTCCAGTATCTGAGGGGCTGCCACAAAGAAGAGGGGGGTCACGTTATTCACCAAAGCACCAGAGGAAAGGACGAGAAAACAATGGTTTGAAACTGATCAAAGAGAGAAGCAACCTGGAAATAAGGAGAAACTTCCTAACAGTGAGGACAATCAACCAGTGGAACAGCTGGCCACCAGAAATCGTGGGCGCTCCATCACTGTAGATTTTTAAAAAGAGGCTAGACAGTCACTTGTCTGAGATGGTACAGGTTCTCCTGCTTGAGCAGGGGGCTGGACTAGAAGACCTCCAAGGTTCCTTCCAATTCTATTCTATTCTATTCTATTCTATTCTATTCTATTCTATTCTATTCTATTCTATTCTATTCTATTCTATTCTGCATTCTATTCTATTCTATATTCTATTCTATTCTGCATTCTATTCTATTCTACATTCTATTCTATATTCTATTCTATTCTATATTCTATTCTATTCTATATTCTATTCTATTCTGCATTCTATTCTATTCTATTCCGCATTCTATTCTATTCTATTCTATATTCTATTCTATTCTATTCTATTCTATTCTATTCTATTCTGCATTCTATTCTATTCTATTCTATTCTATTCTATTCTATTCTATTCTATTCTATTCTATTCTATTCTATTCTATTCTATTCTATTCCTATTCTTTTTTCATCCTCTGGATACAAATACATTTCAAGTGCAAATCTATCCAAACAAGCCCAAATCAAAAATCTAATTTCCTACAGCATCTCTTTCACGTCTTGACTGTTCCAAGCGTTCTCCCTCATGCAACTTATTCTCAAACTTGGACAGCATTCAACGGTGCCGATTGCTTCCTTGGAATCGGAGAGCAAGAAGGATTGGCTCTGAGCTTCATGAACCCATTAGTGACACTCCAATCTCTAGCAAGCAGAACCGTTTCAGAAGATGTTGAACACCACATGGGATCTGAAAGTCCACCATCTGAAAGTCTGTGGGTTAACATTTTAGGGGTCCAACAGCCTTACACCTTCTGGAGATGGGCTCACAGAAACAACCCAAATAATCACAACACTGTTCTTAAGGCCCAGTTTTGCTAAATGGTCCATATGGAATATGGTCCTGGAAACAGCCAAAATATCTAGAACTGACAGGTTGACACTTCCTCCATCTAATCTCTTTGAGTACGTCATTTAACCAAAGAGAGAAGCAACCTGGAACTAAGGAGGAATTTCCTGACAGTGAGCACAATTAGCCAGTGGAACAGTCTGCCTCCAGAAGCTGTGAATGGTCCAACACTGGAAGTCTTTAAGAAGAGATTGGATAGACATTTGTCTGAAATGGTATAGGGTTTCCTGCCTGAGCAGGGGGTTGGACTAGATGACCTCCAAGGTCCCTTCCAACTTTATTATTATTATTAAGTAACCAAAACAGTTCCTATCTCAATATAAATCTACCCAGATATGATATGTCTAAAATTACAAGGCAGCTCTCTTCTCCTTAGCCAGAAATGACATTTGGGCTTAGCATGTATTTGAGAGGGGCCCTGACAGAGGATTTCTGGAGAGGGGCCCAAAGGAAGTCGAGCTCCGTTTTACACAAGGCCAAAGCCCTACTTTGTCTATGGAGATTCTCAGTCATCCAGGTCATGGTTGTCCCAAAGGTGCTTTTTCCAAAAGGAAACGGGACTTTCTTGGTTCAGTCTAGGCCAAAAAGCACCTTTGGGAAAAAACCCTCCTTTGATAAAAACTCAAGAGCAGGTTCTCAATCTCAAGAGGGCAGTTGAGGAATGTTCTGCTCTGTCCTACATTTGGGGTACTCTGAACTTAAAATAGGCCAAACGCCTCCACCTCAATGGAGTGGAACCCTGGGGATTCTAACTGGGTCCTGTCCTGAACAGGGACGGAGCAGACAAAGGAGAACGACATTCTCCAGGGAGAAGCCATTTGGTGAATTTCAGTTTTTAACACAGCCAATGATTGTAGGGGGGAGGGGGGGGAGCCAAATCCATCCCTTCATAGTACAAAAGCATTGCATTGACTTAGGTTTATGATCATACTCTGCATGTGTTCCTCATATATTTAATATTACGTATCCCCACGTATTTAATATTGTATGCCACAGGAAGCCATGCATTCAATCAGGACTATTTACTGATTCCTCGTCTAGTTCAGCACTGTCTAAACGAGGCCTACTCATCAACCACAGCTTTCATTATCTCTGACCACCAGGCGGGGGGGTGGGTGGGATCTGGTATCAGCTGTGGTTCGAACTGGGACGGAAGGAAGCCTCGCCAGGACACCCAGATGTGCCACCCCAGCATTTCTTTCCCTTCCATATTTATTCTGCCTCATGGCGTCCTTTCATGCTTTCTAATACTGATATATTTATATCGAAATCCCATTTTTTATAAGCAAGAACACATTTCAAAATTTAGGAACGTGTTAAGGGTGCCATCTCCAAATAGCTGCGAAAGTAGGGAGTCAGAAGTACAAACTTTGTAGACTAGAAAATTAATGTAGGGTAGCTGGAAGATGAGGAATTAAGTTTGAAATCTGGACACGTGACAATGATTTGAGTCTAACACCAGAACAAAAATAATTCCTGCACTTTTTTCCTCCTTGACTCTTATCGGACACTTTATTTTAAAACTCAAAATCATTCTCCTTTTTTCCGTGATGCTCTCCAGGCAGTTCCAATGAATAATCTCAAGAGTGAAATAAAGATTGCAAGTGATTGGGGAAATGTTACCGGCCTTTCCTCCAGGATCACCAATGTATAGACAGAAAAATGACCAGCAGAGCAGCAGGACAAGCATCATATTGCTGAAAATAGCCAGAACTACATCGAAACATCTGGATCCAAACCTTTTCAACATCCAATAGTACACTATTAAAATGACTGGTTCTGGTTTAACATTATTATTCTCTGGTTTGAGAGCTATTTTTTCTCCTTTTCACAATGTTTAAAGCAAATTTTGCTCAATGTATTAAAGAAAAAAAAAGCAACATTGTGGAAAATACAACTCTTTCCATCACTTCCAAGCAGCATACCCTGAAGTCACGATCACTTCTAAATCTTCTGGATGGTTTTTTTATCTACTCTGGACCCCATCCCTCCTGTTCCAGAAGAGCAGAACCAAGTGAAGAACATCCTACCATTCATACCCACACAAGGAGTATCAGATGGGAGAAACAAGAGGGGGGACCTCAATGATTCTGGAAATGGATGCACATCCTCTAGAACAGGGGTCCACAACCTTGGCAGCTTTAAGACTTGTGGACTTCAACTCCCAGAATTCCTCAGCCAGCCAGGAAAGGGTGGCTCAGGAAATCTGGAAGTTGAAGTCCACAGGTGTTAAAGGGGCCATAGCTGTCCTTGATTTATTTTAGGTTAAGAGCATCAGCCTGGGAGCTGAAAAAATACCCCAAATCAAGGCAACAGTAAGCCACTTCTATATTGCTGCTAGAAAATTATACGGTCATACAGGTAGTCCTCGACTTATCACAACTGAGCCCAACATTTCTGTTGCTAAGTGAGACATTTGTTGAGTTTTGCCCCATTTTATGACTTTTTTTGGCCACAGTTGTTAAGTGAAGCACTGCAGTTGACAAGTTAGTAATCTATGAATCTGGCTTCCCCACTGACTTTGCTTGTCAGACGGTCGCAAAAGGGGGGGGGGATCATGTGAACCCGGGACACTGCGACCGTCATTAAATGTGAACCAGTTGCCAAGCATCCGAATTTTGATCACGTGGCCATGGGGAAGCTGCAAAGGTCGTAACTATGAAAAGCGGTCACAACTCACATTTTTCAGTGCCGTTGTAACTTTGAACGGTCACTAAATGAACTGTTCTTAAGTCGAGGACCCCCTGTATTCTGTAACTGACCAAGGGTGCCTTTACATTTTCAGAAACCAGGGACATCCTAATCCGAGCAGATTCCTTGGAGCGGAGATCTGAAAACTCGATAGCCGACTGACTACAAACTCTGACCGCCCGACGGTCACAATGAACCAAGAGGACCCGCGGTACCTTTTCGCAGGAGGAACCGGACGACCCGGACAGCAACGCCGCTTCTACGAAACCCCGCTCGAGTAGGGAGTCGTACTTGATGCTCCTCTTCCGGCTCCGCTTCTCCTTGCTGGCCGGGTTGGGCTCCACCTGCTCCGCCTGAGCGGCCTCCAGCACGCCGTCACCACAGATGGAGGATTCAAAGAGAGGCTTCCCGTTCATGTACGTTTTAGTGATTTTCAGTTTAATTTCCGGCGAGCCGTTCTTGGCTGGGGTAGTGTTGGGGGGCGTCCCAGCCTCCTTGCCATCCTGAGACTCAAAGCGCAGTTTGGTCTCCTGCGCTCCCGACTCCCCGTTGAAGACGCGGGAGGTGAGGTCTTGGAGCTTCTCCACGGGGATGAAGGGGAGGGCGTCGCGGCCGTTGTATTTCGGCACGACATCGTCCTGTAGTGTGGCGGAAAGGTGGGCCTTGCCCAGGTAAACAGAGCACTCTCGGCTCACTTCACAGCTCGGGGGCCTTCCGGTGGGACTACCCAGGATCTCAGGGACCGGCTTCATCTTGATGTGGTTGGCTCCTTTCTTGGGGAGCAGCAGTGGGTTACTTTTGAAATCCATCACAGATGTTTCCAGTTTATTTATATTTCTGCATAAATAAAGGAACAAAGCAACAAAATTGTATTATTAGTCCTGGAGGTTGCGTACTGAGCATGTTTGGGGAGCATAAGTTTACCAAAATTAGCTACCAAAATAATATAACCCAAACCCCAATATCTGAGACGGATTTGGCAGAGTAACTTCTAAGATAAAGTATTCACGTTCCGTACTTTTAAAAATCATATTGAATCGTTCTAGCTAATTCTCAGAGCGAGACAATACGCATTTTGAAAAAGGGCAAGTACAAACATTTTGCTGTTTTACAATATTACAGCATAAGACCGCCAATAAAAGAACAAGCAGACAGAGAAAGTATTATTCTGAGTTGTTTACTTGGAGTTGTATTTTATCCCTATTCTGTTTGGGGAGAAGGGGAGAGAGAGAAGAATACCCACTCCTGTTAACCAGGCATTGTTGTGGCTGGTCAAACTTTGTAGGATGCATTAAAACAAAGTCCCTAAGAAACTCAGGAAAGAACCTAAGGTCTAGAAAAATACGGGCGCTAAGGACGATTGCTAACAACAAGGCTCCATCCAAATCCATCCAAGGCACAAGCAAGCTGCAAATAAACAAGAGGCTGATCTTGAGAGGAAATTAAAGGATGTGGGATAGAAATGACTCATTCTTCTTCGTAGCACGAAAGCTGCCGAGTGCCAGTTGCAAACTTGCGTCGGACTCGAAACTGCTAGGATTTAGAAATCAGGCAACCCAGTAAAACCGACGGCCTCGTCGTCTTTGCCCCGTTATTCCCAGGGAAACCTCTGAGAAATTTTCATCCCAAGGAAGCGATCGACAGGTGGTCCTTTGGGGTAAAATGTCAAAGACAAACAGAAGGATGCAAACGCAGAATGATCTAGTGATGGTTTGCACTTGGCATGTTCTGCAGATAATCCTTGAGTTATGACTGGTTAGTCACATGACGGAATCAATTTATAACCATCCTGATATACGAGCATAACGGGCAGGTCTCCACTACGTCATATGTTGAGGACTCTTCTGTAACTGATAAATGCAATAAATGTTAAGTTCAGGACTGAAAACCATGGAAGCTGAATCTATTTTTTTTAATTTGCGAAAAGTCTCCTGTTGAATCCTTCCACTTGTCTGCTTATCTCCACAAGGTGAACTCCACACATCCAAGGCGGAAGGCCAGAGAATGTTTATAACAAGAGGGCAATCGGTGTGTCTGTGTATGTGTGTGGACAGACTAAGGGGAGTTGGCCAACGGTTCTTCCTCCCTGCTCACTATGGCCTGCTGGATGGACCCAGAGGGGCGTCGGGGGTTGAAGCAGAGAGGAGGGCACCAGGTAACCAGGTCCAGAGAGAGCAACGGGACAGCTGCAGACAGTGGGAGATTTGGGTGTGAAATGTTCAAATCCGTAGCGATACTATCCATCAAGCCTGCATGGCAGCTAGCCAGACGGAAGACTTGCAAACATCCCAACAATGTTCAGACATGCCCAGGGCCAGAAGCTTAAATAACACAAACAAGCACACATTTCAGAACGCACAAATCCCCCCAAAGGGTCCTTCCAGATGAATTCCCAACTACCATTATCAGAAACAGGGTCAAGGCAGCAGAAGGACAGGGCAGGACACTGGAGCTCCCTTTAATTGGAAATATATGTACAAAGTCAAATTAAAAAAATAATCCTAGTACGCAACTGTGATATATCTTGCTGTGTCATATCTATGTATATGCCTCATTCTGTATCTAGATTTACTAACAGGACATAATATAAAATTATATTGTTTTGCTGAACTTGCAACGGCTACATGCAGGAAAAGAACAAAGCAACTGTATCAAACTCTTTGACAAACCAATCTTGACCTATCTTGACACATGAGCTTGCATTCTGCAGGGTATTTATAGCAATTAAATAATTGATCTAACCAAGTGCAAGTTAGGAAACAATTTAAACATTCATCTTCCAGCTACAAAATAAAAGCAAGTTCACCTTTCCCATTTAAAAATACAGCTTTACATTTGAATGGTTGATCACTTCCAATGGAAAGGTTTTGTTTTTAATAAAGCTTCCAATGTTTTTTTTTTTAAAAATAATACTGATGTTCACATTGGGATAAAAATGAACCAACCACTGCTTTCAGGATCAAAGTTCTGAAATTCCATTCAGCAACTCGCTACGTAATCCATAAATCAGAAGAAGACAACTCAAAGACCCACAGCTTACGGGGACTCCACAGCTCTTTTGGAATACTAAATATTCCAAACATTTGAAATATGTATGGAATATATATGGATAGCAAATACGCTATTCAAATTTGATAGTCGTAATTGCTGAAAACCACTGGTGCAGTTATCTACTATTGAAACAAGCAATTCACAGAAAATATCCTGAGCCCTAGAACAGGGGTCTTCAAACTTGGCCCTTTGATGACTTGTGGACTTCAACTCCCAGAATTCCTCAGCCAGGCATGTGCCCTAGAAACACACAAAAATGCCCAGTGAGGGGGCGGGAAAAACCCCTACAAAATATCAGCCTCTCCAACAGAAAGCAATTGTTGATCCAACCGCCAAGCATCAATGAACACGTTAGAAGGACCCTAAGGACCTCACCCTATAATCAGCTACTAGATAGGTGGATATCCCCGACTTCTGAGCTACGTCCATGTTGACTGGAGAATTAAGTCATGAAACGCTCATCTAAACCGTTTTAAAGAACAATGCAACGTGTAATTATGGTGGGCTTACTGTGATTTTAATTAGAGGTTCTCAGTTACCTGGATCTAATTACAAAAGGGTTGTTGTTGATGATGACAACTTATCCATAGACTACCAAAACCTCCCTTCCCCTAAGCTTTCATAGGCAGAGCAGTGCATTATGGGGTGAAATGTTTTGAACCCAGGTGCCTCAAATGGGTTGACTTTCAGAACGTGTCCAATGTCTGGGACCCATGACGCCTGTGAAATTGAAACTTTATAAAACGTGTTAGAACAGAAAAATGATCATAAAACAGTTCATGACGTATCATAAAAACATTTCCTGTGCTGAGGTTTGACGGTGCTACACAGGTCCAGCCAGACGCCCTCTCCGAATCTATCCCAACTTTTCCAGTGAAGGCAGGACATTAGAAGCTCCAACGTTGTTGAAGGTGTTGAGGAAATATCTCAGGAAGGATGACGCAAGGGGTCACGGGTTGTCTAGTAAAAACTAAATTCATGGGTTTTCTGCCAATGTCCACCCAATCAGAGTTAGAGTAGCCATTGAACCCAACTCACTGTTGAGTGCAGAATCCAAATTCAAGGGTCCCACATTGATGGCTATCCAAGGTCTGCATATATCCAACGAAATGAAGCCCAACATCTCTCTTGCAAAGTTTGTTCCATAAGACAAGTGTTTCCTAATATTCCATTGAAATCTGCTTTCCCGTAACTTCGCAGCGTGCTTTGACGTCCTGCACTCTGAAACAAGAGAGTTTTGACCAACTTCTTGCAATATCTTTTCAGGTATATGAAGAGTGCCATAATATCCTCACTGAACTGGTCCAACCCCTTCAATATCTCTTCTTATGATTATGATTTAATTTCTCATCCTGTGAGCTTTTTTTGCTAAATCCTTCAATGCAATGCTTAGGGTTAGACAAAATACTCAAGGGAAACCTTGACCAGTGCAAAATATACTTATTCCCCCTTATTTCTTCTCATGAAACCTAACATGGCAAAAGTCGGTGGGGGTGGTAAAATGCAGGGCAGCCAAGAGGTGGGGTGAGATAGATGGATGGGAGGTCCCAACAACCACAATTGGGACTACCAGAAGGGCCATCCCCAAGCAGTGGGGGGTTATGTGATGTTTCACCTAACAAGCACTTTGCTTAGTGACAAAAATTCTAGTCCCAATTAGGGGCGTTAAGTGATAACTACTTGTACGACGATGCTACACCTGTGCATTTGATGCTTGTTTCCTTACTGCAATTAATTTCTCCCCAACTTTATTCTGAGATTATCAGCCCACTATAGTTTTGTAAAAATTGTATTTGTCTTCTGCGTGGTTGGCTATGCTATCCAAATTTCTTCCTTCTGCTTCTTTAGACCAGCCATTAACCAAAAAATACTGAAGAATTCAGGATTCAAGACGTGTCCACACATTTATTTATCAAAGATGCTCAACTTAACTTTACGGCCTTCCACTCAATACTTTTCCTCCAATTTTAACTAGGAGCCACTGATAAAAGCTTTGATTTCCCCCCCCCCCTTCCGTCTCACCATTCTGTCCCCACTTGAACAGCCTGTTAATCAGTGTGTCCTGTGACGGGGTGCTTTGTCAAGGTATCTGTAGCATTCTCACAATCTACTAAGAGACGAGATAAGGTTAGACTGAACAGATTTGTTCTTGACCAGGTCACACCCGATGCTTGGCAAGTACTGAATCAGCTCTGCGTCTTTAGGATCCACTCTAGGACTTTCTCACGTATTGGGCTTTGTAGACAGGACTCGAATTGGGTTCTTCCTCCCTTAGTGAAGACATCTGCAGTTCCTCAGCTGTCCAGCCCTTCAACAGGTCTTAAATGTTCACTCAGCTTGACCCAAAAGCCGCCCCTCCCCCCCTTCCGGGCTCGCTCCACAAAGACGACGCACATTATGCGGTCTGGGCGCAATGCGAGGCCATCTAGTATGTCGGGTATGTACAGTATTTTCTGGATCTGCGTTATACTTTTGCAGTTTACTATATTGCTGATTACGTCCTCTTGAACTCTGTCCCTATCATGATGGCAGCAGTATAGACATTCCATAAAATGAGTATCTAAGCATTCATGAGTTCAAATTTGAACTCATTCTAAGCAGGTATGGTCTTCCCATTAAGGACTACCTGTAATGAATTTTATTCAACAAAAATAGCTTTCTATCTAAAAAAAAAAAGAGAAAAGGATGGTAAAAATTACTGCATGTATATTTTTCTTCCCTTTCCCAGAAATTTTACACCTTGAACTAACAAACCACAGCTATCATAGAATCCAAGGGCTGGATGGGATCTTAGAGGTCTTCTAGTGCAATCCCTTCTCAAGGCAGGAGGCCTTAGGCCATCCCAATCAAATGGCTGTTGAGTCTATTTTTTGAAAATCTCCAGTGATGAAGCTGTTCCATTGATTGTTCTCCCTGTCTGGAAGCTTCTCCTAAGTTCCAGATTGGATCTCCCTTGAACCACCAGCTTCCATCCTTCTCCTGCCCGCTGGTGCTGTGGAGAACAGGTCCCCTCAACCATTCATCATGCGATTCAGCCTCCAGACTCTTTGTCATCTTTGTTAGTCTTCTCTGCCCACTTTCTAGTTTTCTTTCTGTACTGTGAAAGAGCCCAGCAAGTGCCCTTTTGGCATCAATTCTCTGATCAGAATGTCTGAAGTGGACACAAAAGGACAGAAAAAAAATTGCAAACACCTGTCTTCATCCTAAGGTTTCTTATTTTGCTTTTTAACCATTTTAATTATCTGTTTATGTTATTTTAAGACTTTTATATGCAGAGCTGGCTGGGGAGTCTAGGAGTTGAAGCCCACAAGTCTGAAAATTGCCAGGTTAGCAATCCAAGTCTATTGTGACAAAAAAAAACAACCCAAAAAAACCCACCAAACCAGGAGTCTATTTCAATAAGAAGAAATATTTGAATATTTAAGAAGACATTAGATCGTCCTTTTAAAACGCATTGCCTTAAAGTAAGATTTTTAAAAGCTTTCCAGCCCAGCCTAATTTAATTATGATGTGTGCATGTTAACAAGGCAGAAGCATACCACTGCAAGGCCCAAGTAACCAATACTATGCCACAAAGGTAACCAAGTTTGGTCTATCCCCAAAGAAAAGAGATAAATATCAAATATGATTATGAACAGGAGACAGGATGACGGATCCCTGACAGGCAGAAAAGTTGCAATTGCACCAACTCAACTGAAGCTCGTGGTAGTTGGTGACTCACAACTGTGAGCAACTGAAACAAATCTGTGCCAACTCCATTCATCGGTATGTGATACACACTGTTTGCCAGGAGCAAATATTAAGGATGTGACAAAACAATTTCCAGTACTTACTGAGCCCCCTGCCAATAATCCCCCCCCTGCTAATTCCTATAAGGAACAAAATGGTATTAAAGAGAAGACAGAAATGTGTAACACCACGGGGGCTTGGAAATCCTAGAGGGAGAAGAAGTCTGGAGCACAATGTCTCCATCAGCCCATCTGTCCCTGGAAGATAACCAAGCAGCGACAGGTGGTCCTCGCCTTACAACCTCAATGGAGCCCAACATTTCTGTGCTAAGTGAGAAATTTGTGAAGTGAGATTTGACCCGTTTTACAACTTTTCTTGCCAGATTTGTTAAGTGAATCACTGCAGTTGTTAAATTAGTGACACGGTTGTTAAATGAATCTGGTTTCCCCATTGACTTTGCTTGTCAGAAAGTCGCAAGAGGGGATCACGTGACCCCGGGACGCTATAATGTGTGAGTCAGTTGCCAAGCACCTGAATTTTGATCCCGTGACCACGGGGGATGCTGCAATGGTCAGAAGTGTGAAAAACGATCATAAGTCCTTTTTCAGTGCTATCGTAACTTCAAAGAGTCACTAAGCGAACTGTTGTAAGTCATGGACTCCCTGTACAGGAGACAATGAGGGGTCCCTGATGCTCTCTGAGCTCAGCTGTTTCCGTGCAAACATCTCATTACCCAAACTGGGTAACATCCTCGGTTTTAGCCAGAATTCCCTACTAGCCCTGATGACGTTACCTAGTTGGGTCATGAAACGTCTGCAAGGAAACAAGCCAGCTCAGAGAGCACCCAGGACTCGGCAGTTCAACTCCGACTCTGAGCTACAAGTATTCTCCTTTATTGGTACCTTAGACTGTGTAAATGATATTAATTGGGAAAACTTGTTGCTCGATTCAAGTTCTCCAGAGGAAGGCAAGGCAGAGGCCTTGAGACGCCACAAGAACTAGCAAAATATGGGGGCCACCTGGATCAGGAGGGTTTTAACTAAGTCTCTACAAATGCTTTTATTTAGGGCCAAAAATCCTGAAAGGCTGCTAAGAGGATAGATAGAACGTCGATCCCCTTTCCCTGTGCAAACTATGGGTAATAAATAATAATGTTGAAAGCAGAGGCAATAAACAAGATACACCCGGATTTCTAGCACCAGAATGTGAGAATCAGTAAGTGTAACCTGACTCCCGTGATTAGATGCAAGCAATGGAAGGAGGAAGAAAAGGAAAACTACACGAAAGGAACTGAAAGACAAAAAAAGGGAGAAGGTGCAGTCCTCATCTTATGACCGGTCACTCGGCAACTGTCCAAATATATTAATTACCCGGAAAGGGGGGAACTTGTGGCCCAGATCAGAGGTTCTGCAGTCACGTGACCTGCACTTCGGGCGCTCAGCAACATGGCCGCCTTCACCGCCGTTTTTTAGTCATGTGACCATGTTTTACTCAGAACCGGCACTTCCAATTTTCGGCAAAATTGTAGCACAGCAGGAAACGAGTTTGCTTAACGAGCGCAGCGTTCCTTTTAACAACCAACGCAAAAAAAAAAAAAAAAAAAAAAAGTAAAATCAAGTTTCAAGCAAAATCATGTCAATCAACCCGTTTTATGACCGTAACGACTTATAGCCCTAATGGACAGGCTCCATTAGAGTCGTGAGGACTACCTGTATTTTTTTAAATCCATCCCTACTGCACTGATTATCTCCATGGGGTTGAAAGAAGCGGAGGAATACATAAAAGGAGTACAGGTAGTCCTCGCTTTATGACCACAATTGAGATGTGCTAAGTGCGATGATTGAGTTCTGCCCCATTTTACGACCTGTCTTGTTGCAGTTGTTAAATGAATCACTGCAATTGTTAAGTCAGTGACACGGCTGTTAAGCGAATCTGGCTTCCCCATTGACTTTGCTTATGAGGAGTTGCAAAAGGGGATCACGTGATCCCGGGACACTCAACCGTCATAAATATGAGTCGGTTGCTGAGGACCTAATTTTGATCCCATGTCCATGGGGATGCTGCAACGATCGTAAGTGTGAAAAATGGTCGTAAGTGAAAAAGTCACTTTTTTTAGTGCCACTGTAACTTCAAACAGTCACTAAACGAACGGTTGTAAGTTGTAGGTGTCCATTTTCCACTGTTTCCACCAGCAAGTATTGGTCTTTCCAAGAAACACCGGTGGAAGATATGAATTATCTTGACATCCTCAGGGACCTCCCGTTCTGCCAGACAAATTCCTTTCAGGAAATTCCCAATTTATCTTGCTCTGAACTTTCTCCCTCAGAAGGCAGAGTAATATACAAGCAATCAAACAGACTATGTCGCCTTAGATGGGGACGCCTTAGATGGGGAAACGTAAGTAGCAGCAATGTTGGAGAAATGGTTGCATAAATGGAAGAAGAATTAAGAAGAAATACTCAATCCTGTTTAGGAAAACACAATCAGGAAATATCTATTTATTTTCTAAATCTCTAGGACCAGGTAAACTATAGTCTAGAACAGTGTTTCTCAACATTGGCGATTTTAAGATGGCTGGACTTCAACTCCCAGAATCCCTCAGCCAGCAGAGCCAAGGAATTCTGGGAGTTGAAGTCCAGCCATCTTAAAGTCGCCAACGTTGAGAAACACTGGCTAGAATATTAAAGAAACTTGATGATCTGCAGATCATAAAAGAAATTAATCTGTAACAGCTTGAAAATCACGCAGCAATTGTTAGTAATCAGGAAGGATTAGTCAGAAACAAATCTTTTGAGACCAACCTTATCTTATTTCTTGATTCCTTAGCAGATCCTTGGTTAGATGACAGGATAATTTAAAGGACTATTATAGAGTCAATTTACAATCCACCCGATCAGCAATTCCCGTGAAACTGAAGTACCATCAAATACGGCACCACACAATTTTGTGTAGGGCCTTATACTGTCCTGCACCATTTTTTTATTAATAATTTGGATGAGTACATGGAAAAAAGAACCGTATGTGCTTAAATGATTCATAAGACGTGAATTGAACCTTGTGTCTGTGTGCGAGACCAAACCACTAATTAAAGTAACGTATATTTTTTCAGGAATTTCCAAAAACCTAAAAAATGCTGCTGCTCAAGGGATCCAGTCACCAAAGTTAACTTTTAAAGCAACAGCATCTTGATTTGCAGATTTGAAAAACAAACAAACAATTTCTCCAAAAAAACCCCACCTTACTGGGGGAGAAAGGTAGCATATGAATTTAATAAACAAACATAAATAAGTCACCCCGTTTTACTGAGTAGCACAGATTAATTCCAAATTGTTTTTTTAAAATGTGCACAGATTTAACTTTTATCAAAACTGGTGAGAGAATTCCAACTTTGATAGAACAAAAATTTATTCATTTAAAATTTTAACGAAGATAATGGTCCAAATCGGACCAATAAATCGAGTCTTGGGGATAAAGCTGCTGGCTCTTTGTTAGCCTCCTTACAGGAGCAATTGGATGAGAAACTCGTGTTTTGTTGGATACTGGATGACCCTCACTTTACAAGAACAAAAAGATGCCTGTGAGATATTTCTGAAACTTTTATGGGCCCTTAAAGCCATTGACCACAGGTTGGAGACACATCAATCAATAAACAAAGGCTGAATCAACCACATAGGCTTAAGGGTCACACCTGTTAAACCATTAAACTAGAATTCACAAAGGGAAGGGGGGGGGGCTAGGTTCATGCATCATGCCACCGGGCAAAACCGGAGCGTAATGCTTAGCATTTCCATGGAATTCAAATTATCGTAAGGGCAAAGAGAATCTGAGGCCTGCTGTCACATCCACACCAAGTAAATATTTCTTTGAAGATGCAGTTAAAACGCGGAGAGATTTGGGGCACTTGGGAAGCCCCCACCGACCACCAGGCCACCCTCAGGCACAAAGCAGCCGCAGCTCCACCAAGATGGGTACCAAGATGGGGCAGGCCGGCTGCTTCGAGCCAGTAGCAGCTCTTCAAAGCAGCCCGATTAAAACAATTGCTACCTCCGCACGCGGGGACGATCCCCGCCCAGATCACAGACCGAGCTCCGGCCAAACCCACCGAATTTCACCCAGAAAGCGCCCTTGCAAGCCGGCGGGGACCCGCTTCGGTGCAAGCGCTGCTGAGGCTGTAAAAGGCGGAACTTTTGCTTTTTAAATTGGAGATGCGATGCGGAGCTGGTGCAATTATTATTTTTATTTCGTCCCGACGAAGCATGCAAACCGCCGGTTGGACGGACGGCCCAGCCCGGGCGCAACGGGCACGCAGCGGATCCGAGCATCGTCGCTCAGGTCCCATATAAATCCGGACTCCGCTCCGGAAACCTCGCAGGGAGACAGCGGAGACGGGGAGCCCGGCGGATCCAAACCGGCGGAGGAGGAAATCGGCCCGGCCGGGAAGCCCGGAGGGTCCCCGCGTGGTCCGGGCAGAAAGGCAGCCCGGAGAGCCGCCCTCGGCAGGGACAGCGGCGCCCCGCGGGCGGGCAGGCAGGCAGGCAGCGCCGCAAGCGCCTTTAAGCCCGCCGCGCCTCGTCCTCGGGCCCCCCGGAGAGGCGCCTGGTCCCCGGGCAGGGAGGGAGGCCGCCCGCCCCCCGGCGGCGGAGAGACCCGGCGCGGCGGGCAGGAAGCCGCCCCGCAAGGAGGGCGGAAGGGCGGCCTCCGGGGAGAAGGGCGGGCGGGACGCGGGGAGGACGCGGGGCCGGGCCCGCCGCGCATCGCCTCCGCCCCGTCCCCGCCGGGGGCGCCCGGGACGGCCTGGCCGCTGCTCCGCGTGGCGGTTCCGGCTGCTGCGCCCGCTGCGCCCCCCGGGCCGGGCGAAGAAAGCGCCGCCGCCGCCGCCGCACGTGGCCGCCTCCGCTCCCCCCCGCATCCAGCAGGCCAGCCGGAGGAGGGAGCCAACATGGCCTCCCCGCCGCCCCGGACCGAGGAGCGGGAGGAGGGGGACCCCCGCCTCGCCCGCCGCTTGCAGGGATGGAGAGCCGGGCGCGCCGGGCGGGCGGGCGCATCGGGCCGGGCGGGGGGGAGAAGCGGCCCGCGCGGGGGGGGGGAAGCGGCGCGGGGCCCCCGCGTGCACTGACCTGGCGCTGGGCTGGCTGGCTGCTCCGGCTGGCCGCCTCTCCCGCCGCTGCCGCCCCGGCCGGCCGCCCAACCGCCCCGCGGACCCGCCTCCTCGCCAGCCGAAACCAGCGCGAAAAATGCCCCGCGCTGATTGGCTGCGCCGCCGCCTTCGCGCCGCCGGAGGCCCCGCCGCGCCCCATTCAAACCCGCCGCCGCCGCCGCCGAGGACGGAGCCCGGGCGCCCCCGCCCCCCCCCACGGGGACCCCCCCCAGTCGGCTGCCCCCGCGCCCGGCAGGGCGGCCCCGGGAGGCGGGAACGAGGGAGCCGCTCCCGCTGGAAGGGCAGCCCTGAGACGGCACGCCCCGAGGAGGAGGAAGGAGCCCCCGGAGGGGAAGCGGGGCCGCCCGGGGGTCCCTTTCGGCCGCCCGCGTGACCAGGCGTCGCCCCCCCCAGCCCGGAGAGCTTTGGCCCCGCGGGGGTGCCCCAGCAGCAGCTTGGCGCCCGCGGGCTCCCGGCTGAGCATCTCCGCGGAGCAGGGCAGCCCCCTCCCTTCCGGCCGGGCCTCCCGGCACAAAGAGCGCCTTTTGCAGACAAAGGCCCGGAGGGACCCCCCCTCGAGCAGGATGGGCCGGCTGCCCCCCCAGAAGCCCCCCGTTATTCCCAGCCGACGGTCCGGGGCTCCTGTCTGCGTTGCAGAGGGAGCAGCGCAGCCGGGATGGGGCGGGGGAGCCCCGGGCATCTGGCCGGTCCCTCCATGCCCCCCCCCCCAGGTGGCGCCGGGCAGCCCCGGGAGGCTCGGCAACGGCTGCCCCGGAGACGAGGGCCGGCGGGGGTGGGATCAGCGGGGAGGGCTGGAAGTCGGGGACCGGGAGCCAAGCCCCGTCCCAGGGAACCGCAGCGCGCGGGATCCCCGGCCCGGCTCTCACCTCGGTCCTCTTAAAGCCGAAGGGGCGGCTGGTCGAAAAGTCCGGCCGGGAGGGGGGGCTTTTTTAAAAAACACAACCAGGAAAACTGAGGTGACTCCGGATCTGATCTCCAAGGCGCTCAGGACAGCCAGGCGGAGGCCGGACTCGGCCGGGAAATCCAAAGCAAAGCTGCAGGAGTGGCCGATCAAATCCCAGAAGACGGAGGCAGGGGAGAGAGATCTGGCTCGGGGTATCGGGGATCAAGGCGGGGAGGGCAGGGCTGGAAATTAAAACTCGCATCTTAGTAGCTGTGAACGCCCCCCCCCCACTCAGAGAGTCCTCCACTTAACGACCACAATTGGGCCCAAAACGTATGTTGCCAAAGTGAGAAATTTGTGAAGTGAGTTCTGCCCCGTTTTACGACCCTCCTTGCCACAGTTGTTAAGTGAATCTGGTTCCCCTGCTGACTTTGTCAGAAGGTCGCAAAAGGGGATCACGTGACCCCAGGACGCTGCGACTGTCATAAATACGAGTCAGCTGCCAAGCGTGTGAATTTTGATCACGTGACCAGGGGGAATACTGCAATGGTCTTAAGTGCGAAAAATGGTTGTCACTTTTTTAAGTGCCGTTGTAACTTTGAACGGTCACTACGCGGACCGTTGTAAGTGGAGGACTACCTGTATTACATTTTATACCTTTCACCTTTACTTGGTGCTCGTAAAGTTAATCTCGCTGCAAAGCCTGCTTGGAGAACTGGCCGTTGGTGATTCCTCTCATCCTGGGCTTTTCCCTTTTCACTTCATGGCAGGGGATTTTTGTCTTTGTAGTTTCTTTTGGTTTTCTACCTGCTCTTCTCGGTGGGAGGGGCAGGGCTGCTTGAGAAAAAAAAAGAGGCCCGGTTAAGAGGAATGGCTGCTTCAGCCTGAAATACGCTGCTGCCTTGGCGGGCTGGGGTTTCATGTTGTAAGCTGCCAGAGGTCACATAAGCTTTATTTATTTATATTTCCTATTTCTTAATTGCCCCTCTTGCTCCCCAGTGTGGGTTTGGCCCCAACCCTGCTGTCCTTTTGTAAGGGCCTGAAGCTGTGGCTCAGCCGGTGGTCCTGGGGCCCCAATGGAGATGGTTGATCGAGGAACAACAGATCCCCCTCCCCCACCCCATGTGTCCTTAGGTTTTAATGTTTTTTGTTTGTTTTCATTATATATGTATGGACATACTTTTATGACTGTAAGCCTCCCAGACTTACCCTATGATAAGATGGGCAGCCAATAAAATTATAAATAAATAGATAAATAATAATCTCCCTCGGAGAAACTGGTTTAATAAAAATGCATAAATAATATACCTCAGAAGTGTGGAGTTAGCACAAAATGAAGGCTATGTCCTTCGTCCTGGATCTCCCATTTTTTCTTCTTCTCCATATCAGATTTTTTATTTCCCCTTTTGACTTTCATACAATCCTTAATTGTAATTTTGTCTTAAGCCTGCAAACTTTTTTTCCCATGACAAATAAAGTAACTCACTTCTGGGTCAGTGTGTGCTTTGATTAGCAAGTTTGGTTTGTGTGCTAGGTAAAACTAATCATTGGTTTGTTACAATTTATTATTTCTGAAGCCAGTTGTAGCTCAGCAGATAACAGTTAAATCACGGCTTATTAAAAAAATCAGAGACTTAACCAATGCATAGGGAGGCCTCTCTTCCTGTTCTGACCTGGAACAATGGACGCCTTAACTTTTTCCTTTCTCCCAGGATGAAAATTACAAATTAATGATAACAAACCACAAAGTCAAGCCAGTGGCCTACATTCCTACTGTGTAAGTGGCCTGCCTTGTTTCTCTTAAATGGCTAGTTTTTCTAGGACAGGGACCTCAGCGTGCCTGGCTGAGGAATGCTGGGAGTTGAAGTCCATGAGTCACAAAAGGGCCGAGTTTGAAGACCTCTGTTCTAGGACATCTAAAGTACTTGAAAATCTTTTGAATTTCCAGGATCTCTCTGGGTAGATAAAAACCCAAAAGAAAAGAAAAAAATAAGGGAAGGAATTTTCTGCCTTTGGGAAGAGTGTCTGGGAGACGGAGGCTTCAAGGACTGTGTATACAGCTCATCCTTGACAATCACCATTGCCCCCCCCCATTTTCATTGCTAAGCAAGAAAGTTGTTAAGTGATTTTGCCCCATGTTATGACCTTTTTTTGTTAGTTGTTAACTGAATCAATTAAGTGAATCACACGATCATTAAGTGAATCTGGCTTCCTCATTGATTTTGTTTGTCGGAAGGTCACAAAAGGGGATCACGTGACCCCGGGACATGGCTGTCATACATACGAATCAATTGCCAAGCATGTGAATTTTGATCACATGACCCACGGGGAATGCTGCAATGGTCACAAGTGTGCGAATTGGTCCTAAGTCACTTTTCTCCATGCTGTGGTAACTTTGAACGGTCACTGAACAAACGGTTGAAAGTTGAGGACTGCCAGTAGTAAGTCTTTGGACTGGGCCTGTCACATACAAGCCAAAGACCGCCTTTATATTGCAAGGCAGCAGTCCAAAAACCAATGCAATCCTAGGCTGCATTAACAGGCATAGAATCAAAATCATGTAAAGTATTAGTATCACTTTGCAAAGCCTTAGTAAGGCCACACCTGGAACACTGCAGCCAGTTTTGGTCACCACATTACAAAAAAGATGTTGAGATTTTGTAAAATGCAGAGAAGAGCAACTAAAATGATTAAGAGCCTGGAGACTAAAACATACGGAGAACGGTTGCAGGAATTGGGTATGGCTAGTCTAGTGAAAAGAAGGACCAGGGGTGACATGAAAGCTGTCTTCCAGTATTTGAGGGGCTGCCACAAAGAAGAGGGGGGGCTCAACTTCTTTTCCAAAGCACCCGAAGGCAGGACAAGAAGCAACGGATGGAAGCTAATCATGGAGAGAAGCAACCTGGAACTAAGGAGGAATTTCCTCACAATGATAACAATCGATCAGTGGAACTGCTTGCCACCAGAACCTGTGGGTGCTCCATCACTGGAGGTTTTTAAGAAGAGACTGGACAGCCCCTTGTCTGGAATGGCATAGGGTCTCCTGCTTGAGCAGGGGGTTGGACTAGAAGACCTCCGAGGTCCCTTCCAACTCTGTTGGATTCTGTTCATATGTATGCAGGTAGCCCCCGACTTGCAACCGTTCGTTCCAAGCACGGCTTCCCAGTGTGGTTGTGCACGCACACACAGGGGTGTATCACATTTGTGGAACAGACGGTGTCAAAGCCCCGGAGCTTCTCCAGACGAGACCGGGCGGCCACTAGTCTGCAGTGGCGTGGGGGCCTCCTGGCTTGAGCAGGGGGCCGGGCTAGAGGACCTCCGGGGTCCCTTTCCCGACCCTGCCCCCCCTTTGCAGGGCAGCGACCCCTCCGAGCGCTGCCCGGAAGCGCCTCCCTTTTTTTCCCCCCGCTCTCCGAGGAGACGCGACGCAGCACGTGGCCCCCCCGGCCGGAAGACTCCACTTCCCGGCGTGCCCCGCGGCCACTTCCGCCCCCGCCCAGGCGCAGACCGGCTGGCAGGCCCAGGCATGGCGGCGTTTGTGCTGCTGAGGCGCTGCGCGCGGAGGGCGCCGGGCCTCCCCCGGCCGGGCAGCGGAGAGGCCGCCGGGCCAGGTGAGAAGGCCCGGCAGAGGAGGAGGAGGAGGACGGGGGGAGCCGGGCGGGAAGGGGCGGAGGGCGAGAGGCGCGGGCCCCCCCGGTGTGGCTCGGCGGCAGGCGGACGTCCGACAGGGGAAGCGGCTCTGTGGGCGAGGGGGGGGGGGTCCGCGGGCGGCGGAGGCGGCTAGGGCGGCCAGGCCGGGAGAGGCGAAGCGGCTGCCCCGGAGGGCACGGAGGCCTCGGAGCTCTGCCCTCCCTGGCCGGGGCGCTATTATGGGATGTGCCCGGGTGTCCTCAGGTCACCCCCGCCTGCTGGGATGAGGAGGGCCGGGAAGGCCCCGGATGCCTCCCTGAGAGGCTTATCGAGGCCTGCCGGGGGTGCCCGCCTGCCTGCCCGCCAGGACAGGCGCCCGAAGCAAGAAGGGCCGGGCAAGGGCCTGGGGGGGGGGGAGCCAGGCGGACCCCTGGGAGGCAGCCGGGGCGCTTCGAAGGCCACGGGGGGGGGGGAGCCCTGAAGGCGGCTCCGCTTCCTCCCGGGAGGAGCCCTCGCGCTGCCTTCAGAATCGGGGCGGTTCTCGGCACCCCCCCAAAAAAGCCTGTCCGTTGCCCCCCCCGGGAACCCCCCCCAAGCATTGAATGTGTGTGTGTGTGTGTTTGTGAACAAAGTTATTTTGATCCCAGACTGGCACCAGTAAAGTGTTCTTATCTATTTCTGGCCTGCCTACACAAGACTGCTTTTGTTCTACTTGTAGGTCATCTGGAGAACCTTGCTTGTCTTAACTGTTCCTCCATGAGGCTAATAAAAGACTTGTAAGTATACAGCTTTGTAACACAGTTATTGCTGGTAACCCGCTTATTTTGACAGTTTACATAATGGAGGAATCTTCTGAAAAGTACCTGTGTCTTATAATAGCTGGTATATATACATGTTTGAAGAAATAAATAATTACCAAAGACTGAAACATTCTTTGAGGTGTAGCTTAAAGTTTAGCCTTCGATTAGGAGATGATACTTGTGTGGTTCTTTTACCTTTTCACAGTACCAAAATAGGTCTTTCTGTTCAATTTGTTCTCCATTTCTGTTCAGTTACAACTTCCCATATTCATCCAGTTTTGTTTCTTCTCTTCTCAATGGATCCTTCCCTTTCACTATTTCATTCCTCTCCCATTATTTTATTTTATTGTTTGTGTTGGATAATGAATGGGGTGTACCTATGTTGACAATGTTTGTTATTAACATGGAAGGGATACCTTATTTTATAGGTAGCACAATTTAGTCAGTAGTTCTTAATTAGAGGATTTTGTTTCCCCTTTGGTGGAATATAACTCCTGGCAAGTTTGTTTGGAGATGCGTATGTTCATATGGTCACATAGAAATGTGAGATGTGTCCACATTTATTCCAGAGGAGGAACTTTGCAGGATGGGTCTCAGCTGGATTTAACCTTAGGTTGATAAGGTGAGAAGCTAGGCACCGCACAGGATTTTGCTTATCTTTTCCTAAGAGGTGTGGACATATTTTGAGTAAATAAGATATCTGTCTTAAGGCCATTGTTCTGTTTTGGCTTAGTACAGACAGGCTTAAATTTGAACAGTAAAGTTGTTGCCGTTTTAAGTATTTCTAATGTGCAGTGCAAAGCAAGAAGCAGAATAATTTTGAAATGTGTTTCCAAAAATCCAATCCAGAAAAGAAATGGCAAAGTAATTTTACCATTATAAAGACAGAAAATGAAAGTGTGGTCCTCTAGATATTTACGACTTCAAGCTCTCATCATCTGTAGCCACATGGCCTACAGAGATATTGGTGGCCTAAGAGATTATTGGTGCTTTGTCTGGTACCGGTAGTATCTGAGAGTGACAAGCTGATTTTCCCTCTCTTTGAAGATAGGAAGGATGGAAATAATTATCACTTATTTGGAAGAGTATAGAATTATACGGGAGGGGAGTTTACAGGAAGCTATGTGATTATTTTCAGTAGAAAATGTTTATCCTGCTTATGGTATCTATAAGTAACTGAAATATCATATGATAAAACCAATATATAGAAGGGAGAGGTTCATATTGAATGTTAATAACATTCAGCAAGCTAAAACTAATTGGTATTAAAGCAATTATTCTGTAAGGTTTATGTATTTTAATTTGCAAGTATGCTTTTAAGAATATTTTTAAAAAAGTTTTGTTCAAAGAAAAATAATTTCAGATAAGCTGTTGGGGGTACTCTGGTTTATGAATGGTTATCAGTGTATCATAAGTGCACACCTAAGTTCAGATAATGAGAATAGCTTACTATCACAGGAAAAATATATCATTTTTTTCTCTAATAGAGAGGAAGGATGTCCATAGAATTAGGTTTCTTTAATGCAAATTATCTGACTAGAAGCTAGGAGTAATAGTGAAGTAATAGACTTTTGCACACAGAGATTTAAAAATGTGTGCAATATAAATGCCCATATTTATATGCTGCCTTTCTGCCCATACATCAAATGTAAGTCACCTAGTTATTTAATGAAACGAATTGTGTATAAATTATATTAGAAAAATTCTTTTCCAAGCTTTCGTCACAGTCAAAAGGAGACCGTGGGTTCTTTTACAGTCATGGGGGCTCCTCCTGCCTTTGAGTTTTTCCCAGAGTCAGTCAGTGGGTTTTTTTGTGTTTATTTTGCTGTATGACAGCAAAGGCCAAACAGGTAGTCCTCGACTTATGGCGACATTTGAGCCCAAAATTTCTGTTATTAAGCAAGACACTTGTTAAGTGAATTTTGCCCTATTTTATGACCTTTCTTGCCACAGTTGTTAAGTGAATCACTGCAGTTGATATGTTAGTCACCTGGTTGTTAAGTGAATCTGGCTTCCCACCATGGACTTTGCTTGTCAGAAGGTCTCAAAAGGGGATCACACGTGACCCCGGGGACACAGCGACCGTCATAAATAGGAACCAGTTGCCAGGCATCCGAATTTTAATCACGTGACCACGAGGATGTCGCAAAGGTCGTAATTATGAAAAATGGTCACTGGTCACATTTTTCAGTGTTGTTGTAACTTTGAATGGTCACTAAAGGAACTTGTAAGTTGAGGACTCCCTGTGCCTGGTCTCCTCCTCCCAATTTTCTCTCTCTCTCTCCCTCTCTCTCTCTCTCCCTTCTTCCCTCCCTCCCTCCTCCCTCCCTCTCTCTCTCTCTCTTTCTCTCCCGCTGCTGCCCACGACGCCTGCCCACAAAAGCCACGTCCCACCGTGCCCTATTAAAAAAAAAAACACCCAAGCCCAGCCCTCAAATTATTTTTGTTTTCCGTACCTCATAAGGGGCAATTACAGATTGGTGGGAAATTCCAGAAATGTCCTTCCAACACATGGGAGAAAATAATGCCAGGAAAGAATTGAGTCACCCAGTGAAGAGCCAGTGAAAAGATGGCAGAATCTCTCGCCTGCTGAGCGACGGTTCTGAACCGGCATCGCTCTGCTTAGCCACTGAGCTCTTGTTTGCTTGACCCGGGGGGAGGCTGTGAGCTGCCTGGGACCCTTCAGGGATCCTTTCTGCTATCTCTCTCGTGGCCTGCATGACTCCAGCCGTTCTTCTTTTCTAGATGGAAAACGTTTTCTCTCTCTTTTTTTTTTTGCTCAGAAATTTTGGCTTTTCCTTCTCTCCCCTTTTTGGCAGCCCCCCCGACCAGACAAGCCCGGTCAGTCTCCTTTTTCTCCTGGCTACTCCCAAGCCATCTCTGCTTCCAGTAAGGGGCTCCCTTCACCCCGGCCTTTTTACTAAACACTTTTTCTTAAGGGTTTTGGTGTAGCATCTTCCTTTGCTGCCTGAAAGTTTCAGCAGGAAACTCAGAATTTCTAGCACTGAAGCATTTTCTCTTTCAGCTCTTCATTTTTTCCTCTGTTGTCATAGTGCTCCGTGCTTTCACAGACTCAGGCGTGCTGCAGCAGCAGTGTGTATGCCTGGGAACATCTGATTATATGCACGCTTTATATGAATGAATCATCACAGAATTGGACTTAGGCTGCCAAGCTTAGTCAGGGGATTGCAGGGTAAAGGTATAAACTGAGGCACCCTCAGCAGCTGACTCCGCAACGTCATCGCCTAATCCTTCCCCTCTTCAGCCAAGTCGCTAATACATGCGTTGAATCGTGCTCCACAATTCATTGACCTTCACTCTCCGACAAACATTTTGTACCCACTTATTTTTGCAGTCCACATTTACCTAACTTGCTGATCAGAATATCACGGAGCATTTTGTCAGATGATCTGCAAAGAGTCCGTCCATTCTTTCTCCGCTCCCAGATATTTTCCCAGGAGGAGAATCTCCTAGCAGGGAAAGGCACTTTAGCTTGTGGGAGAACAAATGGAAGCTTCTCAATCAGTTAGTTTGGGGTGGGCCAACTTAACTTATGGTCGTTGTAGAAATAAAGGGGATGAAAAGTATATTGCGTGCTATTATTATTAAAGTCTACTTTTTTCTCTCTTACAGGCCTGCCCATTTTAAATATTGCACTAATATCTCACCTTACGTTTATTGTACAAAAGATAGCTATGCTTGGACAAAAGGATCAGAGAAAAGGCAGGGGGTAGTCCTGAGGTCGTTTGACTCCTGGTGGCGATCTCCCGACAGAGGGGTCTCGGGACCTTGTTGGGTTACAGTAAGGGAGTGGCACTCTTCGGCGTCCAGAAACGATGACTCCGTCATAGAAAAATCGCTGAAGTCTCTTAAAGACAAAAGCAAGAAGCTGGAAGAAGGAGGGCCTGTGTACAGCCCAACAGTAGAAGAAACCATAGTTAAAAAATCCATTGGGCAGAAGGTCATTGACGAGGTGAAGCATTACTACCACGGCTTTCGGCTGCTGTGGATCGATTCCATAATTGCCGCGAGGATGCTCTGGCAGCTCCTTCATGGCAGCTCCATGAGCCGCCGGGAACGCAGACAGGTGCGTGCTACACACTGCTCTTCTTAAGTTTGGAATTCAAATGAACTGAATGTTATTACCAAACAATTGTAGGCGTTTTAATGTTTAAGTGACCTTAGATGTTCCGTTCTTGTCTTGAATAAATGAAACATCGGAAGTAAACAAATTAAACATGTGAAGTAATATTTAAGAAAGAAATTGTGTGTGTGTTTGTGTGTATGCACACAAAACCTGTAGAACATCTTTATTCAGTGTGTGTATATAAAGTACAAGGCAGAGTAGGGAGGGCAGAAAGGAGGACCAGATTTGAATAATTCAGCAACACAGGTTGAAACGTTATACCAGCGCACGCGGTCCTCCACTTACGGCGGAAGTTACAACGGCGCTGGAAAAAATGACGGCCGGTCCTCGCACTTACAACCCCCGAGCATCCCCCTGGTCACATGATAGAAAATTCGCATGCTTGGCACCTGGCACACATTGACAACGGTTGCGGCGTCCCAGGGTCCCGTGATCGCCATCTGCACCTTCCCGGACAGCTTCCGAGAGGCAGAGGCAATGGGGGAAGCGTGGTTCGTTTAACGACCGCAGGAGTCACTGAACAACCGTGGCCAAAAAGGTTGGGTGTGACTAGTAACCACCTTGCTTAGCAATAGAAATTGTGGTGCCAACTGTGGTTGTAAGTCGAGGACTGCCTGTATAGATTTTACTATCGTGCTTGTAAACATAATAATAGATCCTCGTTATCTCATTTTTCTTGCAAAAGTCTAAAAACTAGCCAATTTATCTACGTCAGATTAGAAAACTGCAAAGAAAAATGTGTTTTTTAACAAGAAGTGCGGCTGTGGCGTGAACATAAGTGGAGCAAAGTAGCAGATGATTCTGGCACGGCACAGCCTACAATTTCTCTCTAATGCAGAGAAAATTTCAGCTGTCAGTTGATGTTAAGCCCCTTTTACTCCGTGATGATTATAGTTAATGGTGCTGTTTATGCCTGCTCTGCTGAGATTGCAGGCTCCGTGTGAGGCTGCAGCTCCCTTGGCAGCAAAGGACAAGTTTGTTAATATCGTTTTTCTCTCTGTTGAAAGTAGGAAGGGTATCGAAAGAAATAAGCTTGGTGAGATTGATCACGTGGAGCTTTTGTTTTTTATAGTTAAAGCGCCAAAGAAAGATATGGTCAATTAGCCACAGGATAATATCACCTTCAGTCTTTTATTTTATTTTATTTTTTTTAATAAATAATATTGGAGTAAGGCTGTCGACTGTTTTCGTTCTCCTCTTGCGATAAGCGGAAACTTGTTTTTGCTTACAGTTCCTCCGGATCTGCGCTGACCTCTTCCGCCTGGTCCCTTTTCTCGTCTTCATCGTGGTTCCTTTCATGGAGTTCTTGCTTCCCGTAGCTTTGAAGCTGTTCCCCAACATGCTTCCTTCCACATTTGAGACAAACTCTAAGAAGGTGACGGTTACATCGAGACCCACTTGTAGAAAAGCTTGTAGAGTGAGGGTACCCCTGGTTAAAATACCCGCTGACCTGTACACCTGAGCAGGTGACCCCAAGTGCTTCAGACCCCCCTCCTGCTGGTGAAAGGGGGATCATGCTGTCTCCAGATCCCTCCTGTAGCCAGGTGTTCGTTTTACGTGTGCTTAATTAAATGCTCAAAGGGGAGCCACGGAATAAAGGATTGGAGTGCCGTTCACTTCAGCTTAGACTCAGGGAAGTTGACTTCGGAAAATGTTCACGTGAAGGACCTTAAATCTAAATGGGAAAGTTAATTTTTAGCGAGAGGGCTCAAAAAAATACCTTGATGGAGCAGTTGAAGAGTGGCTGTTCCTTTAGATAACCATATGCAAAGCTGCAGGCTTGCCTGCTTAATTGGGAATGAATCCATTTTGTTTAGCTGGACTTGTTTTTCAATAACTGTTCCTAGGCTAGAAGAGCTTATACAAGAATGTTGCTAAATATGGTATTCTGTCCAATATTTAATAGTCTCCATAGCAGACGTAATAGGAAATTAATTTTTAATGCCTGTCTGGAGCAGCTTTCTATTAAAATGCTTTTTTTTCTCATTAGGAAGAGAGGTTGAAGAAAGAACTGAGAGTGAAGCTCGAAGTGGCTAAATTTCTTCAAGATACCATCGAAGAGATTGCCTTAAAAAATAAAGCAGCTAAAGGGAATGCTACTAAAGATTTCTCAACCTTCTTTCAAAAGGTATTTAATTTCTCTTAAAGTTTTAAATTATGTTGTTACATTTTACCACTGGTTTTCCAAGCGGATAATAATAAGACACATCTGATGCAATAGTTAACATTTCTTAGGGTAAATCCCTGCTTTTCTGAGTAAAGAGTCCTAGAGACCATTTTAAGACTTTATAGCGTACAATTTCTAATCTCAGATACGCGAAACTGGTGAAAGACCAAGTAATGAAGAGATTTTACGATTTTCTAAACTCTTTGAAGACGAGCTGACCCTCGACAACCTCACAAGGCCCCAGCTGGTTGCTCTGTGCAAACTTCTGGAACTTCAGTCGATTGGAACAAACAACTTCCTTCGCTTCCAGCTAATAATGAGACTGAGAAGTATCAAAGCAGACGATAAAGTAAGGGGACCTTTTTTGTTTACGGTTTATTTAAAGAAACTGTATTGTGGAAAAGAAAATGTAATTAATTTTAGAATCGTGATGGATGTGTTGGGAAACGCCAGCCAGCCAGGCAGGGCGAAGGGCTCAAGTGGAGAATTGTTATGAATGAATATAGCTATTTATTATAGCTGTTGTTTCCGAGTACTTCGGATAACGAGCTTCTGTATGCTGTAGATGTTTATCTTGTCTCCCGTCTAGCTGATAACCGAGGAAGGCATGGATAGCCTGACAGTAAAAGAGTTACAAGCAGCCTGCCGAGTGAGGGGCATGAGAGCCCTCGGGGTCACGGAAGAGCGCTTAAGGGATCAGCTGAAGCAGGTATTTGATCAGCTGGGAGTATCAAAAGGCGTTCGTTACAAGGCCAAAACTCATACTGGATCCCGATGGGAACAATCATGCACAGAAGCGCTCAGAATATTCTCCATGAGAGAGACCGGCCCAAGAACTAGCAAAGCTCTGCTAAAAACTGCCAGGGTCCAATTCTAACTCAAGCTTGACCTATTGAACTAAGCAGGGGAGGGCACTGCATGTGGTGTGTCTGTATACACAACATGTATAGGTACATGGTGGGAGAAAAAGAAAAGACCTTGCTTACTGGGTGGAATAACCCTGTCCTTCCTGCCTCTGCTGGGGAAGGCTTGGCTTCTGCAGACATCCAGATTTCTAAGCAATAGCTGAGAGAGCAGTACCCTTAGTTCTGTCTCTCTTGCTTGGCAGTCCCATCTGTATTTTGACTCTCGGCCTTTGGCTAAAGCTGGAAGGAGATTTTAATCAGAGGAATGAACTCTGCTAGTAATTTTTCGAATTCCTATTGCATCCTAAAACTTTTTACAAACCCTCGCTTGTGAAATCTATAAAAATACAATAAAATAATCAAGGTCATGATATTCCTAGCAACTTAATACTTTTTCAGAATTTGGAACTTTGTCTGTGGAACAGCTAGATGCCGTAGTTTTTGTTGCCCTGGGCTTGGTAATTATATTTTCAGTATTTTCAGTATTACGTAGTATTATGTAGTATATTGTAACTGCTAATACTTTTCCAACCCTGATCTTATGCTACCCAAAACCTTACTTTAAGAAGAGATGTTGCTCTGGGCAAATTATACAGTACCTCTATTTCAGTTTTTAATTACTGAACCTCCCATTTTGTGTGTCCCCTTTGGAAACAAAATTGCCAGTTAAGATCTCATTTCCACCTGAAAAAGACCTTCTTTTAAAGGAGTAATTGCTTTAGTAGGGTCTCTGCATCACCCCGGAAACCCACGGTGTTTTATCTTTTAATTGCAGTGGTTAGACTTGCATCTGAATCAGGAAATCCCAACTTCCCTGCTGATATTATCCAGAGCTCTCTACCTCCCGGAAACTCTCTCGCCGGCTGACCAGCTGAAAACAACTTTGCAAATACTCCCCGAGAACGTGGTATGCTTTGCTTTACGTGGCCGGCTTTTTTCTACGAATTGGTGGTCTTTTGAAGCAGTCGGTGTGCTTGTAGCATTAGGAATTTTACGCACTTGGGGGATATGTTGTTCTGTGTTCCACATTCACGCCTTTATTTCGACTTTTGTGTTAGAATTCGTATGAAGCTCGTGGTGATACTTTGGTCATTTTGGAATAAGTTTTCATGTTATCTGGTGGAAATCTGGTTGTTGAAGACGATCGGTGTCCCCCAACAACTGTTTGTGTATCTTTACCGTGGACACCAAGACAAAATTGAAGGTTGAGTTTGCCGCGAGGGAACAGCTTGTCTTCAGATTGAGCAGAGTAGATCTTTGAGAACTAAAAATATGGCTGGACAAGCTGTGATATTAATTGGTCTCTTCATACAGAGTTTATGTCTCACCTAGGCAATTAGCCCAAGCTCTTTTCTATGTGATATCTACCTTTTCTTCATGGACCCCCTTTAAATGCCTTTTGTGGCCACGGAGCCCCAAGACTTAAGATTTAAATCATAACATTTCTTCAAGCATTCACGGACCCCTGGGACGACATCGCAGCCCGCAGGGTTCCCCGGACCACAGGTTGAGAACCACTGCAATAGCTGAATAACCTATTCATTTATATCACCTCTGCAACTTCTTGTCCTTATCTCCAAGGCATTTAAATTTATTTTGAAAGTAACTGAGTAACGTGATTTGTTTTATTTGAATATTTATAGCCCTAATTTGAGAAAGGCAATACCTATAGATGGACTTTATAATACACTTGGAATGTTTATCTTACTACTCTTGTATGTTGCCTCTTTACATCCTTGGCTGTGGACCTGAGATGACAGATGTTGCAGTCCAATACAGCTGGTCCTTGACTTATAACAGTTCATTCAGTGACGAGTTACGGTGGCACTGAAAAAAGGACCATTTTTCACACTTATGTCCCCTTGGTCACGTGGTCAAAATTCAGACGCTTGGCAACTGACTCATGTTTATGATGGTTGCAGTATCCTGGGATCAGGTGACCCCACTTTTGCAACCTTCTGCCAAGCAAAGTCAATGGGGCAGCCAGATTCACTTTACAACCGTGTTACTAACTTAACAGCTGCAGTGATTCACTTAACAACCGTGACAAGAAAGGTCGTAAAATGGGGCAAAACTCACTTAACATATTTCTCACTTAACAGCATAAATGTTGGGCTCAATTGTGGTAAGTCGGGGATTACCTCTACCATATAGAGCAGGGGTCCTCAACCTTGGCAACTTTAACACTTGTGGACTTCAACTCCCAGAATTCCTCAGCCAGCTTTGCTTTGCTGAGGAATTCTGGGAGTTGAAGTCCACAAGTCTTAAAGTTGCCACGGTTGAGGACCCCTGATACAGAGAGCTGCAGGTGGTTTTTTTCTGGACTGTTCTCTCCCCATCTTGTTAGTTGGCTTCTCAGAGCTTCTGGCTGGTCTCTGTTGAAGAGATGTTATATACCTTGGTGAAAACAGGGCTAAGCTTCTTGTGATGTAGGTTGCAAGAACTGGCTTGTTGATCTGCAAGCGAAAAAAAGTATCCTCTGGAAAAGTCCTGTATCTCTGTATGTCTACTTTTTTTTTCTCCCTCCCAAATAAAAAAGGCAAAAGAGGCTCAGGTGAAAGCGGCAGAGGTCGAAGGAGAACAGATCGACAACAAAGCCAGGTTGGAAGCAACTCTCCAAGAGGAGGAAGCGATCAGGAAAGAACACCACGAGAAAGAGTTGGAAAAGCTTTCCGAAGCGGCTGAAAAAGCCAAAGAGACTCTCCACGCTGCGGAAAGGGTGAGTAAATAAGGCCTAAGGTTTGAGGAGGGAGTGGTGTGGATGCCATGCTGAGCTCCTGGAGGAATGGCAGGATATAATCCTCCCAAGGAGCTGAAAGAGAGAAAGCCAAATAATTCTTCTTCCAAAAACATCCATTAAAAACCCATCCATCCATCTAGCGATTCCAAATGTAAAACCCTATTTAAAACGTGTCTAATTGTTGTGTTTCCTGTGTGTTCCGGAAGGAGGTGATAGTAGATCTGGATTCCTCAGCTCTGAACCAAGGCTCTGTAGATGCTACTGCTGAAGGAGAACTGGCAAAAGTGAATCTAGCCCTGCAGTCAGAGGTTTTGAAAGATACGGCCCCGGTACTGGAAGGCACGAAGGTAAAGCGTTTGGTGGGCGTCAGGCGGCGTCAGGCTGTAAAGCACAGCACAAAGTTCTGCCAGGGAAATAAGGAAGAAGTTGAGGGTTGCTCCATCCAGAGTAGCCGATGCATCCAGTTATGAGAGAGGCAGAGAAGGCCCGGGCTGACTTAATCCATCACCTGCTGGTTACTTAAGGTTCCAGTTACACAATACTTAAAAGTAAGGGTGGGCAGCCTTTGGGTGATAAAAATTTGACTACATGAGATAAGAGCATCAGCACCGCCGTGAAATAAAGATACAGTTTGGAATACAATATTAAGAAAAATTCGTAAGAAGGCATCTTCAGCTAAGCTGCTTAAAATGAAATTGATCACGGTATTATAGCCGCCAACTGCAAGTAGGACAAAGGCCATTTTATTTACCGCTGTACGAGGAGAATAACATCTAGTAGCTCTACGCCAACAAAGACGTCAATATCTAATGCCACGTGAATCTTTCAGACTCCTCAAGTCTCTGCCACGTTACGCTCCTGAAGAAAATTGCTATCAAGGCGTAACTGGAAAAACTGAGGACGCCGTGGATATCGGTGTAAAATGGGCAGAACCAAAATCATGCTTAATTGTCTCTTATCGGTCCCTGATCTCTGGAGCATAAAACGTTCAAGCGGGAGGTCTTTTTGTTTTACATTTTTCTTCTAATAGCACTGAAAGGACTGCACCAGTGAGCCTAAACAAAGTCTCTTTTGTGACCAGGGACCTTTAGCTGCATAATTTTAATTTTACGTCTGGATAAAAGGAGATCGGGGCTCCGCTTAAATCAGCCTGCCGTTCTCTGTCCAGGCTGTGCTGCTTGAGGAGCGGCCTTGCCTGGTCATAACTCTTGAGAAAGCAGCCAGGAGGCGTAAAACTAGCGAAAGGGAGCCGTGGTGTAAGGATCTATTGTAACTCCGTTTACACTGGGAAGCATCCGTGCTAGGAGAGAGAGACCCACTGAGTAGAACTGATGAGCTGGCCAGGAGTTAAATGTATTTATCAAAACCTCAGCCTGTCGTCGTATTAAACCCAATTTTAGTTGCAAGGAGGCCTGAGGGGGGCATTGTGGCCCCTGAAGTATCGGCCTAAGTAATCCAGATTGAATTTCAGAGGAAGCAGGTAGAGAAAAGATCCCATTGTGGATCTTTATATTGGAGATGAGCTGTCAATTTAGCTTCAAATAATTTGACAGCTGTTGGCGCAGAACAGCCCCCGTTCTACAGAACTTTATTTCAGAAGAATTTGTGAACGGCAGTACGTAAGTACTGTGCCCTCTTCCGCCAGCAGTTCTCTGGGAAACCGTCCCGGGTATTTTATAAAACGAGATTTGCTTCGTCATAAAGTGGGACTTGCTGTTTATGCATCCTTCGTGAGCCTTTGGTGTCTCTGGAAAGAAGATGCTCTTGGCTTTTGCTACGATCCCTCTTCGATGGATCCTCTTTACCGGAGCACTCCGAGCTCTTCTAGCCGTGGCACTTTGGCAGCATCGCTGATTTAGCCACAGAAAGTAGAGCCGATGATGGAGAGATGCTGGCCTGTCGCCTTGAGCGGACGAACGCGCAGGTCTCCCAAGCAGCCGCCGGGAGGTTGATGTAAACATTAAGCAGAAGTGGGAGAGTACGCAGCTTCTCTTAACTTCCCAGGGTTTGACAAGCGCCCATTTATCGTAACAAATAACTATTTAGTAATGGTTAGATAACACCTTCAGACTGGTGCAGTTATTCAAAAAATCCAGATAAGAGGGGATCTAGCCTCTGGTTTCCTCCAGAGAGAAATTTCTCCAGGAAACAATCAGATGTGATTTCTTATCAGCGAAAGCTGTGTGTAAAAGTTAAGGACCCCTCATTTGTAGGATGCTGTAGGAAATCTGTTGGGAAGTTCTTGGCTAGAAAATTAAGAAAAGCATCATCAAATTGAGAGCCATGGTTAAGGGGCCAGGCTAGAGACTGGGAGACTGGGAATTCTAGTCCCATCTTAGGCGCAAAGCCAGCTGGGTGATCTTGGGCCTGTCTGTCTGTCTGTCTGTCTGTCTCTCTCTCTCTCCCTCCCTCCCTCCCTCCCTCTCTTTCTCTCTTTCTCTTCCCCCCCCCCCCAAAAGGAGGCATCAGACATAGTTAAAGGGAAGGGGGAAAAGCGTCATATTAGACTGGTTTCCCAAACTGGACAGAATATTTTCAAAGTTAATGTAGATTCACTTTTTCCGCTTCATGTTGTCAGCCTGTCTCGGTAAAATATTTTATTAGTGCTTCTCTGCTGTGTACTTTTGTGTATATTGTAGGCGCAGATAAAATTGATGTAATGTGTCTAAGCAAATAATATAATTTATTATAACTCTTTCCTGTCTTGCATAGTGCGCTGCATAGCATAGCATACTTCTTCATAAGGTAGCCAGTTTGTAACTCAGTCTGTGAAAGGGTGTAGTGCAGAAGGACGCAGGAAAGGCACGAGAAGGTATGTGAATTGAGCCGTAGCATAAAATAAGTTTGTCTACTATTCTGCAATTTAATGAAAAGTTCAGTTATTCCAGCTTTACCCAGATTTAAATGATTTGTTGTTGTTAGTTGCGAAGTTGTGTCCGACCCATCGCGACCCCATGGACAATGTTCCTCCAGCCTTCCTGTCCTCTACCATCTTCTGGAGTCCATTGAAGCTCACGCCTACTGCTTCATTTAAATATCATTTAAATGATATTTGTGCGTAGATAGAAATGTTGTTAACTTTCACTTGAGCATTTGCCCTTTCCACAAAAATTTGAAACCTTGTTTTGGGGACTGTAAATTTTATAAGTGAGCAACCGCCTACCCTTCTGGTCTTCGGTTTGCTCTGATTAAGCTGTTGCTATTTTTTCCTCTGTTTTTTTTTTCTTTTTCTTTTTTGCCACTTTTCCCCCCCTACTGGGACTGCCCCGCCTGGCCTGAAAAGCTGCTCATAAACTGCAAGACGGTCGGCACTGCCGTTCTCGGGGTCTCCCTTCTGTCCACGCCAGGGGCTCCCTCCATAGCTGTGCACAAGGCCGGAGCAGAAGCCCAGCCTGTTTCCTTGGAGGGGATGGGCCCCGGTCCCCGGTCCCTCCGGGGAGCTCCCTACCTCTCTCCCGATTGCTCAGCTTAAGGGGAGACATAGCTGGGGGCAGAACTTCCTCCCTTTCTTAAATCCAAGCACTCATTCAGCCGAGAGCCGGTCTGGCCTGGGGTGGGGAAGGCACCAGGCTGGAAAGAAGGAGCTGCTGGTGAGCTCCAGTCCCGCCTTAAGCATGAAAGCTGGCTGGGTGACTTTGGGCCGGTCCCTCCCTCTCAGCCCAACTCCCCTCCCAGGATTGTGGTGGTGGGGAAAATAGGAGGAGGGGGGGAGCGTTTGATAGACAGCCGTCTTGAGTTTTTTCTAAAAATAATAAAGCTGGGATGCAAATAACATGAACTATCTTGGATAGGCCCGGGGGGGGGGGGGGAGAGAGGAGCTATGCTACCCGACTGTACCAACAAAGGACTCATGGGTGAAAGGACCATCGCTCCTCTTCAGGGCCTTTCCTGTGGTCCTAGACGTGTCCGTGGGACACGTTCTCAGCTTGGCAGCAAAGGAGCGGCCCCCTTGGACCAAGACCCAGCCCCCCAAGGGTTTCACCGGGTGCAGGCGCCCCAGTCATAGTGTCACTCATGGCAGAAGACCCGGAGGAGCCCTGTGCTCCACATGGACTCTTCCAAATAATCAGGGAGGCCTCGGTGAAAATCCAGCCAGGAACCACTCAAGAATAGTTGCCCACTTTCACTTGATCCTCTGCAAAACATGGAATTGCAATTTGTACAGTTGGGACTGCAGTCGGATAGGCAAGCGTGCGCCACTCGTGCCTCTGCACATTCTTTTATATTTATAGATAGGAAAGATGGTTGCATATTACACGGAGTGAATCTATAAAATAAATAAAAGTGTAATATCAATCATGTCGGTCTCTTCCTGGACACAGCGCAGTGAGGATTCACGTTAAATTCTATGGAATGGCATCCAGAGAGAGACAGTGTCTTGCTGCAGCCTCGTTTACCCTTAGATCTCTTGGATTCCTGGATCTCTCGTGGAGCCTCTCCTATAATTATATTTACACGGGCAGGAGGATGCAGGAGGACAAGTGAGGCTTAAAATTCTTTGCCCTTTCCATTTATTTAGGGCGAAGAAATAACAAAAGAGGAGATTGACATGCTAAGCGACGCTTGCACTAAACTGAAGGAACAAAAGAAATTGCTGACAAAGGAGAAGGAGGAACTGGAGGACCTGAAGGACGACGTGCAGGAATACAGCGAGGTAAGACTGGAGGGAAAGTGCGCGAAAGGAATCAAGGTCCGACTTGACTTTTGTTGGAAAAGGAAAAGGAATGGGTTAATGTGATTTGTGCTGCTGCTAAGAGTCTCCTCTCCTAGACCTCCCCGCTCTGACAGATGGGAACAACGCTGGGTTTGGCTTGGTCATTTTTAACTGCAGCCCTTGTTTCCTTTTTGCTCAAAATACGGTCAGGGGTCCTCAACCTTGGCAACTTTAAGACTTGCGGACTTCAATTCTGGAAGTTAAAGTCCGCAAGTCTTAAAGTTGCCACGGCTGGAGACTCCTGCTTTAGCGGTGTTTCTCTCAGTGCTTGGAGATTCACACCGCAGGGTGGACCGGAGCCACCGGCTCCATTTGGTCCATCCCCTGGGTGTCTCCTTCGCTCCCGGGCCTTGCCACGTTCTTCAGGTCTGCCGCCGGTTCTGGGTTGGGAGGCAGAGGAAATGCCCAGCTTGAGAGTCACAGGGAGAGGCAGCCCCCTTCCCCCGCTGGAGCCCCCCGGGAAGACCGACGGGCCCTGGTGGCCTCCGTAGGCCTGGAGGGGGCTTGCCTGTAAGCCAGCCATGGCTCCCATCGCCGGCTCTTCTCTCCCCCTCCCCTCTTCATTAAGGTTTCTCTCTCGTCCTTAGGATCTGCAAGAAATCAAGGAGTTGTCCAAGAGCGGGCCAGAAGACCTCGTTGAGGAATCCAAAGCCAGCAAGAGGCTGACTAAAAAAGTGAACCGAATGATCGGGCAGATGGATAGAATTATTCAGGAGCTGGAGAGAGACCAAAAGATAGGAGATGGCGGGGATGCTAGCGCCCCCATTGGGTGAGTGATGGGTAGTGCAACTGATCCTTGCCGTCCATTCGAGGGAGGATTTTTTTTTGTCGTTGTCGGAAGGGAGCAGCCTTTGAGGAACAACAAGTAGGCTGCCTCCTGAAGGATGCCTAGTCTTGGAGAGGCTTTGTTGTTCTTGGGCTCTTCCTTAGATTTTTTTGTTAAAAAACCAGGTGGCAAATAACTCTGATTTCCACCGGAAGGAGCTACAGAGATGGGTTACAAAGGCTCCGCATGCGCGCATTGATGCTTGGTAGTAACTGCTTGCTTCAACTACAGGCTGCGTTTCCCATTTAGGGAGAACCTCATCAGCATCCACGACCTCATTAACGTGTTGAAGCAGCTCCAGGAAATACCCGAAAGCAAACTGAACAAGCTGGCTGAAGCGCTGGATGAAAACAAGGACGGCAAGATCAACCTGGATGACGTGGTCAAGGTGAGTCCACGGAGCAGCCGTTCGGGCGGTAATTTCACCGGTGAATCAAGAGGGTTCCGTATTCCTGGAAGCCCAGCAGAAGCTTCCCTGAGCGCAGGTGGGACCAAGCCTGAGCTTCACGTTATGCTCGGCTGTGTCCTGAGTTGTCTTTGGACAGTTGTGTCTTCTTAATGTGTTCTGGCACGCAGCTTTCCCCATCCTGGATCCCTTCAGCTGCGCGGTCTCAATCCCTAGAAATATTTACCATTAAGGATGAAGGAAAAAAGTTGGTGTTCCTGTATATTTGTCACAGAAGTAATGTACCCAAACAACATGGAAATGTTGTTTGGGTGGAATGGAACGGATGGAAACTGATCAAGGAGAGAAGCAACCAGGAACTAAGGAGAAGCTTCCTGACAGAACAATTAACCAGTGGAACAACCTGCCTCCAGAAGTGGTGAATGCTCCAACACTGGAAGTTTTTAAGAAGAGACTGGACAGCCATTTGTCCAAAATGGTATAGGTTTCCTGCCTGAGCAGGGGGTTGGACTAGATGACCTCCAAGGTCCCTTCCAACTTTATTGTTGTTGTTATTATTATTATTAATTATTATTATTATTATATTCATTCATGGGGAGCACCTGTTTCTTTGGGAAATGCCTTTTGGTGTTCTTAAACGATTGGGTTTTATGTTATTTTGTGCTTGAGTAAGGATGAATATAGGAACAAACTTTGAAGCAGTCCTTCAAAGTTTTTTTTTACTTTCCTATTCATAGTTTTTCAAAAATACTTAAGAAGTAAACCTAAATAAGTGGCATGTGTAACCCTAACTTTTAAAAAATGTTTGCTTAGGTGATAGAATTGATCGACAAGGAGGACATTGATATCTCTACCAAGCAAGTAGCAGAGATCGTATCTCTGCTGCAGAAGGAAGAAAAGCTAGAAGTGATGGAGAAGACCAAAGAAAGTGGGGAGAAGGAAGCTGCGGAAGTGAAGAATTAACCTCCACGGAAGTTCAACGGTTAAATGGAATAAGACCTCATGGGCACCCTAGTCAGCACTTAGTAGTGGTGAGATGAAGAAGCCTGGTAGTTTTCCAAATAATCAAAGATAAAGTAATTTTTGGAGCTAGGGAGACATTTCTCTGACCAAACAGACTAGGGATCCTTCCATGAAATAGAATCCGTTCTGGTCTTCTAAGAAATCAACCCACCTCCTACGGTGATGTTGATTCTCTGGTATGGTACGTTGATTCAGTCTCTTTGTCTCCCGGTTGTGATATAAATTTAGAAATTGCTTTGCAATGCAAAAGGAATCGCTACTCCTTTTAAAACAATGTTACATTTGCTTGTCACAGAGATAATAACATTTTTCTTCTTGGAAAAGTGAAAATTTCTACCGCAAAATCTCCCAACACTGATAAATCACTCAGAAATGGCTAAATCTAGGTGAAAATTGGTTTCTGAAAGTTTTGTAATTATTTTGTGTTAACGTATGGAATTGCACTGAGTCCATATTTTTTAAAAAAATCCCACTTGAACATTTTTATTTTGGCTTGGTTGATTTCTCAATGTTAAAAAAGAGAATATATTGCACTCTTTGGCTAACAATACACACAATTTTAAAAAGTGTTTAAATTCTCTCATCCCTCTGTAATCCCACTAATCTTTGTCTCAAGTCTCATCCATTTATCCAGTTTCACTGATATATAATCTGGACTCCGAGAGTTTGCAGATCAGACATCAGCTGGCTACAAGGCGACTTTTGAAATTGTGAAAAAGAAAATCTACCAAATCACTGTTGATGTAATAGGTGTATTTAACTAGGAGATTTTTCACCTTGGGTATGAAATAACTAATTCAACATACTGGAAACATCACAAAAATTGCCTATATAATCATGAGAATTAAAGGCTGCTAATAAGTATCTCCCTTAGTTTGACTTTGCTTTTGATCTAGCCTGTTCTGCTGTGATAGTTCGCTAGCTTTTCCGTGCAGGTTTTCTCAAAGCAGTCCTTCAGAGCATTTAGAGGGGGGGTTATGTTGTTCTGAGGGGTGGAGGAGATTCCGAGTCTGTTCCCAGAAATAGATGTTGTTGAAATTGGTAAATTGAGCCTTGGAACAACTCTGTTTTCAATCATGATGCTTGGGTTTTGTCAGGGCTCAGAAACCGTATTTGCGTTGCCTTTCTTTAATCGAGTTGCAATTCGGAAACACCCTCGGCCTACCAGACATGAGATCAGAATTAATAGAAAACATATTTTAGATACCAATTTGGAGGAATTAAAATTGCAAACTGACCGTTGGTAGATTTGTCACCGTTTTCTATTTTTGCTGCTGCCTTAGTGCTGTTGGCAGGCGTGGTGCAAATTTAGCCCATTTATTTTCACCTTCTTGTGATACGCATTGATTTTGTGGGAAGCAGTGTCTTGCGACATTAGAAGTTCCTTTTAGGCAGACTTGAAACGTGTTTCATTGTGAGAAGTGTGTTTGCAGCTGAATTTGGATCAGAAGTGAAAACCTTCCATAGCAACTTTAAAAATCCCTGGAGATAAATGCCCTTTTCACGGCATGCAAAATGGACCGTAATTTTTATTGCATGCTTATTCCTGTGACAAATTAGCAAAAGGGAGCACAACTCTACTATCTATCCAAGTGCCTACTCTGAATTCAAGAGAGAATCACTACGGAGGGCAAAAGGAGAAAAGGTTGAACATTCTTACAACTTCTTCACAACAGGTCAGGTTGCAATGGCTAGTTGATGCTACAAAGGACATTCGTCAAATTTGTGTACTTGCCGTTTCGGCATTTGTTGCAGAGGATGTGGAAAGCCGCACCTAAGCTAAAACACGCCTTGCCTGTTTTAGACTGGAAGCAGCTATTGGAAATAGTTGTGTGCATACACAACTTCCGGAGGCATTACAGTGATTAAGTTCATAATGTAGATAACTAAGATTTCTGTAGTCTGGTGCTCACGTTGTGTGTAAGTTGATCTCCGTTCTGAAAAGAAGCTTTCCATTCCGCCTTTCCGTTCCAGCTCCATATTGCTGCCGTTTCCCTTTGTCCAAACCTTGGCTGGTGACGTAGTAAGGAATTGTCATTTTTGCAATCACGTGTAGACAGTTGTGTGTTTTGCAGGGGCAACTGAACACAAGATGATGGGAGATCGGAGCTACCTCATCTGCCCTTTGGCCATGATGGCGCTAGTAACCGAGTTAATCTTTTAGAAAAGAGAAGAGAAGGGCTGCACCTCAGAGATGGGATGCTTAGTTGCTGACAAGCATGAACTTCAGAGGTGGTGTGGATTCCATTTATGGTGGTCTTGAGGGAGAAGACGACTTTCAGGCCCCCTCCGGTCCCCTCGGGTGACTTTCAGTGCCTTTACCAACATTGTGGTTTTCTTCCTTCGGTCACGAAGAGAGGCGGATAAGTTGGCTTTTCAACCCTGTCACACTGGTCCTTCAGTTGGGGTCTGTTTCATTTTAACTTCAGTAGCTTTTATAAGTAGATCTGACAAAGAACTTTTATAGCTGATGGCATATATCTTTTTTTAACGGAAGCAAGTGGTGGGCTTCTTGTTTTGCATGTAGAAATTGCCAGACCTCCATTTACAGCTGGAAAAATTCCAGTCTGCGGCATCCACAGCTTAAACCAGCAAGCCCCAACCTTTTGGGCACCAGGGACCGGCTCCACGGAGAGAGGTTTTTCCACGGACCGGGGGGGGGGGGGGGGCTGGTTCCACGTGCTGCCTGCGTCCCGTGGATGGGGCTTCGCTTGTTTGTGCGGGCCGGTTTCTGGCATGCTGTGGACCGGTGCCGGTCCACGGACTGGCAGTTGGGGACCCCTGGCTTAGATGAATCGACCGTCCGTCTCAATATAACACAGCTTTTTAACTTTGCTATATGATACATAAAGGACAATGCAGATTAATCATAAACTTTCTGTATTTATGGGTTGACAAATTGGTGTTAGGAAAATATACATACTATTAGGCATACTTTGCCCTTTGTACATGTGTATAGACATGCACACATATCTTTCTGGTGGATAAGGATAAATATCACTTGGATTTAAATGCAAAATTGTTGTACGGGTTTAGAGAGACGTGAAGGCCTAAAATAGGAAAGAGAGGTCGTGTTTTCAATAAGCATTAATTTTCAGCTATAGAAATAAAGTCTGAGTAATAGTAACTGGTAATAAACCTCAGATGCAGAATATGAAACATGTGACATTTCATATGGCAAACTGCATCTACAAGCCTTCTCTCTCCCCCCCCCCTTATTTCTGAAAATAATTGTTTTTTTATTTCTGTCCAGAACTCATAGTGTTATTTTGGTACAGTGTTGGCTGATTTAGGCTGCCTCCATCTCCATAAGAGTCAGAAGTGAAGGAGTTTCTCGTTTTCATCTCAGTTCATATTTGGGTTGACTGGCAACCGTGGATGATGGACGAGAGAGCAGGATTGGTTGGCACTGTGAGATGATACTTGCAGGACAATTGAATGTATCTCTTCTTTTGTAATCAAATTACAGATATTTTGCCCCAGTTCAGATGTAAAAAAAAAGAATATATTATTCAGTCTACATTAAAATATAACCAAGGCCCTTTCCTGCTAAAGCATATTCTGTTGGTCATATTTTGATGAGGGCTGCTGTTGAAATAGGTGCAGCTTCCTTAAAATTTTCACCTAACTGGTTGCATCTAGCCCTTCAAAGCTCTTTGGGTCACTCCAGAGTCCTCCAAAAAGCCCAGAGGTTTTGGGGGGGGGGCTGCAACTAACGGTGCACCTTCCCTTCCTTTTCACCGATTTCTGTATCCAAAATGTTGGTCTTCAATCTGTAACTACCGTTTTGCCAGCCAAACAGATGGATTCACTTTCTCTGTACTGAGTTTGGGGGTGGAATCAGACCCTTAGCCCCTCTCCCTCTGGGAAAGTCTTAAATCTAAGGGGTGACTTCAGACTCTCTTCCATTTACTGTTAAAATGCTCTGGATACTCTCAAAGGCTGATCAGAGCAGATGGTCTCCCAGCGCAGTGCGTAATTCCATAAATATTCAAGGATGTCCTAGAAAAAATAACTACTGAATGAATTTCGTGATTTAAAAAAAAAAAGCTTAAGAAATCACAGGGCAAAGGTGCTCATTTTAAAGGTGCAACCACTTTTTTTTAACAAGTATTTTTTTTTTTAGGAAAAACCCCCCCATAGGATCAAAAAGCCAGAGAGAGACTTGATTTTTGGCTGTAATCAGTGCTTCTTCAAGCTAAGCAAGACCCTCTCTGAGTTTTTTGAGATTAGACTCCCCTAGTCCTAGAAGGAAACTGAGGCAAGAGGGGGGATCCAGTTCGGCTGTCTCCTCTCGGCCCTGGAGGGGTAAGGAGTAAATTGGGCCCTTGTACACTCCACTTCATACTGGGAGGGGCATTATTTCTTCATCAAGGTGTGAGATGGAAATGAATGCACGTTGGCAAATCAGCGATTTTTTAAAATAGCCTAACTGGCAATCTAAGCTTGTAGATAATCTAGTAGCAGAGAAATTTCATGCTATGTTGTAATTTTAACAATTGGCACAAAGCAAACCGACTTGTTTTTTTCTAGAAGGGAATTTGATTCTCTTTAGAAAAAAGCCTTGAACCATCATCACCAATTATATAAGATCTGAGTTGAAATACATTATGGTGTGTGTGTAATGCTAGTGGTGCTTTGTGTTTAATATGTATAAAATCCTTTTTATCTTTCTAAGCTTAAATTATTACATAAAATACCACATTAAAGAAAATTATATCATATTCCCTCTTTTACCGTGGATTATTTATGAATAAAATCGTACATAATACACCTGTCAATACTGATCATGTGAACTGAAAGACGATACTTCTTGATGTACAGCAGAATAAAAAAAACGATTGAAACTTCTGCTACTCGTTTGCCTTTGATTTTACATGGTTTGTGCAGCTGCTTGTTCTCTTCTTTGAATGTGTGGCTGCTTTAAATTGTTCGCTTTTTACAAATTGAACAATTCATTGAAGCTCAACCGGTACATGTGTGATGATAGAATTATTAGCAAGTGCAAGTATTAGCTGAAAACGGTGACTTTACTCAACAGATACCATTTTTTCTGAATATTTCTCTACATTCACCGTCTCCAGCCCTTAGATCTGCGATTGGAGGCTTTTTGTTAGTCCTTTGGGAGACTTAGAAAACCCAAAACAGTTTCTCTCCCTCTCAAATTCTTATTGCTTCTCCCCCCTTTTTTTTTTGAATTTTTTTTTCTAGATTTTAAGTCGTCTTTTTAATCACATCCCTGAAGTCAAACATCCCTTTGTCCTGGATGATATAAGGCAGGGGTCTTCCAACTTGGCCCTTTGATGACTTGTGGACTTCAAATCCCAGAATTCCTCAGCCAGCCTCCATTTTGTTTGTTAGATTTAAGACAGGGGTCGTCAAACTTGGCCCTTTTATGACTTGTGGACTTCAACTCCCAGAATTCCTCAGCCAGCCTCCATTTTGTTTGTTAGGTTTAAGACAGGGGTCTTCAAACTTGGCCCTTTTATGACTTGTGGACTTCAACTCCCAGAATTCCTCAGCCAGCCTCCATTTTGTTTGTTAGGTTTAAGACAGGGGTCTTCAAACTTGGCCCTTTTATGACTTGTGGACTTCAACTCCCAGAATTCCTCAGCCAGGCACGCGTGGAATTCTGGGAGTTGAAGTCCACAAGTCATAAAAAGAGCCAAGTTTTAAGACCCCTGATATAAGGTCTTCTGCCTTGGCCGGAGGTTGGACTAGAAGACCTCCAAAGGACCTTCCAGGCCTAGGATTCTATGTTTGCTCTGTTTTCTAAGATCACTTGATTTTCTGAGTTGCTCTGGGCTTCATGCAAGGTGTCTCTATGCCTTCCTTGCTCTTTGATTGGGAGTTGCACGCAGACACCCGCAACCCTCAGCGTGGGAGGTGCTGTGGGCCCTCAGGGCAGGGAGCAACCTGATGGCACTTGTTGTGGGGTGCATTACTCTGTCCTCGGAATAGGCCTAGAACAACTAACACCAAGGCGCAGTGCAAACAGAGAACTTCAAAGCCTCCTTTGAAATAACATTGAATCACCCTTCAACATCTTTTGGGTGAGCCAAAGGTTAATAGGTACGAATGACACGAGTAGCTAATAGAGATGGGTGGGCAATGCATTAGTTACTTGGTGGCTCCTGGCAGGGATGAAGAGCTTTGGCCCGCTTTGCTTCCGTCTCGCTGAGGGACCCCAGGAGGAGACCCCCGGAGGGAGAAGGTAGTCTGCCTTTGATGAGGGACAAGGGGTTCCCTCAGATACCCTGAAGTAAGAAAGCGGTCCGTCTCTTGCTCAGCTTCAGGGTAAATGTGTGCTAGAGAAAGTCAACGCTAAAAGAGATGAAAAGGGAAAGCATAATACTTAACGTGATTCACCTCGTTATGTTCCCTGAAATCAGACCGCAAATAATTCTCCCCATCTTTTTAATTACTATTTTTCTTTTTAATTGCTTTAAACAGATACATTATGTTGTTTAGTGAGCACATTGCCCATAGTCCCATCCAAACAAGGTGGGCAAGGTGCAGGGAGTGTTCACAAAACTGCACATAGGTATGTTTGGTCGTCTTCTTGCAATTGAACAATATCATCTCTCAGGATCCTGGAAGTAGGCCTTCTCCGTGGCAGCCCCCGCCCCGCCTGTGGCAACGAGGCTCTTTCTGACATCTGGATGGCCCACTTCTGCCGTCATTTAGCAGACCCACAAACACCTGGACTTCATCTGGAGTAGGGCTCTTCAACGTTGGCAGCTGTAAGATTTGTGTACTTAAATGCTGGCTGGGGAATTCTGGGACTTGAAGTCTTAAAAGTTGCAAAGTTTGGAGACCCCGGGTCTAGGCCAAGGCTGGGCAACTATGGCAACAATGACCTTGTGGACTTCAGGAGTTGTCCACCTCTGATCTAGGCCTTTGGCCAGGGCGAGCGAGACCCCTGCCTTCACTGCCGTTGCTATCTTTCATCTTCCCCATTTTATTGATGTTATTGCAATTTCTTTGATTTTTGTGAGCATTACCTCAGTTTCTGGTTTTACGAGCCTCCAGCATCAAAAAGCTCTTATCTAGTTGGCCTCTCGTGGGAAATGCTTATTTTTCCCCCCAAGAGGAACGTGAAGGATACAGTTTGGTGAGAGTTTCTAAGTCAACCTTAGATGTTGTAGAACAGGGGTCTTCCAACTTGGCCCTTTTATGACTTGTGGACTTCAACTCCCAGAATTCCTCAGCCAGGCACACATGCCTGGCTGAGGAATTCTGGGAGTTGAAGTCCACAAGTCATAAAAGGGCCAAGTTGGAAGACCCCTGTTTTAGAACCTGACTCTGATTTGAGAGAAGAACCAACTGGGTCCAGCACTACCCAGCTGGCTTCCTTGTCCAAGGGAGGACTAGGATCTTGATTTGCCCACTTCTAATCCAGCATCTTCATCTCTGCTTCCTACTGGCTCTTTTGTGATCCACAGGTACACTCTTTGAATTACTGTTAATTTTTCATTGTGTCGTTAGGCTGTGATAACAACATCCTGTGTGCTGCTAGAAGCCAAGCACGCCTGAGAAATCTCCCACTAGGTGGCGCTACAGGATCGCAACAGGCCACCGGGTGATTGGGTTTATTAGGCCAACGTTCTGCGGACACCTGATTGGCTGAGAGTTAAAGTGACCACCTGCCCAAAGGATCGCCTAAGATCCTCCTTCTTCGATCCTGTCTGGTCTCAGGAACCGTCATTTCCAACCATGAATGGGAAAGGGCAGGGAAAAAACACCCTGATTTTTGTTTTAGGGGAGTAAATGTTCATGGACAGTCACTTGTCTGAGATGGTATCGGTTCTCCTGCTTGAGCAGGCGGCTGGACTAGAAGACCTCCAAGGTCCCTTTCTATTCTATTCTATTCTATTCTATTCTATTCTATTCTATTCTATTCTATTCTATTCTATTCACACATGAGATCCTTTGGCCCTGAATGGTCAATTTTTAGGTAAGTATTCAATCTTTGGGGGTCTCTCTCTTTCTCTGTTTCTAGCTGTTTTTCTCATTCTCATTCTTTCATTCTCTCTGTTTCTCCCTCTCTCTTTCTCTGTTTCTCTCACTCACTCACAAACTCACTCACAGAGTTGAATTCTGTCATCTTCCTTCCTCCACATCCATGCTCATGGAGAGAAATTAAATTGCAAATTAATCCCATCTATTTTAATATTTGTGGGGGGGGATGCCATAAATGAAGATATTCTGACACCAACTGAGGGGAAGGACTAGATATGAGCAACAGGAGAGCTAACCTAAACCACAAGGCAGTTTCAAACTCTCTGAGCTTTAGAAAAGCCACTTCAGACCCAGACAAAGTTGGTTGAAGCAAAGCAATTGGGGGGGGGGGCTTGTCGGTGGGGTCGGTGAAGATCTTGTCCAGGGCTTTGCCATGGAATCGTTTCAAGCAGACCACCCACACAAAAGCACCCACAATTACACAGCTGGACTAGGAAAGGGAAACGAAACGGGAGCTTTGCGGGTGGAAGAGACGGACCCCAATGTTTAAAAAGGGAACATCCCTCTCTGGCTCCATCCCGGCCATCAAAAGCCTCAATGCGCTTTGAGAGTTGCACTGTGGTTACAAGTACATAAATGAGGTCTTGGAATGCAAATTAAAACAAAATGTTGAGCCACAGGCTGCTTGCATAATTTAAAGCAGGGCTCTTCAAACTTGGCCCTTTGATGACTTGTGGACTTCAACTCCCAGAATTCCTCAGCCAGGCACGCTTTCCTTTTTGGCTTTTTGATTGTCCCTTTTGAATGGTATGTAGATATTGTTTATTCATTGATTCGTATCCTGCCTTTATTATTTTTACAAATAACTCAAGGCAGCGAACATCTCCCACACACCTTCCACCTCCTCCTATTTTCCCCACAACGACAACCCTGTGAGGCGGGTTGGGCTGAGAGGGACTGGCCCAGGGTCACTCAGCTGGCTTTTACGCCTAAGGCGGGACTTGAACTCACAGTCTCCTACTTTCTAGCCTGGTGCCTTAAACGCTAGACCAGACTGGCTCTCTGTATGTGCCTGCATTTCTCTATGTGCCTGCAAACCCCCCCCCCTAGCACTGTTGATGTTCCCTAGTTGGGTCATGAAACATCTGCAAGGAAACCACCAAGCTCAGAGAGCACCCAGGATCCCACAGTCCCTCCTCCTCCTCCCCCTCCTCCCCTCTCCCCTTCCTCCTCCTCCTGCTCTCCATAAAGTCCACTCCTCTCTAGCACTGAAGATGTTCCCTAGTTGGGTCATGAAAAGTCTGCAAGCAAACAGCCAAGCTCAGAGAGCACCCAGGACCCCTCATTTCAACTGCAAAGATTCTCTTCCACAAGCAGGAGCGTGTTTTGCACAAGTGAGAAAAGACAGCAGACAGCCAGTTCCAGCCTCATGGCTTCTCTGGGGAAACCCTGCCACACTTCTTATGTGTGCAGTGTGTGTGTGTGTGGGGGGGGGAGCAGATCGTCTTAGTGGGTGTTCCAAAACAGGCTGCCTTTAACAGCCCCCCCCCCCCCAGAATGCAGAGGGGCCGGCTGCCTTTTAAAATATGCCATGTCAAAACGCAGGAAGCTGCTTTTTCCTTGACACACATGCGTCTTTGTGCTCAAAATATACACCTTCTCCCTCTTTTCTCCCCCTGCAGATGACAAGGAAACCGTAGCTACACGGCAGAGGCTACCTAAACCAGGGAGAGGTTTGTTAAAAGGTTCTTGTCTCCTAGCCAAATCTCACAGTTAATGAGGAAAAAAAGAAAGAAAATATACTTTGCCCCTCACCCAGATCTGAATCTAAAAGCTCTCGGTGGGCCATGCAGATTGATTGATTCTATTGGAAAAGAGAAGCCACATTTTTGGTTTTTATTCCGGAAAGTTAATAAACTAGTACATGGGGATGTCTGAAATGTTCAGCAGATTTTGGACAAATCTTCTCTTTTCATAGAAATCAGTTTCCAGATATTGAAGAAGATGTGAACGAAGTTTGGCATGATCTTCGTTTCCCAATACTTGAGGTTAATGATCACATTTGGGGGATATTTTGAAATCCCATCTTGGGCAGAGAACATGGGGGTCTCAGCACTGGGGTCTGGTGTAGGCTGCCATGGTGACTGGTCTACCAGGTGAGCCATCCCAGCGAGCTCCGGTTGGGCCGAGTCCATCCTCGGCCACAGAAGCTTCCTGAAAGGTTGGTCCTCTCTCTCCCAGCCAACAACCACACAGAAGATTGTGAGCAAAATGGAAGGAAAATGCTATTTTGCTCTGGGAGAAAAAGCAGGAGGTCGGTCGAAAACAGTGCTTGATAACTGAGTGCTTTTCAGTCACGCTGGACTGCAAACTCCATAATCCTTAGCTGGAATGGCTACTGAAGATGCTGGCGTGTGAGTTGTTATCAAAGTCAGCGAGCAGGAGCAGTTGCTGCAGGTCCATCTCTTCTGGCTGGTGTGGTTGACCTTAACGTTTGCCACCGGCCTCTTTCCCGTCTCCACTTTATGCCTTTCGACTGGTGTCCTTTACCTTCACTTTTTACGTCCTTGAATTTTGCCTTTTTAGTGCAAGCCAGCAAGTCTGAAGTCTCCAGTTTTGCTTCTGTTTATCCATCTATTCGTATCGATGAGATGTAACATCCTTATACTGCAAAGGGTAGACAACAATAGTGATGTAAAACATGGAAATGTCTTGCACAGGACTTCTTGTTGAGGGTCCCAGTCCAACAACGGGAGCCTCTTGAAGATGCCTCCTAGGCCAGCAGCATCCTCTCCAACGTACACAACAGGCTGCTAAAAACTGGTTAGTAACAAGCTTTGACCGTCTGTCTGCTCATGTAGCTTTCTAGAAAGCAGATGTTTCTACATCCATACTTCTGAAAAGTGCACATCTGCATAACAGTCGACAGTCATTTTGGGTACAAAATATAAGGGGAGGAGGACCCCAACGTCAACAGCTGTGCTGAGATGATGGGAGTTACCACTCAAAATGTCCCAAAGGAAGAATAGAGAGAGGTGGATTCAGGATTTAGAAGGACCAGGGGAGACATGATAGCAGTCTTCCAGTATCTGAGGGGCTGCCACAAAGAAGGGTGTGTGTGTGTCAACCTCTTCTCCAAAGCACCTGAGAGTAGGACAAAAAGCAACGGATGGAAACGAATCGAGGGGAGAAGCAACCTGGAACTAAGCAGAAATTTCCCGGCTGTGAGAAGGTGGAACTAGAACTCTCAGTCTCCTGGTGATTGACCCAGAGTCACCCAGTCAGCTTTTGTGGCTAAGGCGGGACTTGAGGAATATAGTAGCATCTTATCCATTCGGTTTTAAGCGGCTTATAAAGAAATACCTGGGGACCCAGCCCACAACCCCCCTGGCTTCATCATGCATAACCACAGACGGTGCGGTGCCGTTTTTCTTCCAGAGTCTGTTTTAGAGTCGAGGGGCCTTGAAAATCCATCAAGCAATAAATAAATAAATAGATGCCACGCAATTTTAGGCCGGAACAGAACTATCAGGTGTTTTTTTTAAAAAATGCTAGAAAGCTTTTTTTTCTTTTTTCTGCAAAGCCAGTCCTCCAGAATTTATTCTCTAATAAGCGGCTTTTACAATGGCAGGCCGAGCTTTTCTTGGAGAGGACACGGAGAACGGGGTGGAAAAACAGAGAGGGCTGGGAAGAATTTCAAAACCATCCCCCTTTTTGGAATAAAAAGACAGCCCTTGCTCCATTCCCCCTCCCCAGGCTGAAGTTAATGGCCAGAGAATTTAAATTATTTTGGGATTGCCCTGTCGACATAACAAAGCAGAAACTATGCACACTGGAGACAGTCTTGACCCAGGAGCTGAGCAGCCCCTCCTACTGTAACTGTCATCAAAAAGCAACAATCCTCTGAAGGAACATAAAGGCTTTATGTGCCTACTAAGCCGCCCTACAAAAACATTACTATGAAATGAAAGAGCTCCTTATGAGCCCCATCGGAGGCTTTAAGCTCCGCTGCTGTTACCTGAATTCCCCCCTCCCTCCATGTGCCTCCGTGTCAGTCACCCCGAGGGGCTGCTGCGGATTCCCCCAGGAGCTGCAATTTGACACTTGCTCAAATAAAATAAAAAATAAAAATCAGCAAACTATGAATAACATTTATTCATATGCCAGATTTTTCAAAATGATGTCTGCTTCATTATTAATACTGCTTCTTCTGTAGGTGTTGATAATTCAGCATCACAAAAAAAAAAAATCGTAAAAGAAGGGACTAGCTGAAGAGTTTGCAGTTGTTTGCCTTAACAGAGGGACAGAGTCAAGATCGCATGAAGTGTTAGTACCGCTTTACAAGGCCTTGGTAAGGCCACACTTGGAATACGGCATCCAGTTTTGGTCACCATGATATAAAAAAGATGTTGAGACTCTAGAAAGGGTGCAGAGAAGAGTAACAAAGATGATTAGGGGGCTGGGGGCTAAAACCTATGAAGAAGGGTTGCAGGAACTGGGAATGGCCAGTCTAAAGAAAAGAAGGACCAGGGATGACAGGATAGCCCCCTTCCAGTATTTAATAGACTGCTACAATGAAGAAGGGGTCAACCTATTCTCCAAAGAAGGCAGGACAAGAAGCAACAGATGGAGACCAATCAAGGAGAGAAGCAACCTGGAACTAAGGAGAAATTTCCTGACAGAACAATTAACCAGTGGAACAACCTGCCTCCAGAAGTTGTGGGTGCTCCATCACTGGAGGTTGTTAAGAAGACACTGGACAGTCACTTGTCTGAAATGGTCTAGGGTCTCCTGCTTGAACAGGGGGTTGGACTAGAAGACCTCCAAGGCCCCTTCCAACTCTATTATTCTTTATTCTGATTTCACATTATGTGTTTATAATAATAATAATAACACAACCCTCTAAGTAAGCTATCACAGAACCACCCAAACATTGTGCATTCAGTTCCCAAATAGAATTGGAAGCCGATACTGGGAGCTGCTGAAATGTTCTGGGGTTTGAGCCAGGCCTTTAGGAGAACAATTCGGAAGCCCACTGAGGCAAAGTGTGAGTTAGGTTCACATGCAGCATAATTGCAGGTAAGCAACATCACACCATGCCATGATGTTGTTTATTTGTGGGGTTGATATCCCACAGTTGCCCAGTGAACCTCATGTCTGAGTGAATTTGATTTTAACCATCTTATTCCAACATTCCAGCCACACTAAATTAACCCTGAGGTAAATTCAGATGTCCATGACATGTTGCAGTACAGGAATTCATATCTGTGGCAGAATTTCATAAATCAAAGAAAAGCTTCTGAGATTTTCATGTACCAAGCTAAGCTATTGATCACTAATGCTGTAAATCTTCAACAAAGATTCATAAAGAATCTCATGATCTCACTAAAGCTAGGTTAAGCTGTTCACAAGACGGGAAAGAGACAACGAAGCAACTGTTTTCCCGGGCACATAAATCAAGACAAGATAAGGCCTCCATCGGATTGCGAAGAGAGTAAGTCAAAGAAGCAAGCTAGACTGAGTTAAGGCAAGGTCAACAGCAAGCAACATGACAGATCTACCATTTGAGGACCCCAATAAAACAAAGTAACCTAAATTAAGTCATTTTGGAAACCACTTCAGGAATTTGATGGGTGGTTCCCTGTATAAAATTAATTGGTTCTTTAAGGTAGATCACAAGGTGACCACCTGGCCGATGGTCAGGATCAAGAGCAAACAGATAGTTAAATACAGCAGGAAAAGTCCAGAGTCTGTCAAGGCAGACATAACTTTGTCCATTCTGAATAAGGAGCATTAAAAAGAAATCCTATGCTAGCTGAAAATTTATTTTTGATTTCTGAGGAAATGGAAGTCAAAAGGCTTGTTTGATAGTTTGTTTTATCTGGATTTTTGCATAGAATTTATAACCCAATTGGCACTTTGCTTCCCAGGAAAACTTCAAACCTTGTTTAGCCTATTTCCCCCCTGACCAATCTGTTATAGAAAAATGGGGCATTTCCCCCCCTCCCCAAAGCTTTCAGATTTTTGGCTGAATCTCTATTAATCATTTTAGGCTCCACCCCTGGGGTTGTAGATATTCTGCAGCCTTGGTCTGTAGATATTTTACTCTTTGATGATTATACGTGTGGAGCTATGTTGTCTGGACAATAAAAACCTCCTTAAAGGAACAAAGTAGCTGCCTTACGTGGAGGAGTCCGAGCTAAGCCCAGGATTCTCCATGCTGACTAGCAGAGATGCCAAGACCGCCGTAATCCTTCCCAGATCATCCGGTGGGCCTGGATCACTGGATCAAAGAGCAAAGGGCTTCCCCGGCAGAGGAAATATCTGGGCGCTGGGTGGCTCCTTTCCCTGACGTTGCCCTACCTGAGCCCCAGTTTTGCATGGGGGGGGGCAACGCTTTGACCCTCAGGAGGAGACCCTGTGGCCGAACCCTTCCTTGGTCCCTGAGCTGCTGCATGTCAGGATTTGCACCATTAATGTGGTTGCTCTGCTAATTTAGCATCTCATCCAGCTCAGAGGGAGCCACTGAACCCTGTTGGGGCCCACTAGGGAACCAGCTTGAGCAATATGGAGTTTTTCTCGGCTTGATGGGCATCCTGGCTTGAGTGGCTGGGGAATTCTGGGAGTTGAAGTCCACAAGTCATAAAAGGGCCAAGTTTGAAGACCCCTGATATACTGTATATTCTATGTTCTATATTGGATGGTTTTAAAACAAACTGAAAATCTTTACCAACGACATGCAGTGTGTATCCAGCAGGGGGCACTCACACAACTGTCTTACAAAGTACCCACCTTATCCTTAAAAAAAAAATACTGTAAATAAATTGTGGGGGACTTTTCAAAGTGCTGGATTTTAGGTGACCCAGATAGACTTTGAGCAACGGCATTTGAATGTTGATTTTTCATTTTTTCCCCGTTGTTCTCACTGGATCACAGAAAGGCAGAAACCTTTGCTCAGCGCACGAACCCAGCCTGTCCAACTGACAGCCATGCAGCCTTTATTTTAAACTCCGCAGCCTCTCAAAGGCACCAGTTTTAAGGCTGAAGAGCTCTGAGCCTGAAGAGCTTTTCCAGAGGCCCCTCTGCCATTATTTCAAAACTATTCTCTCTTGTTCTGTATTCTGGAAGAACACTAAACTATTCTAATCTGTTTCCAAGCACAAGTTCTGATTTGTGCCTTTCTCACATCTGCTCTGGACTGGAGAAGGAGAAGATACAGTGAGGAGTTTGAGCACCAGCAAAGCTCTTTATCTGCAACTGGTGTGACTGGACCACAGGATGGATTCTGTCCAAAGGACTTTAGGAAGACCGATGAAGATGCTCACAGAGATCTGATCTAGAAGGAAAGAGAAACTTCCCAACAGTCAGGACAATCAATCAGTGGGATGGAAGTTGCCTCCAGGAGTTGTGGGTGCTCCATCACTGGAGGTTTTTAAGAAGAGATCGGACAGCCATTTGTCCAAAATGGCATAAGGTCTCCTGCTTGAGCAGGGGGCTGGACTAGAAGACCTCCAAGATCCCTTTCCAATCCTGTCATTCTATGTTCTATACCTGGCAAAGTGTTGGAATGAAAGGGCAGAATTCCACCTGCACGGTGGACAAAGTTTTTCTGTAACATAAACCTGTACGAGGCTAGCTCCCATCCTCCCCGTACCCAGCCTCAAATCTAAATTTATCCCCAGACTTCAAAGATGGCACCATGTTGGTGGACGCTGCCTCTTTTACAGCGGTTCATTCCCACGGGAAGCTAAAGCACGCCAGCCAAACCACATCCAGACATGCTTTGTTTCCCACGTGCAGGAAAAACCTTGCCTAGTCACAAGACAAGGATTGGAAATCGCACAAATCCTAGAAGGAGTGTATCCATCTGCAGAGGAGGTTGGATCCTTAAGCCCTTCCACCTCGGTTCCAGATGATCCCTAATTTTGCAAGTAAGCGAAGGAGGACGGTCCATAACTCATACTCAAAATCCTTAATTTGGAAAGCCCCGTTTTATCTGAGTTTAGTCTTTCATGCATGCCTGCGCTGTCAGGTTTGATGTCAGCGGGTCATGCCAGCCTTGGCTTAGCCCCAGGAGAGAAGTTTAATTTAACAGGTTTACCCCACCGCTCACCCCACCCCCCACCCCCAAATCCCCCCAATCCTCCACCGAGCAAAGACTTGCCAGGAACGTTCTCCCCATCCTGGGAATCTCCCTAGCAACTCCAAGCTAAGCGTACTGTAATTCAATTTATGCCTTGAAGCTCCTTTAAAGCCTGTCACAGCCCTGTTGCCCTGGGAAACTATTTGAAGTGCCTAAACCTTTGACCAGACAGAGAAAATAAGCATTAGTATAAATCAAATAGGCATGTTTGGCTGTTTTTTATACTTAGAGGACGGTCCATTTAACATTCTGTCCATGGTTCCCCCACCCCATGCATCTGCCACATTGTGTTTGGGCCCCGTTCGGAGCTGGCCCACCCCCCCCCCAGCAAAAGAGAGGGTGGGGCGGGGGGAAAAGACCCCCATTCAGCCAGAAGAATCGCTTGGTGTGGAAGGGCGCTGCCACGGCCCCAGGAGGCTCCCCAGACGGGATGTCATGGGAAAGATAAGCAGGAGTGATCTGGCAACGTCTCAATCAGGACTTAAGTGGATTTACAAAAGGGTGAAGGCTCAGCAGAGAAACACAAATGATAATGAACTGCTTGCTGTGTTTAAACAGCAATGCCCAAATACTTCAGGAGCGAGGAGGCGCTCACGTAGCTCTGAGCAAACCAAGGTTTGTAGGCGAGTCACATTGAGCAGGATTTGCTCTCTGTGTTCCCGGCAGGCAGGCAGGGAATATCTGCGGTCAACAACCCTCCTTTCCAAAGGAGCTGTGGGGTGTCTGACACTCCTGTTCGTTCCCTGCCCACCAGCAGCTTTCTGGAGGGGGATCAGAAGAAGAGAAATGATCCTCAGGTCCGTGAAGTAGAGCCTAGCAGAGACCTTCAGAAACCTCCTGGTCTTCACTTGGTTTTGGAACCCCAACCCTACTGAGAGAGGGGGGACATCCCTGGATTGTTCTTCTAGGCATGAGTGTTCTTCAAGACGGTCAGGGGGCTAAAACATATGAAGAACGGTTGCAGGAGTTGGATATGTCTAGTTTAACGAAGAGAAAGACCAGGGGTGACATGATAGCAGCCTTCCAATATCTCAGGGGTTGCCAAAGAGAAGAGGGAGTCAAGCTATTCTCCAAAGCACCTGAAGGCAGGACAAGAAGCAACGGATGGAAGCTTTACAAGGAGAGGTCCAACCTAGAATTAAGGAAACATTTCCTGATAATGAGTACAATAAATCAGTGGAACAGAAGTTGCCTTCAGAAGCTGTGGGTGCTCCAACACTGAAAGTTTTTAAGAAGAGATTGGACAGCCATTTGTCTGAAATGGTGTAGGGTCTCCTGCTTGAGCAGGGGGTTGGACTAGAAGACCTCCAAGGTCCCTTCCAACTCTGTTATTCTGTATTTGCTCACCGTTCTGATTTCTTCCAGCCCCACACAATGCAGAGAAGAAATGATGTCATGCACCTAGAACCCAGTTCTTCCTGTCCATTTGTCAACCGGGACTTATGCCCGGCAACGCAGACCAGGATGGGACCAAATCTGGTGTTGGGGAGAGGTTGGCAAAGGAAACTTCAAGTTCAAAAGTGGGCTGGATCCAGCCAGAGACCATGGAGAAAAAGACCCAAGACTTACAAAAAAAACCCAAGTCCCACAGAGCCTCCTTATGGAAGAAGGGAAGGGCAGCAGCCCCACTCTTGAGTCACCCTCCCACCCTTCCATGACCCGGAATGGAGCCGCTCTTGACAGGCTGGAAAAAACCCAGAATCCGAGAAGCTGCAGAGAAGCTGAGCTACGGCAACTGGTCTCCTTTTCTTGCTGCTTTGAGACAATTCGCTGCCCGCCCAAGAAGCAGCTTCTTCTAACCAACGTCTTCGGACCGAAGTCATAAGCCAGGAATGCTAACAGGGCCGCCAAAAGCCTTGATCTGGGAAGATGGCTAAAGAGGACCAGTTGATGCCGCGGAAGCTGGTTGGTCCTCTCGATGAGAAGACCTTGAAGGCGAAAGTTGAGGGAAGAGAATACGGGCAGTCCTTAGGTTACAGCCATTCCTTTAGTGACCATTTGAAGTGACAACGGCACTGAATAAAACGACATATGACTGTTTTTCACACTTACGACCATTGCAGCACCCCTTGGTCAAAATTCGGACGCTTGGCGTGTATTTATGACAGTTGCAGGTCGTAAACTCACTTAGCAACAGAAATGTTGTAAGTCAAGGACTAGCTGGATTAGACGTGGCTTCCTCCCATCTACCTGCTGTGCATATTTGGATATTTCTTTTAAGATAAGCCAGATAAAGGAAGCGTTTCCCACCGGTGGCTTTTCCTCTGAATCCTCTCCCCTTCGTTCCTGGTGACGAGCAATTAAAACAAACCCCAACCCACCACCAAGCAAGTTGCCTTAAGCTTGACAGGGGATGCATTTCTGACCCAGAGCTTTTGTGCTGGGTTGTTTTCTTGGCAAAGCAGTTGTGGGGCAAACAGGCAGAATTAAAGTTTGCTTTGTAAGCGCCCACTCTCACCCACAAAGAGAGAGAGAGACAAAGGGAGAGAGAGGGAGGCCCAAAGGAATATTCTTTTTAAAATTAAGAAAAACCTTCTCTCTCTCTCATTTCTTAATGCAACTTAACCCAACTCTCAGCATAAGATTTGCTGGCAAAAGTAACACCCGTGGTCTTCCCACATGGGGAGAATCGGCGTCTCGTGCGGGAAGAGCGAAGTTTTCCTGGGTGAAAAAGAAGGAGAGAGAGACAAGGCCTGGACAAAAGCCGGGGCTTTTCCTTGAAGGGCCCCCGAACAAGTCCAGGCGGAGCTGCTGCTAAAGACGAAGAAGGCCGTCTTGTTCCTCAGCCGAAAGGCTTCCTCCATCCTGAACGAGGGACGGCCTGAGCTGAAAGGAGAAGCTGGGTGGAAGGAGGATTGTAAGACCCCGGAGCCCAAATCCTTCACAGGGCCAGTTTTACCCTTGACTGACTCGAAACAAAGGCACGATGTTGGCCGGAGAAAAGGCATCTGGGCTACAATCCTAACTCTGGCGTTTCTTTTTTTACCCAATTCTCTTCTAAGATCGTTTGTCCTCCCCTTGGCACCCCTCCCACTCTCTCCTCCTCTGCCCCCCCCACTTCTTCTGCTAAGGAAGGAAATCCCTTCTGCGGGAGAGAGCTCAGAACAACAGAATCGCAGAGCTGGGAGGGACCTGGGAGGTCTTCTAGTCCAGCCCCCCTGCTCAAGGCAGGAGACCCTACACCATTCCCGACAAAGGGCTGCCCAGTCTCTTCTTGAAAAAAACCCCAGGGATGGAGCACCCACAACTTCTGGAGGGAGGTCATCCTCTCCCTAAACCCCAGGATCTCCTGAGCTACAGAAGAACGACCCCCCACCCCAAGGAGTTTGGACACTTAATGTTTGAGGGGGGGCATTTCTAAAACCAGGGATATCCGAAGGGTGTCAAGTGAAAAAAAGTCAAGATTGGGGCCGCAGGGTGCAATTGAAGCTCTGGCGGGGTTTTTTTTTTTAAAAAAAAAGATTATTTATTTATTTATTTGTGTATTTATTTATGTATTTATTTACATTTAATATTTCTAAACTACCCATCTCTCTCCAAGAGGGGCTCTGGGTGGTGTATTATTGCTGCTGTTGTTGTTGTTAGTATTATTATGCATTGTTGAGGATGGTGGCTGAGAATTATGGGTACGATGGTATTGCACCTGACTGGAAAAGGCGGCCCCAGAATCACTGCAGGTGTGAAGTTAGTAACAATCCGGATTCCCCATTGACTTTGCTTCTAAGAAGGTCGTAAAAAGGGGAAGGGGAAGTCACGCGACCGTCATAAATAGGAGCCAGAACAACAGAACTGCAGAGCTGGAAGGGGAGGCTGCGACGGTCGTAAGTGTAAAAACGGCCGTCGGTCCCCTTTTCCAGTGCCGTTGTAACTTTGAACGGCCACTAAGCAAACCGTTGTTAAGTCAAGGACTGCCTGGAGCTGAAGTAGCACACCCTGAAGCTGCCTTGTCTTTGCCCTTTTTAAAATTCACGTTTTTCCCATCAGAAAAGCAAAGGGGAAGGCAGAAGAAGCATTTGGGACCTTGGAGGCTTAGAAAAGGAGAACAGCCTCATTCAAATCTGCTTGTGAGCATGGCAGGGCTGTTGTTCCGAAAAAGAGGCCGGATGGACAGTTGAAAGAAGCCGCCTCTTCTTCAGCTCCGCTCCGCGTTTTTACTGGGGAGTTTCCAGATGAGGTTGACACGGAGTTATCACAACACACTCAGACCCCCGTTCTGACACGGGAAGCGGCCCTCTAGAGCCAACCCATCCTCTTCTCCAGGGCTTAACGATGGAAACGGGAAGACATTCTTGCTCAGTAAATTTGCTAGAGGTGACTCTGAAGAGTTCTCATCTTCTGCAATTGCTAAAGAGGCGAATGATCGGCAGGACTTTATCCTTCTTAATTGCAAACGCTGCCTATGACACAATGCTGACATGGTCTGTTCCACCGGTAAGGCTGGATCTGTCTGCTTGATGGTTTGGGGAAATAAAGCTTTTGTGCTCACCAGGTTCTCTTGGACAAAGCTGCTCCTGCCTACAATGTATGAATTAATAAAAACATTGGGTTTTTTTTTAATCTTTGAGGCAGAAACCTGAAAACGTCTCAAGAAAACTGGTTTGAGCTGATCCTGAAACGATGTAGGATGCTTTTTCAACTGTGTTCATTACGCTTAGTTTGACTTTCTTTGCTCCCTTGTTTATGTGCTTGCTTGTGCACACTTACGGGCCTTGTATCCCAGAGGGAAACTCCAAATATAATCTGAGTATGGGTATATAATAGTCATGGTTTTTGACCAACCAACTTAATTAAACCATGCAACGTAACATTTTATTTCTAAAATTAATTTCAATAAGAATTCAATTAGTGGCAGTAGTCATTTGGGACAGCTTACATATGGTTAAAAGTCTAAAAAACAAAGACATTAACAACAAAAATGTGTACCCAACACACACCCAAGACAATATAGCCCAGGGGCCAACCACAGCATATTCCAACTGAGTCATACCATTTCTGGATGGTTCATCTAGCAGTCTGAAGGAAAAATGAAAAAGTTTGCAGGACTTGCAAAAAGTCATCTGAATTTTGGGGAAAATGTCCTTTCACGAGGCCAGGCCCTTCAACAGAGGCGACCCACGTCCCTGATTCCACTAGGAACCCACTGATTTGTTCCCAGACAGGACCTAGACGTGCCCACTCTGTCTTGCGGGACATGGAGAGATACTTAGAGAAGCTAACTTGAATGAAGCTAAAGTGACAGCTGGTACCACACTCAAAATCCAGGCAGGCACCCTCCAAGATGAGTCCTCATGCCCCATGCCCAGGTCAGTCTCATGCTGGCTGGGGAATTCTGGGAGTTGAAGTCCACAAGTCTTAAAGTGACCAAGGTAGGTGATCCCTGTTCTAAAGCAGGGGTCTTCAAACTTGGCCCTTTTATGACTTGTGGACTTCAACTCCCAGAATTCCTCAGCCAGGCACGCAAGTTTGAAGACCCCTGTTCTAAAGGAACGCCAAGGGCTTCCAGTTCCATAGAGCTGCATCTCCCCTGGCCCTCAGCAACCTGTTGAGTGGTTGAAGTTCATCCATGCAAACACAGGAATTCCTCGTCCTATTTCAGCCCACCTGGCTGCGACGCCTGAGTATCCTCGGTTCCATTGCCAATGAAATATAATTTTTTTTAAAAAAGGTAACCTTCCACAGAGTAGCTGTGTCTAATGTTGGCCAGAAAATTTTACGACAGCACCAGAAAGCATCAAGATGTTTTTCTCCACATTCTGGTCTTCGTTTTGTTGTTTCAGGGCATCCTGGGCTTAAAAGTCACCATTCAGATTTCGATACGCAAAACCGTTCAGCAAATTGTTGGGGAAAAGCTGTCAAATGATAGCTTTGCATAAACCACTCAGAGGGATTTTTTCAGAGCACAATCTGGCTTTCTGTTCTTAACCAAGAAACACTGAACTTTTGCCATGAATAAAAAAAAAAATATGTTGGAAATATTAACCAAAACCAAGGGAAAATATAAATAAAGAAGAGGGTTTTTTTGCAGACAGTCTATAATTTTCTCTGAATGTGGTTATTTGGTATCAGTTTCATATATTTCCAAAAATATAAGTTCACGTTGCTGGGTGTTTATATAAATGGATGGCTTGGGGGCAACGGATAGATAAGTTTCCCACTGCTGTCATTTTCAAAGGCCTTTTTCTGCCCTTGGCTGATCTTGCAGAAAAGTGTGCATGGAACAAATATTCCCCATTAACAGAATAATAGAATAACAAAGTTGAAGGGGACCTTGGAGGTCTTCTAGTCCAGCCCCCTGCTTGAGAAGGAGACCCTATACCATTCCAGACAAGTAGCTGCCCAGTCTCTTCTTGAAAACCTCCAGTGATGGAGCACCCACAACGTCTGGTGGCAAGCCGTTCCACTGGTTGATTGTTCCAACTGTCAGGAAACTTCTCCTTAGTTCTAGGTTGCTTCTCTCCTTGATCAGTTTCCATCCATTGCTTCTTGTCCTGCCTTCAGGTGTTTTAGAGAATAGATTGACCTCCCTCTTCTTTGGGGCAGCCCCTCCAATATTGGAAGGCTGCTATCCTGTCCCCCCTGGTCCTTTTTTCCACTAAACTGCACCATGCCCAGTTCCTGCAACCGTTCTCCATATATTTTAGCCTCCAGGCCCCTAATTATCTTTGTTGGGTTTTTTTCTGCACTCTTTTCTGTACAAAAAACTCTGTATATCTTTTTTATAACATGGTGACCAAAACTGGACGCAGCATTCCAAGTGTGGTCTTACCAAGGCCTTATAAAGCGGTACTAACACTTCACATGATCTTGTTGAGGCAGCCTAGGATTGCATTGGGGTGTTCGGCTGCTGCTGCACATTGCTGGCTCATATTTAAGTGATTGTCCACGAGGACTCCAAGGTCTTGGAATCCTAATGGACACTTTTTAGGCTGTCCATCGCTCTCTTGGTGGACAGCATGTTAATTGTGCTAATCTATACATCTAAAGGAGAGTCTCTGAAAGTGAGGGTGTACCACACAAGGGAGGTGGATTTTTACACGGACGTATCTTCCTGACGTTTTCAGCTTCTGCTCCAGAGATCCCAGTAAGCAGAACCGGTGGGAAAGGCAACCATTTCCTGGAGAGAGATTTTCTTGTCTTTTTTCTCTCTTCTTCCTCTTTCTCAGTCCTGGCTTTATTTGGAATGGAGACGTAGAGCATTCTATACTCCTGCCTTGTTCTTGTGTCTTCCTAGGAACATTTTCCCCCTAAAAGGGAATCCGTGATGGTTCTGGGGTTTGTAAGACCAGTTTGATCAATCTCAGCTTTGCCTGCTGCTGTGAACTCTGATAAGCTTTGACACTGCAGTATACAAGCTGTCATTCAAGACATTTGATTTTTCTCTTGAGCTTTTTGAGGACTTTTAACAGAGGTCTGTGAAGGGTGTGAGTTGGGTGCCTTCTGAGGCCCAGGCAGAGGTTTTTCACAGATTGAAATGAAAGCTGTTGATGCTTGAGAATGATGATTATCACCATAAAGTACTAAGAGCATCATAAATGTTCATGTCATATTTGGAAACCTTTTATAAGGACCATCCTGAATGACACACAAAGAAGTTTGAACTTTCTAGAGTGATTCTGCAAAAGTCTGAAACTCAAAGTATCTCCCATCTCTTTAAAATTTCTGTGCTACAAAACATATTGGTTCCTGGCCAGCAATGAACAGATATACAGCAAAGAAACATTACAGTGTTTACATCAGCGAACCCTCAATCAGACAAAAGTTTAACATTATTATTTTAATAATACTAATATTATAATATTAGTTAATATCCCTTAGCAGTCAGAGACAAGGAAAACAGCAGAAAGTTTAGAGCAAGATAGCGGATCTAGTGGTTCTCCAGATTTTTGCAGCCCAGAACTGGCAGATTTAAGAAAGCATCATTTGTAAATTTAAACTTACAAGTGATTGTCTGAATTTTTTAAAATGAAGAATGATATCCACATGCACCCATCCCAGTCCGACACTATGTGTGGGCTTTGCAATTTCCAGACGGCCAATTCTGAGAGTTGAAATCCAAACCAGAAAACATTGGGCTGAAGCAGCTATCCTAAGATTTGCTGTGCAGCCTTTAAAAATTCATTTTTATCTCCTGCATGTTTAACAGAGTGCTATATAAACTAAATATTATACATCTGAGGTAATAACAATCTAGCTTTTCTTTTCTTCCAGGCCTGAAATACTGCAACAAAAAGGAAGCTAGCAATACATTCCCACAGAATGACATCTTGGAACATTGAATGTATATTGGGAGCTGCAGTTTCCATCTCAGGATCACAAAACAAAGAGGAAAAAGGGACAGGCGCAGAATAAAAATAGATTTTAAAGGAGCACAGCTTAAAAGCCGACACCGATTTTTATGGTTTGATGACTTCATAATGACTTCTAGGTCTTTTGTAAACAGACCTTTTTATTCACAGACAATGTTTATATTTTTGTCATGCTAAATAATGGGAGGGTGGAACATCTAAGCTTTGGAATTGCTCTCTGGACTTGGGAACAAGTGCAAACAGGCTACACCTAGAGTAACCTTGGCGGATGTAGCCCTCAACGTTAGTTGGGCAACCTTTGCACAGCCCTAATAAGGGACATCCTACCTGGGGTTGTTAAGGAAGGGCCGCATCTGTTTATATAAAGGAAGGATGAAAGAGCTACAGAAATTAAGGTCGGGTGATCAGGCTTAATGGAAAATGTTCCGTCTAAACAAACCTTTCCCTCTCTCAACTGTGCATTGATGGCTGAGACGGTTCGTACTTTGTCAAGCAAAGAGAGGGCAGAATTAAGCAACGTTTAATTCTGGCTGCAGGCCCAGAGGAGAGAAACAGGGTCCTCTCATTGGACTGAATTGGAAAGCAAATAGAGTTACAGTTGGGTTTTTTTTAAAGCGTAGACTGTACATGACTTGCTAATGCCTGTAGTAAATGCGGCCCTGTAGTACTGTCGCCTAAAAACCTATCCACATGAAGAAAAGTTGCTTTTGTTGTTGGAAGTGGGAAAGAAAAGGGCAATGAGAAGAAGGAATTGTGCCCTCTCTTCGCTTGCAATTTCTTCACTCGAGCTCCCCTGAGGTAAGTTTCCTTCATGAGATGTTATGGACACCTCCCCTGCCATCAGCACCATCCCTTCACCCTCAAAAGCCACAGTAATCACAGTTAGAAGGCTTTAGATTCGTGGTTTTTTTTTTAAACCTGGACAAGTTTAAGAGGTGTGGACTTCAGTTCCCAGGATTCCCCAGCCACCCGGCTGACTGGGGAATTCTGGGAGTTGAATTCCACACATCTTCAGGTTGCCATTTTTGTCTGCGATGGGTCTGATGAAGCCACCCAGAGTATATGAGTATATGAGATGGGTGTCAAATAAATTTAATAAATAAATAAAATAAACAAGACCGCAAATACTTAATTATGCATATAGGACTGAAAAAGACATCACATCTTATTTTGTGAACCTGGAACAATCAATCAGAATAGAGCTGGGAGGGACCTTGGAGGTCTTCTAGTCCAACCCTCGAGCAGGAGACCCTAGACCAGGGGTAGGCAACCTTGGCTCTTTTATGACTCGTGGACTTCAACTCCCAGAATTCGTGGCAGCTTCCTTCCGTGCTGGCTCAGGAATTCTGGGAGTTGAAGTCCACGAGTCATAAAAGAGCCAAGGTTGCCTACCCCTGCCCTAGACCATCTCAAACAAATGGCTGTCCAGAACATTCCAGAGATTTCTAGGATAGTAACTAAGAGTAGAGTATTACTGAATGATGCAACCAAAATTAGGAAGTTCCTAAAGAAGGTTTAATATTTATTTATTTATTTTAAAAAAAACACTATTCTCAATCTCAGAAAATCTCTGTTTAGCTCATGGATAGGATTGGCCTCACTGCTTTCTCATAGACCTTGGCCCCACAAAAACACAGGTGTGCACCCCCAGGCCCTAAAAGGCCCCAACACCTGGCCTACAGGGTTTTGAAGGCTGAAGGACAGGCTTTTTTCCTCTCCTGCAACTCGAAGGACGCTTCGTACGGCAAGGCCAGTGGTCCTGCAAGACCAGGTGTCCTTCACTTCAAGAAGCGTATCTAATCTGACAATATTGTTTGGAATTATGCCACCGAGTTTTGTGTAACCCAAAAACTTGTTTTTACATTTGTTTTACCTTTTCATCTACATCTTAATGAAAATGTTGAGAAGCTCTGCTGTAAACTACACAAAGCTTTCTCTACTGGGCGGTTTAGACACTTTAAACACAACATGATGCAGTGAAATACAGGTTCTAAACACCTTGCAGCTACGGGTAGAGGCTGTTGGTTTAAGGAGAAAAGCATTCACTTAAGGACTTAAGCCCTTCCCCGTCACGGGCCAGGGATACGGGGAAGGCCGCGTCATGGGGCCACAGAGAAGAAATGATGTTGCCAAGACAAGTTCGTGCAATGGTTAGATGCAAGAGGGGAACAACGCCCTGCATGGGATTTTATTGGAAATACGAACTCTACCAGATGATTCAATCCTAATTGCCTGGTGTTCCAGTGTGAATTGTGTCGCAGGTGTACTTGCTCTTGAAGCAGGAGAATGGAGATGGCCGCCTGGCTGTTGAGGGCAGCTTCCTTGATGGGGCAGCTGAAGCTGGTGGAAGGCGCCATAAGCTGCTGATGCCACCCTCGGATGCTTCAGGAGGACCCCTACTTTCACACGTGGATGCCCGGAAGGCCCAGAAAGGTTCCCGAATGGCCAGGGGGAAAGACATCAAGTCCTGGAAGGAGGCCTCGTTGTGCCAAGAGGGAGGTGGATGCCAAGCAGTAGCCTGGCCTTCCAACAAGAAACACAACCCAAACCGGGAAACGGTCCTGGGAGGGTGCTTAATAATTAATCATTATTGGGATGTACAAAAGGTAGTCTTGCTTGGAGTAGTAGCACTTTCTACATTCTACAATGGTGCATAATTTCAAACCTTTTAATGGCACCGTTACTTACAAACCCAATACCGCATGCCAACTTCCTATAAGCACCACATGGCGTGGACATCAAACCTGGATAAACTCACCAAGAAATTATGTGGATCTCGTGATTTCTACATAGGGAGAATTTTTTTTTTAATTGTTATGGATGGCGGCCACTTTTTGAAAACTTTTTGAAAACCAGTGGGAGACTGTTTTCTTTCTGGTTTGAAACTCAATAAGAGTTACAAATCCAGAGTCACCTTGTAGGGCGGCATAAACATTAAACAAACAAACGAACAAACAAATAAGATACTGAGCCTCTGCAGCCCGCATCTTTCCCTTTTGTACCTTCATCTTGCTTGCCATTTCTTAATTTAACACTAGAGTGTGACACAGCCATTGAAAACCCTGAAATAGATTCACAGATAGAATTTCTCCACATCAAGAACTTAATTTGCTTGTACCGTAATGTATTTTTCCAAAACGCAAATGCCTATTTAAAACCCGGCGATACCCCTCCAGGGGTTCCTTAACGCCTTGCAAATTCTTTTCTACTTGTTCAGTCTTATTATTGGGTGTAACTACATTTTGTTAGTGAGTTTGAATTCATTCATCTTCTTTGATGGGACAGCTGCTGGGTAACAGGTCTTTGATCCCGAAATACTTTCTTGATATCTCATCAGATTATCTTTTGGAATAATTTTAGGTTTATTTATGAGATCTGGTTGGGTGTGATTCTCTCGCTTGAGTTACTTCATGGAATATCCTTCAAAGTTGGATGCAGCGTAGAGCTCCTGTTCTTCTGATGTTGGACAACCTCAGCATGGCATAAGCTTCAAAACTTTCTATATATAAAATCTTTTTTTTTTTGTTAAAAATATAAAGACTTTTCTGTACAAGGATATAAGATTCTTGCATCTTCTACTTGAAGAAAAAATTGTAATACAAATGCTATTGAAAGTCATCGGCTTTTGTGAGCTGCAGCTGATTGTAGGAGATGACCAGGCTGAGCCCGAGGGAGGGAGGGGTTAAACAGGTCATCAGTCACGAGTCCCCCCCCCTCGCAAGAGATCTGAGTCCATCTTGAATGCCTTTCTTATCTCCTGCTCATTTCCTTTGACCGCTAGTAGCCCAGATTCTTGTAGAGAGCTTAAGCTTGCAACAAATCTTTGAACTGCTTGATTTCCCCGGCATTTGACAGTTACTTCATTTCAGGAAAGCTCACAAATCCTGATGACATTTGTAGGTCAGAAAAGATCCCAAATAATCAGCTGCTACTTTAGGCAACTCATTAGTTAGCGATATATAAATAAGATTAATGGAATGGAAATTGCCGTTCTATATCCAATTACGATGGATATTATGCCGGGGGGCGGGGGCGTGGGGTTGTGGAAGTCTTCAAATAAGACTCTCTCCGCAAAACTCTACTTAAAAGAAGGAACTTGGACAAAAAGTCTTGTCTACAAGTTACGTCAGTGGTAGGAACAGTGAAGAAAAGTGTGATAGGAAACAAGGTTAAAAGTAAGGATTACTTCTCTCAGAAAGGCTGCTGTCAGCCCTGCTTATCCCCCCCCCCAGACAAATCAAGAACAAAATCTAAATTATGATTTAAAATCCAAATCCCTGCTGACTCTGGCTGTTTGACGTAATTGTGGAAACAGTAGCAACGGAAACCTGCCAAACGACAGAGAAATGGGTTCAGGAGATTTCCTCAGCGTATTTAACTTTTAGAAGACGGCTGTCAGGAGACATTTTTCCTGCACAGGATTTGCTTGAAGCTGAATGCAAAGTGGATAGTCAGGGGGGGCTGGGCAGGAACTTGACCAGGACAAGTAAAAGACTAAGAAGTTTCAGGGTTTTTACCCCAAAACAATTTCCCTAAAAGAAGCTGTGTCTCCCCCCCCATTATTTGGTGGTCAGCTGTTAAGAACGTGAGGCTGAGCACAGAGTTAAGAAAGCTGCAAAAATCAATGTGATCTAACATTAGGTAAAAATCAACTCAAAACATGGAAAGAAGAGGAAAATTTTTATATTAAACGGAGCAAAGGCTAGAACATAAATATTCAAGAGAGAGATTTATCCACATTTTAGGGATGTTGACTTTTGGCACAAACTAAGTATTTCCACACTCCGGATTATTTGCAATCGGTGAAGCCTTTTACGATGCGCAGTTTTATCATAACAACGGAACCGCCGTCTGGTGATCAGGATGCGAGTCCCTTTCTGAGTTTTACCTCAGTTTCAAAAGGAGACTTTTACTCAGCATCTTATGTTTCTTCATTCTTCCTTAATTAAACTGGTTATGATTAGAGGGCAGCTCTTCTGAAAAACGCAGCCAATGGGTCGCCTCAAGTGTGAGTGGGGGGGTCTGTGCCAGGCCTGGAGCAGAGCAGCCCGGGGGGAGGGAGCTGTCAGGGGTGGGAGGAAGGGGGGCTGGCTCCCTTCAGGCAGCCGATGGGAGCAGAGCCCCCCCTCTCCCTCTCCCCCCCTCTCTCTTCTGCCCTCTCCCTTCAGGTCTGTGCATGGCGCCACCTCCAGCCCTGCTTGGGCAGGAGACAAGACTGGGGCTTTTCTGTGCTGTACAGGGTGGGTTTTTTTGGCATTTACATTGCCCTGGAAAGTAATTTCTCTATAATTGGGCTATAAAAGTGCATTTGTGTGTGCGCCTATGACTGTCTGTCAGCAATAGATCATCTATCAATCATCACTATCTCTATTAATCTGTCATTCTCTCTCTCTCTCTTTCTCCTTATATATATGTACCATCCGTCCATCATCTATCTATCTATCTATCTATCTATCTATCTATCTATCTATCTATCTATCTATCTATCTATCTATCTATCTATCTATCTATCTATCTATCTATCTATCTATCTATCTATCTATCATATCTCTCTCTCTCTATCTATCTATCTATCCATCCATTATCTATCTATCTATCTATCTATCTATCTATCTATCTATCTATCTATCTATCTATCTATCTATCTATCTATCTATCTATCTATCTATCTATCTATCTATCTATCTATCTATCCATCCATTCTCTCTCTCTCTCTCTCTCATCTATCCATCTAGCTATCTATCTTTCTATCTTCTACCTTCTGTCATCTATCATTTCTCTCTTTCTTTCTCTCTCTACTATATCTCTCCCTCTCTATCATATGATTATCTATTGACATGTCTCTCTCTCTCTCTCCCCCCTTATCCCCTACCTATCCGTTTCTTTCTGTCTCCCTCACCTATCACATGCCTACCTACCTACCTATTGGTTTATCTAGCTAGGTCCATCACATGACCTACCACATTAGTTGAGCTGTTCTCTTTGCTTTTGGACACAGGCACTGAAATAATAGCAAGGATTCCTGGAGGGACCGGTGGAAGGAGGGCGAATCGGACAGATGCTCAGGTATGTTTGTGTGGCCTTCAAGCAGGAACCGTGGAATTAGCCAATTTAACATCCTCCCAACTGTCTTATGCTTCCAGCATTAAAGCTAAATTCTCATGGCAGTTTTTCAATCAAAACAGCAAGCAGTTAGAATAGCCTAGGGAAAACACTCATAAAACAAATGAATAGAATACAAATAAAATGGGATTATTTGCACTTCCATCCATTTTGATTTATACTCAGCTCTTTTAACACACTGAAAAATATCCAAGTATTCACGGAAGAATTTATATGGTCTGGAGAGATCTGAAAAAGCTATCATTGCAGAGTTGGATTTTCCAGGAAGGTATTTTTAGAATTCTATCTTTCATTGGAAAAACGAATGAATTTCTAGCTCTAATGACATTTTGAAAAATGTTATTCTTGGAAGCAAAAAGATGGTAGACTTCCGTCTGAAAAGCTAGCTTGATCAAAATATTTGAAAACAGTTTTGAAGCAGTGGCCTAGGCAGAAGAAAGCCACCAGGTACAGTCTTTTTCTCTCTCTTTCTTTAACCATCCACATTGTCACCATCATCTTCATCACCAAAAAATACGGTTATCAGCTTTCACTCTGAGGGTGCACAACATGAATTATCTGAAATAAGATCATGATACAGCATTTAAAAAAAAACCTGTATCATAGACAAATCACAACAATTTTGAGCAGTGGGGGATGCAAAAATGGAGAAGGAATTTGGGGAAGAGAACTGAATATGGAATATCGAGGGTGCAAATGTTTATATTTAGGAAAATTCTTTTGCCCTGTTATTTTAATAGTGTGCATATTAATTTCCTGTATAAGATGGAAATTCTTGACTTAAATTCCTTCTATTGGCAGGTTGCACCAACAATGTCCATAAAGTATGGTCAAAAGTCAAGATGGAATTAAAGCTCTACTTTAAAAAAAAAAAAAAAGTGGATCTACATGGATCCCACCACTGTGGCCATTTTGACTTTTTTGACTATAATTTGTGCATACCTCTTGGCCAGGTTTCATTAATAATACAATGAATCTGAGATGGTGGCTTATTTTTATATGAGGGGTAGAGGCTGCTTTGTTTTCCCAGCTTATTGTCATGGTTCCGACAGATGAAACCCTTCAAAAGAACTTCGAGGCATTGTTTACCTTAAAGAATCTTTTATTCGAGAAACAAAGTATCGGCACTACATAGTTAAAACCAAAAACTGAATTCCCCTCCCCTGGCACAAAGTAGCAAAGCACAATTCCCTCCTCCAATTAACAGTCATAAATCACATTCCCCAATTAGCTTGAAGCCCGGGCTTTCTCCCCAGCTCTCCAGCCTGCCAAATCTTTATCAGCTCTGGGCCCAATGACCTTGGGTTCCCACGGCTGAGTTGTTATTATGACTAGCTGGACTCTCATCCACATCCCCCCTCCCAGCATCAACTAACTCTAAAAGCGAAAGAGAAAAGATGCCTACATTTCCATCTGTTGTCAAAGCAAGGACATCCGATGTTAGCAGCGTTGACACTTATTCTGCTAACCCTGGTTCTACAACGTCTCTCTCTCTCTCTCTCAGTCCTCAAACCAGCATTTATAAAGGATACCACCTCAACTCAAAATATTTTTTTTAGTTTTTTTTCTTTCAAAGATAAAAGTCCCCCTTTTCAAGAGGCAACTGTATTTCCTTTGTTTTTCCTTGAAGATGTTTTGCTTCTCATCCAAGGAGCTTCTTCAATTCCGAAGCTTCTTCAGTTCTGAACTGGAGAAGCTTCTTGGATGAGAGGTGAGATGTCTTCAAAGAAAAACAAGAAAGTCCAGTTGCCTCTTAAAAAGCACCTTTGGGACAACCATGACCTGGATGTTGGAGAATCTCCATAGACATTCAAACATAAAATATTAAAAAACACAACAACAGAAAAACAAAAAGACAAAAATTACAAACACAACAGCAAGAAAAAAAAAATAAACATATGTATGGCCAACATTAAACATACATTGTCCATCCTGGTTGAATGTTGACAAATATTCTCAAATAAATCTAATAGATTCCCCTCTTTACACCATGGCTCTGCAAATAGTTATGAAGTTTCACAGCTTATCTTGCTAACTCTGGTTCTACAAGGGTGTCTCTCATTCCTCAAACCAGCATTAATAGTGACACCACATCGACTCAAGATATTTTAACTGAGACCAGACAAGAGTTTCTGTTTTGCCTGCGTTTAGCTTTACGCCTAACAGGGGGAGAACGCATCCATGGGGCCGGTTCTTTCTTAAATGATTTCGATGGAGGTCTCCTCGTTCCTCGTCTACTGAATTTGGTACCATCTGGTGAATCAAAGCCCAAAACGTTCCTGAGTTCCTTGAAGTTTAATCTGACTTGATCTGTTCACTTAGCTGCTCTTTCTAAAAGAGGAAGATGTGAGGGTTTCAAATGTAAAAAGGATTTCACTGGAGGGTTAACCACATTTCTGGGTGGCCTTAGACTAACCACCTATAAACAATATTTCCATTTCCGCTCCTGAAAAATGGAGAAAATAACACTTCTTTGCTTGCAACCACAAACTTAGAGCCAAGGTAATTGATAACAGGATCTGCCATTCTTGTACCCAAAATGGTTTGCAGAAACACACATTCTAGTTTCAGCTAATACACGCTTGCCTCTACATAGTTGTGCGAGACGGAATTCGCGCTCTTTAGGAGAGGATCGTTTGCATTTAATCTCATCACGAAAATCCCCAGAGCAAAGTCAGATTGTATAAAACTGGATTTAGGAGGGAGTGACGCCTCTTGTAAAAAGATCAGCTGCATAAACCGAACGTATTTCAGTCTGACTCCAAATAAATCGTTGGAGATGCTACACTTCTCAAAGAGAAGACTCAGGGGAGGCCTGCTGGCCATCTCCCAATACTGGAAGGGCCGTCACAGGGAAGAGGGTGTCGATTTATTCCCCAGAGCACCGGAAGGCAGGACAAGAAGTAATGGATGGAAGATCATTAAAGAGAGAAGCAACCTAGAAGTAAGGAGAAATTTCCTGACGGTGAGAATGATTAACCAGTGGAACAGCTTGCCACCTGAAGTTGTGGGTGCTCCAACACTGGAGGTTTTCAATGGACAACCTTTTGTCCAGGCAAGTAGAAGGACTCATGCCTTGGGCTGCAAGTTGGAGGTGCCTTTCTCATGCTACAGTGGTCATTCCTTTGTGCTTGAAGGTTTCCAGAAAGTGTCACTGGGAGAATGTCTAGGGAGCTTCTCCATTATCCAGGTCATGGTTGTCCCAAAGGTGCTTCTCCAAAAAACAACTGGACTTTCTTGGGTTTTTTCCTTGAAAACGCTTCACTGCTCATCCAAGAAGCTTCTTCGGTTCTGTTACTGGGAGATTTGTGTGTCCATCCCTTGGAAATTGTCCTGGGGACTTCCATAAACTCTTAGCTTGTTTCCAATGTCATTTAACACAGGGGTCCCAACCCCCGGTCCGTGGACCAGCACTGGTCTGTGACATGTCAGAAACCGGGCCGCACACACAAGTGAAGCCCCATCCGTGGGATGCAGGCAGCACACGAAACCAAACCTTCCCCCCCTCCGGTCCATGGAAAAACATCTCTCCATGGAACTGGTCCCTGGTGCCCAAAAGGTTGGGGGGCGGCGCTGATTTAACATATTATAAACTTAACTGGGAAGGTTCATCTCAGATCTGGAGGTAATGAATATCCTGATAGGACTTAACTATCTTTTTGCCTTTTCTTCAAGCTCATGGCTAGAGGTACGCAAGGCCTTGGGGGTATCTTGAGGCCGTATGGGAATGATTGTGAAAGAAGAAGCTGAATCCAGGCCACCCATCTACACCTGGTGTACATACTGCATTTCTTTCCACCCTTCTTTCTCAGGCCATATTTATCCTCATCGTACGGTAGACATAGTTCTGTTACAGTCAAAGAAAGTCATTTACAGTGACTTCCTTTGAGGGAAGTAGCCCTCAACAGGGGACTAGCAGACAAGCAAGGCAGGCATGGAGATACAGTAAGAGGGGAAATGGTGGGACAGGCTTGGAAGTGACCCCGGGCTGCTTCTTTTTGCCACCCTCCGTGTGAAATATCCCCAAATCCCGCTTAAGAGAACACCTGCAGCCACTATGGATGGAAGTTCTTTGCTCACAGTGGGATAGTTCCCTTTTTATGCCACCTCTAGCACCACTTGGGAATTGGGAAGAGTAGCAAGAATTTCACAACGGGAGGGGAAAAAGAAGAGGAGTCTACAAAAAGAGGAAGAGGGCAGGAAGCCAGAATTTCATAACGTGGAACAAAAGAGGAAGCGGTCAAAAGAGGAAGAGACTAGAGAGGATCCGGGGAAGAGGGGAAGGGCCTTTGGCCTGAATCAAAAGCCTAAGGCTGTATCTGCACTGCAGCCCATTTTTCTTCTGAGAGTCCACTCTCCACATTACAAGTGCAACTGTTGTGTGATCTGTGCTTAGAATGCAATTGTGTGCTGCGCACTAATTGATAGAAGAACAGAAATTGATATAATTGGAAAAGTTAAATATTAAATTGCTGCGTGTTTCTTATTTTTTACAAGTCCATTTCATTAGCTACCTATAACTTGTAGGGGACTGTTACCTAAATTGAGTAATTCTGAAGCAAAGCCGAATTATTGTAATTTATTTTCTCCCATAGAATTCAATTAGATTATTGTTGTTCATCTCCATCTGTGACCAAAACCAATTTGTTGAGGTTTCTTGGTTTTTGTAGCTGCAGAATATGTAGGCATGCAGTGAAAAAAGGATTTTTTTAAAAGAGATTTTTGTGCCTACCAATTGTTTGCCCTCTACCTGAAGTCAATAAAGAAGATTGGCAGGTGAGTTAAATATAAAAAAAATAGGTTTCCACGGTTTTGAAACTGACTTGCACCAAAATAACTCAGTAATACATAAAAGCAATCATAGAGGTACTTTGAGAAACTACATAGCAGGCAGAAACAGCAACCAGGCTGTTAAGGACGTTGGAACCAGGAAAATACCCGATTTGTTAAATTAACCCATTAACTGTCCCAAATGTGCTTTTTCAGAAGGCAGCTGGACTTTGTTTCTCCTTGAAGACGTTTCGTTTCGCACCCCAGAAGCTTCTTCGGTGAACTGAAGAAGCTTTCTGGATGAGAAGCAAAATGTTTTCCCCAAGAAAAGCCAGGAAGTCCAGTTGCCTCTTCAAAAGGACCTTTGGGACAACCGGGACCTGGATGACGGAGACCCTCCATGGACATTTAACAGTTATCTGTGAACTTACATCGGACATGTGGCCCAGCTAGCCCAGCAGTCTGTCCTCACAGTGGCCAACCAACTGCCCCAGGAAGCCCTCTTGTCTAGATGCCCATCAGGGACAGTTGTACTGTCGTCAAAACTAAGAGACTTTGAGCTGCAGGACTTCTGTGAATCTAACCCTTGTTCAAAGCCAGCTGAGCTTCAAATCCCTGTAGGGATGATGTGTTGAAAACACAATTATCTACCTCCAGAGGAAAGAGAGCGCGTGAGAGAGAGAGAGAGAGAGAGAGAGAGAGAGAGAGAGAGAGAGAGAGAGAGAGAGAGAGAGAGAGAGAGAGAGTCAGCTTCTTACTAAAATTTTTCCAATCCATTTACCTAAATAGGATGAGATGAAACAGGCTTTGTGGTTCAGAGAAGTGTGTGCTAAGAACATTTGTTTGAAAATAGTTCTAATCAGGCACACAAACAAATAGCAATTACCCAATAAAATCAGATAGAGTCAAGCTTCTCTTATTACAGAAAACGTTCAACTTTATGGCTTTATGTAAATGCTTTCTTTCAGCCTATTAAGGTCTGGCTAATGCATATTTTAACCATATGCTTATTAGCGGGATAGGTTTCATTACTATTTTTGGATACTGCATAAAGCTCTCAAATTGAATGTTGTGAGAGAAAATGAAGTGCTGTTTTCAATTAAGATCTTATTTCATTCATTTATTTTCCCTCTCCTTAAAGGAAGGCCAAAACGACTGGAAGGTTGGAGAAATATGCAAGCCATGAACATTATAAATCAATTTGGTAACTTTCAAATAAAATGATTTGCCATTCTTAGCACCTTTGGGATAGTTGGCATAACTGGAGCCATAGTAGGTAGTTTAGAGAGACACATGTGAGATTAAACTTCATATCTTGCTGTTGTTTAAAGAGGTTGATCATTTCAAGTCATCCTACTAGATGAAGGAAGCTGGAGTTTTGCAACACTAATCCAAAATTTAACAGAATAACAGAGTTGAAAGGGACCTTGGAGGTCTTCTAGTCCAGCCTCATGACCAAGCAGGAGACCCTATTCTATTCTGGAAAAATGGCTGTCCAATCTCTTCTTAAAAACCTCCAGTGTTGGAACACCCACAGCTTCTGATTTCCGTCCTGCCCAGAGCCTGGCTAATTTTTAGAGCAAAAGGCATGATGTTTTAATGTAAAAATATCTTGCTATGACCTAAAGGAACGGTGCTCAGAGGATCTAATTCCTTTCAAAGTTACACAAAAGAAAAGGATGGTCTGAACGGCGTTATAAATAACAGAGGCTGTTGTTTCCTGTTGTTAATTATATTCCATTAATTTCTGAACATTTCAATTGTTGCTCAGCTATGCAGTTTAAATGTGGCACACAGCTTCCCACTTGGATGAAATAAGAAAGCAGTCAATGAAACATTAAAAACATTTTTAGCTCAAATGAAAGCCAACGCATCAACTAGTTGGAAGAGATGCATCTCCGTAAGGACCAAGGACGGGTGGAAGGCCAACAGCTTGTGCTAGTTTGCTGCCTCTTCTCAAATTCATCAAGAAAAGAAGGTCACCAGCTTAGAGAACGAGGAGATCTTATTTGGGGAAGAGGGAGGAACACACAGAACACAAAATGACAGCAGGTGGTCTTGTACTTCAATCAGGCTACTAGTACAGAAGACAGAATATTTTATTTGGCTGAGTGTGTGATTGGACACACAAAGAATTTGTTTCCAGTGCAGAAGCTCTCAGTGTACATGCAAAGCAACAAATCAGCATCATCATTGTAATAATAAGTGGGGGGGGGGAGTAAAGAAGATAATAAGAAGGATAAATGTTAATACTATAGCCATACTACCTGGGTAAATGTACATAGACATTAGACAGCACTGTTAGAGTTAGGTGTTCAGCGGAGTGATGACCCAAGGGGACAAACTATCTCTGTGTCTAGTTGTCTTGGCATACAATGCCCTACATCACTCTTCCAAGGGGAGGAATTGAACAGTTTATGTCCAGGATGGGGGGGGGGTTTCTGCAGATATTTTCTCAGCCTCTTCCTGACCCGCGCAATATATGGGTCCTCAATGGAAGGCAGGCTGGTTGCGATTGTTTTTTCTGCGGTCCTAACTATCCGTTGGAGTCTGTACTTATAGTACGTGGTGGATTAGCTGTGGCATTAGGCCAGAAGGGAAGAGGAAAACACACATCACATGTGCAGAATTGTGAAGACAAGAGAGGTCTCATCCTGGATTTATGGAGATGCTAAATGTTCTGTCTTAGCGTGGTAGACATTGAAGAGATGAAGTTAAACAACAACAAGGTTTATTCATTTAGAATCAAACACAGAACAGAACAGAAAACGAAACTGGCTCCGCCCTTTTATATAAGGAGCTCTGGGTAATCTTAGCCAATCATTGCACGGGGTTTCTCCTGCGCTAAAGTAGCAAGCCTGCCCGGGCCACCAGACATCCAGGCTCCGTAGCAACCACGTGGCCGCTAGCCTCGCCTGTCTCCCGCCCTGCACCTGCTGTCTCACACAACTGAGTATATTACACTAAACCACCCAACCAAGAATTGCATTAAGAAGTCTATCAACGTGAACAACAGCCCATGAACTCAAAAGAAGGATTACATTAATGAATGAATTAGTTAAAACTGAGAACTGACCCACTTTTGGTGAGTGCCCTCATCCCCAAAATTATAAATAATTAAGAAGTAACGGGAAATTTTAAAATTATTTTCTTGAAGGCCTTCCACACTCCAGAAAATATGTCTAAAGCAGGGCCTGATCACAAGGCTGAATCCGTTGGGACAACTGGGAGACCCTGAGCCTTGCTACGTTTAGGTCCAAGCAATCCACAGGATGTTAGATTTCCCCCTTGAAACTGCTACTACCCAAACGAGATCCCTGAGGCTGGGGGTTAAAATTAACTTCCTTCTTGTTGTTACTGTTGTCTGAAGATGTCAAGCTAGCTCCTGTGTTCTTCCCCACAGACTTGTTTGGAAAAAGAAAAATCAAAGTCTCCTTGGGGGATGCTTGGGAGTCCATGTACGAATGAGTTTTGGGGGCACCAGCTGGTCAGACAGAGCCCAACAAAGGCCCTCTTTTGCAAGTCGCACATGGGGTTTTCCTTCTGTGGGACGGAAAGTGCTCACAGACCCCGTTCCATTGTGGGAACGTGAAAACCACACAGATCTCTTCAACCCCTTTTATAAACAATTGACCACAATCTACTCATACAAGAGGTGAAAGCGAAGACCGTCCCAGAGGTGGGTGCTTATAATTTTGCAAGCCCTGGCCCCTCTCCAAGGACTTTGCAATGGTTTCAGCAGACTCTCCTTTGAAACCCCATAATGAGGCTGCTTTTCGGTTGGGATATGTTTTCTCTTTAAATAATTACATGCAGAGAAGAAAGTGTAACAGAAGCAGCCTGAGCTGCTTCGGTGGGGGCTTCCTTTGCTCTCTTACCAAGAACAACCTATAATTAGCTTTTGCAAAATGCTTTTGCATTGGAAATCATGGGGTCGCCAAGCCATCCTCCTTTGTCAACCAAGGTAGGCGGGAAGGTTAAAGCCAGAATTTGGCAACTGCAACAAATAAGCAAACAAAACTGTGGTTTCCCTTGGAGTCAGGATGGCCAGAGAATTTTCCAGAGAAGAATTTGGGGACTGGGTCTTAAAAGCATATCGGGAGCGTAATGTGATCTTCTACATGGAAGCCACCAAATTGTGGTGCTCTGCAGCTTCAGGGACAGGATTTTTCCCCTTCGAAGGCTCCATCATTAAAGTAATCTGGGCTTATATAAATGGTGGTGGTGGGAACTCCAGTCGAGATCCTTGACCTTCTCTTGCTGTTAAAAAAAAAACCAACACATGGAAACTGCCAAATAATTCCAAAAGTTTCCATACAAAGAAGCAAGCTAGGCACCGCGAAGACGAGAAAATAGGATCAGGGTGTATTTGAGATTTTTAAAAAGTGCAAAGGAAAATGTGTGGCTATGTTGCTCTTGGAGGTTCTGCTGGTATATGGCTATCCAGGAATCAGTAATAGCAGATGCCCAAAATAGGTTACATCACCTGGGTTATCTATGGAAGCTCCATTTGTAATTGATTCTTACTGTACTCGTCAGGTGCAAGCAAATGGAGCCACCAGCTTAAATAAACTGTAAATAGCTAAAGTGAGCGACTTTATTGTCTTCTACCTATGTTACAAGAATCTCACCAGACTGCTTGACTTTCCCTGGGAACGACCAGATAAGGGGTCATGGACCTGGAGGGAAATCAAGCTTCTGCCACTTGTGGCTGCATTAACGATTCCAAGCTGGCTCCCCGCTTGATCCCTCCTTCCAGCCTAGCTGGAATCACCCGAACCTTGCCTTTTCAAACCATATTTCCCAGATTAATTATTTTTGGTGTGGTCCTCTGACAAAATCCTTGACCTTGTTTCAAAATTAATTCCCAACCAGATTACCCTGATTGAAGCCACTTTCTCTTGCTTTGTTGCACATTTAGTTATTTCATGTATGTGATGCCTTTTCTTCAAGGGAGTCAAAATAATATATGCTTTAACACACACACAGACCCACACTGTCCTAGCCCTCATTTTATCCTCCACGCCACAACTCTGTCAGGTTGTCTAGTATTATAGTAAAGTTTAGGGTTAATTGACCCCAAGGGTTTCATGGCTGCCTGGAAATTTGAAACAGATCCGGGTTTACCATCCCTACCACTCTCGACGCCGGGGGTAGCTGTGATCTGATCTCAGATGCCTTCGAAGGAGACACAAATCAACACCATGCATCCTATATAAGATTGTATATTTTCTCCTTCTAGTTCCTCCAACTGCTACTCTCCTCCGAGCCATTTTCCATTACCGAATCTAAGCTTGGATGGAATTTTTATTAGAAGAAATATCACCCAAGAGGATTAAAACCTTGCTTCAACAGCTCCCTGTCTCAGTTCACTTCAGAACTTGAGGCTTTTTGGAAGGCCTCATACACGAAGCGGCTCTGGGATGCCTCAGCCTGATGCCAAGCTGGTGCAGCATTTTCTATACATAACCTTGGACCCTCAGGCTCCCCCTAAAAGTACCAATTTTATTGTAAAACAAGGAGGCAACCATCTTAATTATTCTTAATCCATCTGTTTTGCAATTAAATTCAAATTAAATCCTATTTATCTGTTTGGTTCTGCTTTGCCCCTTTCTTTCCCCATGTCTTCTTGGCAGGCTTGCTCAAAAGCCAGGTGCCACCTTAAAAAAAAAAAAAGAAACCCGCAGTACTTCTGTAATTTTAAACAAGCAAAATATTATTTAGGAGCTAGTTCCCACTCACCTCAGACTAGTTTTCAGTGAGGGAGGAATAAACAACTTTTCTAATAATCTTGGGCAAAACTTTTTACGAACAAATAATCAAATCAACCTGTGTGAGTCGTAGACCAACATGGGATCTTAAGATACAAGCACTGAAAGAAGAGATAAAGAGCCACACAAGGTCTAAAGCTAAAAAGCTGAAAATATATTAAAAAACGATGAAGAGACTTTCTTATATAATGTCAGGGACATTGGAAGTAGTCTAGGCCATTGTTATGTTACAATCGCTGAGTTTTTGTGCTCCCCTAGATCGGGGGTCCCCAACCTTGCCCACGTTACGATTTGTGGACTTCAACTCCCAGAATTCCTCAGCCAGCATGGCTCAGCTTGGAAACCTCTCCCTTTCCCCTCAGCATGGCTGGCTGAGGAATTCTGGGAGTTGAAGTCCACAAATCGTAAAGTGGGCAAGGTTGGGGACCCCCGATCTAGGGGAGCACAAAAACTCAGCGATTGTAACATAACAATGGCCGCCTCAGGAATTCTGGGAGTTGACCACAGGTTATAAAGGAGCCATAGTTGCCCACCCCAGGCCATGGGGTTTGGGAGAGGATAGTTGTAATAAAACATTTAACAATTCAGCAAGCGTGTGTGTGTGTGTGTGTGTGTGTGTGAATGCAAAATTAGCATCATGCAGAAGTATTGTCTGACAATATATATGGACACCCAAAAGAAAGCTTGGGTGGATGATGGTCATACTGTAACTGAAAACAATATGAGTTGTGGAACATGTTTACTTTCATAGGTCGCTAAAGATGAAATGAAGCATTTTAAGTTCAACATTCCCACAGTTCTTTTTAACTTTGTATGTTTGCAAACCACAGTTTTTCAAGTGTAGAGTTTTCTTCTTATCAGTCCCAAGGCAGATTCTGGTCGGCTTCCAGGCCAGAACTGAGTCTCTCTTCAGAAGAAAGAGGAACAGTCAATATTTAGTCAATATCTTGTTGAGCAGCTGCTTCCATGGGAAAATGTAAGTAATAGTAGCAAACTACATTTCCTTGCTGCCCATCAAGGCTTGGATGTCACCTGGGCTTGTCTGAAAAGGGGCTCTCTGTGGAGAAGTCAGCAATGTCAAGACGGAAGCCAAGGTCATATGATCAAGGACCTGCCTCTCTTTCACATGTTGGGAAAGAGCAAGGCTTCGGTTACTTTTTGTTGCCATGATAGGAAAAAGAGGTTGAGACTCTAGAAAGAGTGCAGAAAAGAGCCACAAAGATGACTAGGGGGCTGGAAGCTAAAACACATGAAGAACGGTTGCAGGGATTGGGTATGTCTAGTCTAGAGAACAGAAGAACTAGGGGTGACATGATAGCATCTTCCAATACTTGAGGGATTGTGACAGAGAAGAGGAGAGGGTCAAGCTATTCTCCAAAGCCCCTGAAGGCAGGACAAGAAGCAACGAATGGAAACTAACCAAGGAGAGAAGCAACCTAGAACTAAGGAGAAATTTCCTGGCAGTGAGAACGATTAACCAGTGGAACGGCTTGCCACCAGAAGTTGTAGGTGCTCCATCACTGGAAGCTTTTAAGAAGAGATTGGACAGCCATTTGTCTTAAATGGTATAGTGTGTGTGTGCGCTTGTGTATATTCTAAATATAGTCTATGTATATTCTATAAATAGATAGATAGATGATACACACACACACACATACAGTGCATTCGGAAAGTATTCAGACCCCCTTCACTTTTGTCAGTTTAGTTATGCTGCAGCCTGATTCTACAGTTGTTGAAAATCATTTTTTCCCTCATTCATCCACACTCAGTAGTAACGACAAAATGAAAGCAGAGTTTTAGAAATGTCTGCAAATTGATTAAAAAGAAAAAACTCCTAAGTCTATTCTGATTGGTTGATTGATTATCCTACTGGAGCAGAGGGTTGGACTAGAAGACCTCCAAGGTGCCTTCCAACTCTTCTCGTTCTGTTATTCCTCACCCCCAGATGTCTGGCCTGAAGCGGTGATTTAGTCTCCCATGGGTTAAGACTGGTTCTGCCTTCCAGAATGTTCTGTCTGCTTCAGTGTTGAAGTCACAGGGGCCAAAATGCTCTTCAAACAAGGTGTCTTTCTGTTTCCTTCTGGCACTAACCACGTTTCCACCTAATCCCTTCCTGACTGTGTTTTTAACATCCTTGAGGGAAGACTCTCCTGAGAGGGCAGCCATGACAACTAGACCGTGTTCCGATTGGATTAAGGTACGTGGAGATATTTCAGACAACGGCCATAGCTCCTCTCCCGTCTTGTGTCTCCTGTCTCCCATTAGTGCTGACTAATCCATCTCACCTCAGCCAACCTCTCCCGTCCTTTCAACCCTCCCCAAAGAACAGCCGAGAATGGCCCTTCATTTGGCAAACAGGAAACCAGGAAGAAAAGCTTTGCCTCTTGAACGGGCAAGGATTGGATAAAAGGAAACACTCCACACACTTCCCTAATTGCTCATTAGGAGAAGTAATCTACGGGGCCCCTTTTCCTGCGTGAGAAGGTGCCATTGTCTACTCAACAGCCCCAGAGGAGACAAACCAACAAATTCCTTTGCAGCTAAGTTGTGGTGATTTGGGAAGAAGTGATTAAGCCTTTAAAGTCGTTCGCTCGGCAAGACCAAAGACCTCCCCACTTTTATGCCAAACTTGGGGTCTTTCGTTCTCTTCACACATTGCGAGGTGGGCAAAAAGGAAGTTGGGTGCCGAACTGCAGCAGCACCTGATGGGTCCAGTTGGAAGAACTTTGAACGGTGATCCACAGATCTTCAGCAGAAGGTCCACAGACAACGGGTGGAGCAGTTACAAAGATCCCATAGCCTCACTCTTCACAGCAACCTCCTTGCTAGGCCAATTACTCATAAGAGCAAAGGAGACTCTGAGAATTTGGAATGCAACCAGAGAAGGCAACTTGAGGTGAGTGAGTGAGGCCTCCCTTGGTTAGCCCCAGGCCCAGAGCCCCATTGCTCCAGCTGCTCCTGAGTCAGCCTTGACTTCTTTCTCTTGACATGCCTGGACAAGTCCCTGCACTTTTCTTGGCAACACGTTCAGAAGTGATTCCCATTACCTTCTTCCTACAGCTTGGATTGGCCCAAAGTCACCTCGCTGCTGATTTTGGACAAATGGCTGTCCAGTCTCTTCTTAAAAACTCCCAGTGTCGGAGCACTCACAACTTCTGGAGGCAGGTTGTTCCACTGGTTAATTATTCCCACTGTCTGGAAATTTCTCCTTAGTTCCAGGTTGCTTCTCTCCTTGATTCGTTTCCATCCGTTGCTTCTTGTCCTGCCTTCAGGGGCTTTGGAGAAGAGGCTGACAATTGGTTCATGACACTGCGACACGCAAGATGTCACTTGCCTTCATCAGACCGATGACCATGTGTGTATGGGTGGGTGATGGATTTTTTTTTTTATTTTTTTATTTATTTATATTTCCTATTTCTAAACTGCCCATCACCCTTAGTGATTGCTTTTATCCCCCAAGAAAATTCTGTAGAAGTCTTTCAAATCTTTTAACTTGGCTGTGCTTTGAGGCCCTGGAGTTTGTTTCAACAGAATGGAATTTACACCTGAATAAAAAGGTCATGTGTGAATTGGGGTGATCAGGGAAGGGCGCCCCAACCGTTTCAAGGGAAGCTGAGTAACTCCACTTGAGACACGCATTTCAGCAGAAGCGACCCCCGCCTCCATCGAAGACCCATCCCCTTCACTGGCCGGAGGTATGGCCTATTCTCTCTCGTCCTCCCTTCATTCATCCTTCCCTGCTCTCCCCCCTCGCCCCCTCCCCTTAGACGCTATTCAGAGTCAGGGGTTTTAAAATTGCACCGGCCAATTCTTAATTATCTCAGAGAGGGAAAAAAAAAATGTTTGGTTCACTTCATTCTGCAAGGACTTTTCTACAATGGTCTGGTGCCAATAGGGAGAGAATCTAATTAAGCCAATTATGCTCATTGGTTTGTTTAATCAATGGTTTGATTTAATTGGGAAGGCTGCGGTGCATAGTGCAGTATGTGAGAACCGGGAGACCTCGTTGCTCCAGTGGTGACATGGTCACCCAGACGGGAGGCTGGAGACTAAGGGCGGCTTTGTCACAATGAGCGCCTCGTCCAAGAACTCGCGGCTCGGTTGAGAATCGCAGGCCCCAGCCAAGGGAGATAAATGACGAAGGCTCGGCCTTTCTGATCGGAGCTGTCAGCTGTCCTATTAGGCAGCTAAAGATGGCAGCTGCCTGGGCTGCCAGTTGGGTGATTTGAAACCCAGATCTTCTTGTGGCACCACCTAATTTACACTGGACTTCCGCATTTGGAGATGATGGATGAGAATGTTGGCACCGTTCACGTGCTCGGGAGATGGTGCCACAGTAGCTCCGGGCGGATATTGCCTTGTTCTGCTCATTAGCCAGGAGATGCTCGGAGATGCCAGCAATGACTGTACACTCGATGACGTGAGTGTGTAGTAGGGGCCTGATAGCAGTGTTCCAATATTTGAGGGGCTCCTACAAGGTGAGGGGGTCAATCTATTCTCCAGAACACCAGGAGGCAAGAGAAGAAGCAACGGATGGAAACTAATCAAGGAGAGAAGCAACCTGGAAATAAGGAGAAACCTCCTAACAGTGAGGACAATTAACCAGTGGAACAGCTTTTGCCATCAGAAGTCGTGGGTGCTGCAACATTGAAGGTTTTTAAGAAGAGACTGGACAGCCACTAGTCCATGGATCGGCAACGGTCTGCAGCATGCCAGCAACCGGTCTGCGCAAACAAGTAAAGCCCCATCCGCGGGATGCAGGCAGCACACAAAAACACACCCTCTCCGGTCCACGGAAAAACCTTTCTCCACGGAATCGGTCCCTGGTGCCCAAAAGATTGGGGGCCACTGGTAGAGGGTCTCCTGCTTGAGCAGGGGGTTGGACTAGAAGACCTCCAAGGACCCTTCCAGCTCTTTTATTCTATGTTCTATTTTCTACGTTCAAATGAAATGCTCATTAAAATGCAGCAAAATAGGGCAGGCAAAGACAAACTACACGATCCAAAATGTACATGCCAATTTAGAGGAGAGTAGTCCACCAATAGTCCATCATTGTAGATCAGTGAGGAACTGCAGTTTTCTGCATCTCTTTCTGCCATCTAAGAGTTGTCCGGATGTTATAGGTGAACTATAGCAGATAGACGTCACCTGCGGAGCTATCAACACCAACGGTACATTAATCCAGCCAGGGAAAGTTCCTGACCTCACATGACCCTGGACCATAATAGTCAGAAATGACCTTTCCATGTTTTAATGATTGCAAAACTGCTCGCTCATTGGGGACAGGTGACTCATTTGTCTTCTGTTCCCCATGCCAAGGTTTCTTCTCCTTCACTGAGATTAAGTGACAATATTTTGTCTACCTATATATAGTCAGTGAACTCCTCTGGTAAGCCATGAATATTGCCTGAAGTTGCTCACTTTATCTGTTTGGATTCCAGCACACATTTCCATCGGAGGACTACGGAACTAAACTGTTCTTCACCAGAACTATTTCACCTTAGGGACAGCAGGATGTGATTAAAATTGGCAGGGTTGCTGAACTTCAAAGGCTTGCAGTGAAGAGTAATTACCGCAGCCTACAGGTTCATAGCCATCTTTGGGCTCAGCTCCTGAGTGCTGAAGCAAACCCACCCTTTGTGCTCTCAAGCCCACGCTAAAAGCCAGCTGATCCATTGAGGTGCGGTGGAAAAACATCCATGGAGAAATTAAAAACAACAACAACAGGCCATCTACTCCAGGAGCGTCCAACTTGGCAACTTTAGGACTTGTAGAGATCAGCTCCCAGAATTCTCCGGACTAAGGAATTCTGTGAGTTGAAGTCCGCAAGGCTTAAAGTTGTCAAGGTTAGACACCCTTGGTCTACTTTTTCCATGTCAATGTTTCTCCTGAGGAACGGGGGGTGATAGCTCCCCTTTTAAGACCAGAAATTCACGTTCTAAAGGTCTGCTTATCTCCCTCCTCAAGGTGTGTAGTTTAAGGATGAGGTATTTGTACAGAACAAGAAGTACCTTCAGGCAAATACCTTGGGAGTCTCTTTTGATTAAAAATGGTTTCCTCATCAATCATCAGAAAGGTTCCTCATGAAGGAACAGTGGGAGAAATGTGAAAACCAAGAATTGGAATTCAGTTGCTGGGTTGTTCTGAAAAAAAACTGGTCATATCTCATCCCTGTCACGTTGGCAGCCAGAAGCTACAGTAAAAATAGGCCTCTTGTAAACACCACAATGGCAATTGCCCATCGCACATGACATCATTATGCAAAGGACGCAAATTGTGTCCCTGTGTGAAGCTGTTATTCATGTCATTTGCATCCCAACGTTTCAATGCAAGGAGGAAAATAAGAAATTTTACATTTCTAGCATAAGAAGATATTCCTTCTGTTCTTTCTCATCGGTAAAAAGATATTTCTCATCACTTAATGTATTTAATACAGGTAACCCAACTTAATTAAATAAGTATTTGTACTTCGTCGAAAGTAACCCCTGGCAAACATTTTTCATAACAGAAAGATGTCAAATGTTTTTTCATAAAGGCCCGTTTAGTGATGCCTGGAACGTTTTTGGAAAGCTGCCTCTGTATGAAGTCGAAGTGCTTGGGGGACCTCAGCTCACAACCGGTTTACAACGGCTGTAGTTTTGCTTGTTTGGACTGACAGATACTATAGCAAACCATTACTGTATATAAACATGCCAGACATAAAACAAACAACCTTTGAAGGAGAACAGGCAACTGGGAAGGCTTGTGCTCTACCGAACTCTTGCTACAGTTGGAAAGAGGGGCAGAGTAAGAAGTAACTGGTGGAAGCTTCTTAGAGAGATATCCAACCTGGAAGTAAGGAGAAATTTCTTGTCAGCGAGAATAATTAACCAGTGGAACGGCTTCCCTCCAGAAGTTGTGGGGGCTCCATCACTGGAGGTCTCCAAGACAAAACTGGGCAGCTATTTCTCCAGAATGGACTCTAGGGTCTCCTGCTTGAGCAGGGGGTTGGACTAGAAGACCTCCAATGTCCCTTTTCCTTGCTACCTTCTGGGAGGAGGCTTTGTGGTATCCATAGCAGAACATCCAGATTCAGCCATAGTTTCATTTCATACAGCATTAACCTTGTGAACTCTCAAGCTTCCTCCTTCCGTTATATATTCAAGATGGACAGTATTTAATATTTATTTGTTATGTATATGTAGGGGTGTGGGTCTATACATACATTGTACATAGTATGTTTTAGGTGTGTGTCATGTATGTGTTTCACTTTGAGAGCAGGCAACTAAATTTCATTTTTGATGTGTGCTGTTGTGCCCACAGTAAAAAAATGACAATAAAGGTTATCATCTTATCTTATCTTCTTATCTTATCTTATCTTATCTTATCTTATCTTATCTTATCTTATCTTATCTTATCTTATCTTATCTTATCTTATCTTATCTTATCTTATCTTAAACTCTGTCAGTCTGTGTTCTTTCTCTTTCTTTATCTTCTACTTTGCTTTCCTGTTCCCCAACCTGCACTCTGTAAAGGCGAGGAGGTCCATTTTAGGATTTCAGATCCCTTGGAATGGACAAGAGAGAAGGACGGAAGAATCTCTGCACTAAAGTGGTGTTCTTGGAGTCTTCTGAGTTCGCACGGCTACACTTTTATTGTGAAGTCTCCTTGACTGAAAAGGCCAGCCAACTTCTTGTAACAGACACGGATCCCATGGACTCCAATGGAGAGAAAAACCAGTTTCTCATTATGCTCTTTCCAAACTTTTTTGAAACCTAGAAATAAGGCCCACTGTTGCGATTTCAGACTATATCTATCCTACTAAGATATCTGATCATAAATAAATAATAAAAAAAAACTTTTTGTGTTTTATGGCTGTGGAAGATTGTGGGTCCTTCTGCTGAGGCCTCCCTGGCTAATTGAAAATCTTCCACGTCTTGTCACTGGGGCTGTTTTTAACTCCAGGCTGCTAAACATATTTTATTTTTAGCTCCTACTTAGATACCTGCTTGTTCTACTGGTTGGTCTTAGAACAGACATTTTTTATTTATGAAATATTGGAAAGAAATATAAACAGCAATCTTCTCTGTGGCTTCTACCCCCTCTTTAAACCTTTACTTTAGGAGTTATTTTTTCAGTTACTTAAGCAGTGTTTCTCAAACTTGGCACGCTGGCTGGGAAGTTCTGGGAATTGAGATCCACGCATCTTAAAAGTTGCCAACTTTTAGAGAAACTCTGGGCTAGAGTAGCCAAATATGGGTTTGCAAAGCTCCGGATGACCATCAGATGGCAGCAAAGAGTTAGACTTTAAGTCTTCCATTTAGTGGTCAGATTTTTGCAGCTTAGATATGGCCTAATCCAGCAGTCCCCAACTTTTCCGGCTTGGTGGACTGGTGTGTGTGCGGGGGAGAGGGGATGGTTCCGTGTAAGTGGCAGACATGTGTGCACACGGGTGTGAGTGCCTGCTGCTTGTGCAAGGAGAGCTGCATGCATGGACGTGCTCGCTTGCCGCTTGTGCAGCCGGTTCCAAACAAGCTGTGGCCCGCTATTGGACACGGCCTGGGGGTTGGGGACCCCTGGCCTAATCAATTATCACAATCATTCTTTTATCTGTTAGTATTTTGATTTTTTTTTTAAATTTTGGGGGGGGATATAGAAGAGTGTTAGTTGCGTTGCAAAAACACTGACTGACCTCGTGTGGTTCTGGAGTAAAAATTTCTATTCTTGCAGTATTCATTCATCCTTTTTCACCAGCAAAAGAGAAAGGGATCAGTTGAAATGATCTGAAATTTTAGATATAAACATATTAAGCAGCCAGTTACCTGGGAAAGCACACCCAGATTCCATTAACCGGCGGGTTTCGTGTATAAAGAGAAGAACTCTGATTTTATTAGCTGTGTTAGCCTGAAGATTATATAGACTATATTTCCAAGTCTTCTGGATTCAGCTCCAGCTGGTTTTGCACAAGATTGTCCAGGTTCTGATAATACTAAATACTAAAACCCTTCCAGAAAACTGCAATAGCCCCCCGCCCTATGATGGTGTACTGTGGCACTGTAAACTAAAGGCACTCCAGCAAACAAAAGTTTTGCTTCCATACCAAATGGAAGAAACTGGACCCCCACAAAATGGCCCCGGGGGGCACCCTTAGACAAAGGTTCACCTCAAAGGCCACTGTGGCTCTCCTTGGGCACCCCAAAGGTTCAAATATATAAGCTAGAACGAGGGCAAGAGCAGGAGCGGCTACTCTGAGCTTGTTTTTGTTTGCTTGCAGACGTTTGATTACCCAACTAGGTAACATCATCACTTAGGATGCGGTACTGATGACGTTACCTAGTTGAGCGATGAAACGTCTGCAAGAAAACAACCAAGCTCAGAGAGCATCGTGGGCGCCACAGTTGAATCCTGAGCTACAAATATTCTCTTTGAGTGGTATTTCAGGCTAATGCCCGGGTTTGAGAAACAAGAGAGAGGAACTCCACCCTACTTAAAGGGAGGAGTGAGGGTAAGTTGCCACTCACTCTTTACCACCAGTAGCCAAAGGGATGAATGCAAAGGTCCTAGGGAAGGCTAATAGACAGGGGGGGGGGTAACACTCTTCAACAAAACACTCCCTCCCTCCCAGAGTGTGTTATCTCACATGGGTGAAGGGGGAGAGCCCTTCATGCTCCACGGGAAGGAACATACAGAGTATTCTGCCCAAGCTGAAAGGCCTTAGGATGCTGGTCATTTGTCCCAGCCTTCCTCGAAGCTCCCGGATACAGAAAGTGAGCAATCATTAGAAAGAATGAGTAACAACCGTTCTGCCTTCTCTGGGTTCACTTTCCCTGTCATAAAAACACACCAAGCAAGAATGTGTCTGTCAGAGCTTCAGCATTATCTGCCTTTTAGAGGCTAGCTTTTCAGCTCTCTAAACCCTGATTCCGGCCGGAATTCCAGTTTATTCTACAAATCTGCTGCCTTAGTTTCCCTCCCCCCCGGAGTGCCCGTAACAGGGCGATGGGATGGGAACCTGTGTTGACCTCCAGCGATTGCTTTGTGGAGATAGCAGCGGTCAAAGGAGAGCACATTCTTTCAGAACTAGGAGTATGAAGTCCTGGCTGGAGGATTATCAGAAGATTAAAGAGCTAGTCGTTTATCTTCCATGGAAAACCCATAACCTTCACTCTGGAAAGGGTGCAGAGAAGAACAACAAGGATGATCAGGGGGCTGGAGGCTAAAACACACAAAGAGCGGTTGCAGGAATTGGGGGTGTCTAGTTTAATGAAAAGAAGGACCAGGGGCGACATGATAGCAGTCTTCCAATATTTGAGGGGCTGCCACAAAGCAAAGGGAGGTCAACCTCCTCTCCAAAGCCTACTCTGAGCTATGGGATGCCCCATAACTGAACACCTATCTGGGCTTGCCTCCAGTCCTGAACTGGTGTTCCTGGTTCCGGCAAAGGGACAAATTCATGGCAGCAGTTTCTACATGCAGTTTTCTGTTGCAGAATCAAGGTGAATGTGGCTGAAATCACATTAACTCCTTCACGGAATCGGATGTTTAGCAAAGTCTCCTCCTCCTTGAATTAAAGGCAGAACAAACAGCAAAATAAACAGACTGAAAAACAACATTATATTAATGCCACATGCCAGATGTTGCAAAAGGCTGGCTTTGAAACTCATTTTGACTATTTCCACAGAGTTACAAAAAATGTATTTGTCTGTATGTGTCTGTGCATGTGTGTGTGTGGTAAGTTATAAATGCTTTTGCTATGTCTAAAATGGACTGACACTCTAGTAAGAAATGAAAATATGGTGGAGTCTGTCTCCAGCAACATATGTGGGCTGATGGAAACAGAAAAAAAAAAGAAAAGAAAAAAACTCCCATACTTACAAATAGGAGAAGAACACGCAGTCTTAAATCACTTCCAGTTTCTTTATTTGTCTAGTCTAAAATCTAAGGATTACATGAGTGTTCTAGGTTTATCTACAGAAGATCTGCAAGCTTAAAAGTATGGATCAGAAGGCAAGAATGGAGAGCGGTAAGATTAATGAGGAGAGTCAAAGCAATCCTTTAAAGGACTTTTGTGTCTCAGAGTCTGCTATGAATGTCTTAGCGGTGCTGACTTTGAAATATATAGGAGTTTTAGCAGGAACGGACCATAACCTGATCTGTACAATGCCAAAATCCTCCTCTACATCTACCCCCTTTCCCTTGTTGAGGGTGACAATGTTAGTTGAGTTTTTGTGCTGCCCCAAACAAGAGAAATGTGTCACCCCTAGCCCTCTTTTTCACTAGACTAGACATACCCAATTCTTGCAACTGTTCATCATATATTTTAGCCTCCAGCCCCTAATCATCTCTGTTGCTCTTCTCTGCACTCTTTCCAGGGAATGAAAAAGGAAAAAAAAAAAGATAAACCAAAACCATCTGGAATAAAAAAAGAAAAAGCAGTAATAATATTTTTAAATGACATTATTAACACCCTAGTAAACTGATCAAATCTTGCATTATCATACCAGATGCCCCCAAAGCACAGAGATTATCAGCCCAGGAATGATAGGAAATCAAACAGGCATGTTTTATTCTGAAAAGGAGATGCACACCCTTCCCGCCTTGGTCTGGCGGGTTTTTAGAGGTCTTTCAATCGAGAGCTGCAAGTGTTCATTCTTCCATTAGGGAAGGAGCCTGCAGAGTGGTTTTTAAAAGCAGATGCTGAAGAGTGCCATTCTTTGCTGTACTAACAAACAATAAACTGTATTCAGTGGGTGATTCAAGGGTTGTGGGACAAGCCAAGAAATGCAACGAGGTTCACGGGAAGAAGTGATTGTTCTCAGCAGTTTGTTTTCAGTCAAGCCTGCGGGGGAACTGCTAGCCTCCCTCTGAAATGAGGTTGTGGTTCCTAAAAAAACGTTCCAGCATGTAGAGACAGTGGGGGACATTATCAGGGCTTGTTATCGAGATGACATCACAAAGAACATGGGGCGGTTATGCTCTGCAAGCTGATGACAGGGTTATGCAAAAAAAAAGGAAAGGATTTTAGGAACTCGTACTCTATCTGGCACTGATGATGTTACCTAGTTTTGGTAATGAAACATCTGCAAGAAAACAACCAAGCTGAGAGAGAACCAAGGACCACACAGTCTTCCTCCTCCTGCTCCTCCTCCTCCTCCTCCTCCTCCTTTCCACAAACCTCTCTCCCTTCTAACACTGATAATGTTACCTAGTTGGGTAATGAAACATCTGCAAGAAAACAACCAAGCTCAGAGAGAACCAAGGACCACACAGTCTTCCTCCTCCTGCTCCTCCTGCTCCTCCTCCTCCTCCTCCTCCTCCTCTCCACAAACCTCTCTCCCTTCTAACACTGATGATATTACCTAGTTGGGTAATGAAACATCTGCAAGAAAACAACCAAGCTCAGAGACAACCAAGGACCACACAGTTTTTTTTCCCTCCTCCTGCTCCTCCTCCTCCTCCCTCCTCCTCCTCCTCCTCCTCCTCTCCTCCTCCTCCTCCTCCCCACAACCTCTCTCCCTTCTAGCAGTGATACATTACCTAGTTGGGTAATGAAACATCTGCAAGAAAACAACCAAGCTCAGAGACAACCAAGGACCACACAGTTTTTTTCCCTCCTCCTGCTCCTCCTCCTCCTCCTCCTCCTCCTCCTCCTCCTCCTCCTCCTCCTCCTCACCACAAACCTCTCTCCCTTCTAGCAGTGATGACATTACCTAGTTGGGTCATGAAACATCTGCAAGAAAACAACCAAGCTTAGAGAGAACCAAGGACCACACCGTTTTTTTCCCTCCTCCTCCTCCTCCTCCTCCTCCTCCTCCTCCTCTTCCTCCTCTCCACAAACCTCTCTCCCTTCTAGCACTGATGATGTTACCTAGTTTAGGTAATGAAACAGCTGCAAGAAAACCACCAAGCTCAGAGAGAACCAAGGACCCCTCGCTTACTCTGTCTCTTCTGCTCCTCCCTCACAAGTTGATGTCTTTGGATAATTACTCTCTAAACCAGGAAAGGGGGGGCAGTAATGTGACTGCACACATAATGGTCCCAACTTCTTTTAATCAACCCAATTAATTAGTAAAAGGTCAAATTGATACAGCCATTAAAGTCCTGGACAGAATCAGTCTCTATGAACTTTCCGTAATTGGGAAAACTTTGGAGAATCATCTGGATGAGGGCTTGGAATGTGTCCCTCTGCCCATTCATTCTTCTTTCTAAACCGCTTACTTCTCAGCTGTCATTTACTCTATTTAACTCGGCCCTTCCCTATTCTCAAGACAACAATCGCCCGAGTATTTAAATTCCAATTGAGTAGCCCTGTAGTTGTAGGGAGCCTGCAGCTAGCCCCACGGAGATAATAGGGGAGTCTTGGCCAGGAGACACTGCTTCAAATCCCTCCCCTCCCCCCACATCTCTCCCCCAGGAGGAGAAGCAGCCAGTTTCCTCCATGTAGTTCCACCTCCCTAGAAATGTTAAACCCAGTGGATGGCAGGAGCCGGGAGGAGGGAGGAGAGAAGAGTTGAGCGATTCAGTGGCTGAGAAATTTCCCTTTGAGCCTCCAGAGAACTAGTGGAGTTCACAGGGTCTGACTCCGGATTGACCAACTTTCCTGGAAGTGGGGTCTGCGCAGACTGGACTGCCGGGAGGTCAGAGTGTTGTCTACACCTTGAGTTTCAAAGGGGAGGAATTTCGAAGTCTACAAAGACTTGTGAGCTTTGAAAAATCGGCAAGTTACAGGTCGTCCTTGACTTACAACAGTGCATTTAGTGACCGTTCAAACTTACAATGGCACTGAAATAATGGCACTGACCGTTTTTCATACTTATGACCATTGCAGCGTCCCCGTGGTCACGTGGTTTACATTCAGAGGCTTGGCAACTGGCATGTACCTATGACGGTTGCAGGTGATCCCCTTTTACGATCTTTTGACAAGCAAAGTCAATGAGGAAGCCAGATTCACTTAACAACCATGTTACTAACTGAACAACTGCAGTAATTCACTTCACCACTGTGGCAGGAAAGCTTGTAAATACATAATTCACTTAACAAATGTCTCATTTAGCAACAGAAACTTTGGGCTCAGTTGTGGCTGTAAGTTGAGGACCACCCGTGCTGGTCACCCTTTTCAAATGGATGATACCGTAGATGCATGCGCAGTTGTGTTCTTCCCAACCCCCCCAAAAACACAGAGAAAAAGAATTAAAACGTTCTTTTTTCAAACAAACATTCTCCTTTGTTACCATTAAAACACAATAGTGAGCTTGGGAAAGATGGCGGAAGAAACCCAATGTGACATAAATCTAGATTTCCTGATCTGAAAGTCAAAGCGAGAGCTGGACTCCCTTCATAGACTGTGGTGCCCAAGAGGTTTGTGTGTTTCAGTTGTACTCCAAGCCAAACCCTTGGGAATTGACTCTCCAGGCAAGTCCTACACAAGGCCCAGGCTACAAACGGTTGACTCCATTTTCTGCCAAGTGGGCCAACCAGGAGAATGTAAAAAGGATGCTGGAAGCTAAACCTCTAGGTCAGAAGCTACCCAACATGGTCCTGGGGAAGGGCAGAAAGCAATTTGTCTGAATTGGGATAGAGTCTCCTGCCTTGATCAGGGCGTTGGACAAGAAGACCTCCAAGGTCCCTTCCAATTCGGTTATTCTATCATGTGTTTAGCAGTAAATACAAGAGTGAAAGAAGCAAAATAGCTATTTGAATAGATCCCCAGAAAAATGTGATTGCAGTATTTTCACCCTTTCCTGCAAATTTCTTCTTCTTCTTCTTCTTCTTCTTCTTCTTCTTCTTCTTCTTCTTCTTCTTCTTCTTCTTCTTCTTCTTCTTCTTCTTCTTCTTCTTCTTCTTCTTCTTCTTCTTCTTCTTCTTCTTCCTTCTTCTTCTTCTTCTTCTTCTTCTTCTTCTTCTTCTTCCCTTCTTCTTCTCTTCTTCTTCTTCTTCTTCTTCTTCTTCTTCTTCTTCTTCTTCTTCTTCTTCTTCTTCTTCTTCTTCTTCTTCTTCTTCTTCTTCTTCTTCTTCTTCTTCTTCTTCTTCTTCTTCTTCTTCTTCTTCTTCTTCTTCTTCTTCTTCTTCTTCTTCTTCTTCTTCTTCTTCTTCTTCTTCTTCTTCTTCTCCTCCTGCTCCTGCTCCTGCTCCTCCTCCTCCTCCTCCTAAAATAGGACTTTGGCTTTGTTTTTATGTTCCAGAAAAAAAAACCCTAGGGCGTCCCATTTCTCTCCCCTTCTCCTGGTGGCATGTTTTGACGTCATGCCCACTTTTGAAGTCCATGACCAAAAGGCCCCATTGGTGTTTACACCTTTGTTGATCTTGGTTGGTGGAACGACAAGGGGGCTGAAAACCGGAGTGTGTGTGTACATTACTCCGGGGAGGGACGTTGGTGGAAAGTGAGAAGGTGAAAAGACAGCAAAACCTCAAAGGTTCAGCAGCAGCTCTCAATTGTGCAAACATTCACGCTGGCTCAGTTTTGCAAAAATATCCTTCTGGATCCAAAAGTTTTTCTAACATGCTGCATCACTAGGGGGAGGGCGGAAAGAAGTTTTATCTGGTCACGTGATTAAAAGTCTGATTTATAATATTCAGATGGTCAGCATCATTGTGCATTTAGAGTTAGGCCACACACTGAATTCAGTGGGCTCTAATCCACCAAAACTTTATGCAATAATAAACGGATTCACTCCAAGATTCTTTGTTATTGTTTTATGCATGTAAGAATGCACAGGGCTGGGCTGAGAGATACTTTTTAAAATGTTTTTATTTCAAATGGCGTCACTTTTAACATTAAATATCTGAAGTTCATCTTTGCGTGCTATTCTGCAAAAATGTTATTTGTCCAAATAAAACCTTCACAGCTGTCAGGCTATTAGGCACTGGGACTAGATCTGTATACGCATTCAGACAATTTTAAGGTGGTTGGGGTGGACTGAATTGTCCATGATTGTTTTCCCAATCGACAAGCAATGCACTGAGAGAGTTTTCTTCAAGAGGGCTGCAGAAACCCGAAAGCAAATAAAAAACCCCAAACCAAGAATTGATGCTAAAGAAAGCTCCTTGCCTAAGTTTCCATAAATGTCATCTGTGGTCACACCACCAAAACCCTGGAGGACTCTCGTGTCTTCTCCAGGCATGTTCTGGACTGAGGCACTTGGTCAGGATTTAAAGTCAAATCTTACCAACCTAGTTAAAATATAGTAATTGGTGTAGAGACAGAATGTCACTTAGCCAAACTAAAACCCCAGATTCTCCTTTGAGTGGGTCCATCTTGTGAAAATAGGCTGAAGAAAATACACAGACACACACACACACAAATGTCTATGTGTATAAATACACACATACATAATAGAACATAGAATCCTAGAGCTGGAAGGGACCTTGGAGATCTTCTAGTCCAACCCCCTGCTCAACACAGGAGACCCTATACCAGGGATCTTCAAATGTGGCCCTTTTATGACTTGTGGACTTCAACTCCCAGAATTCCTCAGCCAGGCATGTTTGAAGACCCCTGCCCTATACCATTGTGGACAAATGGCTGTCCAGTCTCTTCTTCAAAACCTCCAATGAGGCAAGCCATGGCACTGATTAATTGTGGTCACTGACAGGAAATTTCCCCTTACTTCTAGACTGGATCTCTCCTTGATAAACCTCCGTCTCTTACTTCTTGTTCTGCCCTCATGTGCTTTGGAGAATGGGTTGACCCCCTCTTCTCTGTGACAGCACGTCAGATTTTGGAAGACAGCTGTCATGTCACCCCTGGTCCTCCTCTTCATTAAATTAGACATACCCAAATGTCCAAGAGGTTCTGCAGTCACAGTTCACCCTCCTCTAGGTCCACGTGGGTTTCCCAAGCAGCTCGCTTGTGGCGATCCTGGTCTGCGGTCCTTTCTCTAACAATAGCGGTTAGACCACGTTCTCAGCAGAGCTGCAGCACCTCACAAAACCGCTTGCATGTTGGGGCATTTCTGTCTACACCAGGTTGCTTGATAGAGATCCTGGCCCATCGCCTCATCCAGCCACGTAACCCTTCTTCTGAGACACCTCTGTCTAGTCGCTCAGAGTTAGATGGCCACAGGAGTTCTCAGCAGTGACCGGCGAGGAGCTGGTTGAAGTTCACAGGCCAAAGTGGAGGATGTCATGGTTCCGATAGATGAAACTCTTCAAAGAACTTCGAGGCATTGTTTACTTTAAAGAATCTTTATTCAAGTTGCATGGCATCGGCAGGTACATGGTTGAAGCCGAAATCTGAATTCTCCTCCCCTAAACACATAGTATCAAAGCACAATTCCCTCCTCTAATTAATGGTCATAAATCACATTCTCCAATTAGTTTGAAATGCAGACCTTCCCTCCAGTTCTCTAATCCGCCATTTCTTATCATCGCTTATTTCAAACAACCTACTACGATGTTGTTTGTCTAACTCCCATCACATTCCTCCCCCTCCCCTCAGCACATCTAATTCTAAGAGTAAAGCATAAGAAAGAAAAAGGCTGCATCTCCATATGCTGTCAAAGCAAGAACATCCAAAGTTAGCAGCGTTGACAGAGGACACCCTGTGAAGAAATCTGGACCCGTTACGTAGAGACCCGGCTCTCTTGAGAAGTCACTAATGCTGGGAAAGGCGGAAGGGAAGAGAAGGACCAGCAGGAAGTTGGCTATGCAGGAAGTCATCAACTTACGACAATTCATTTAGTGGCCACTGAAGTTCCACTGAAAAAAGTGACTTATGATCACTTTTCACACTTAACCACCATAACGGATAAGGGATCCTCATGGAGAAAATCTACGTATGTTTTCAGTACAAGTTGACACCGACCTGACGGCACCTGATCAATAACTCACTGATCATTAATCAAATCATTAATCATTTCTCAACCCACAGTCCTGGAGATTCCTGATGGTCCTCCCATCCCAAGGCAAACAGCTTCCAACTGATCTAATAAGCCATGGACCTGTTTAATTTAGGTCGCTGCTGGTTGTCTTCCCTCAATCTGAAAGAAGGGAGGGCTTGATTAGTACTTGGGCCAAAAGACCCCAGGCCCAGAGTCAGCAGGATGCTTTCATTCTCTCCCCCTCCCCACTTTTGAAGGCGAGTGCTCAGGTCCCGTGTGATGGAATGCTGACGGATTCATTCTTTGCAGTTTGCTTATAGAGCAATTCCGTGGCTTCTGTTTGCGCTTCAAGGGTCATTTGCTGCTCTCCATGGAAAACAGGCTGACCTCATGGTTTTGAAATGCGGCTTTGCAAACACTCCTCCGTTCTCCCGCCAGTGGCTGCCCTCTGGGGTGGTGGGCTGGGAGTCAGGGGGGTGTATGGGGGGGGGAGAGAAGCGCAGCCACAGAGCTTCACTTTCTGTGAACTGAAAGCACCTAATCTCTACAAAACAAGACCAGGCAGGGAGAGGGAGATGTTGACCAGAAAAGTTGCTGTTCTGTTTTGTACTTTCTGTACCTTCTGATTTACCAGCAACCCCCAATCTAATTCACCTCTCGTAACTTCTAGTTTTCTAACCCTGCTGGTGGGAGATTATGGGACTTGGAATCCTACACATCTAGAGGGCACCAGAAGATGAGAAACTACCTTAGTTATTAGAAGAGGCAAAGCCACATTTGGCAAGGACTACTGACTAGCACCGATGATGTTACCTAGTTTGGGTTCCAAAACATCTGCAAGGAAACAATCAGCTCAGAGAGCTCCAAGGACACTTTCTGAGAAGTAAAAGGAGATCTTTAAGGAATGAGGAGGAGGAGGAGGAGGAGGAGGAGGAGGAGGACCGATTGGTAGCTCAAGCTGTGGGGATGAAGACAGGAAGCTCAGAAGGAGATAAAGGTGGCAAGGAATGCAAACTATAATGAGAAGCAGAAAGGAAGCATGTCCAAATTAAAGAAGAATCAAGGGGGCTGTTGCCCAGAGAAGGTTGAGGAACCACGGGAAGAAGAACCACCATCTTCTCTCCAAAAAGATGATGGTCTTTCCAACATGTATGTATGTAGGTAGATGATAGATATAGATATAGGGATAGATAGATAGAAAGATAGATAGATAGATAGACAGACAGACAGACAGACAGACATAGTTGATAGTTGATGATAGTTGTAGAATCCTTCCAAGTGTAGATAAGCCAGGTATGTATGTATGAAATATGTAATGAAAAAAATAATATCTTAAAGGAGGACAGGGCTAATTTACCCACAATTTCTATGTCACTTAGGTCTAAACTGGATACAGTCGTAGGAGGTCACAATCCATCTGCTGAGCGATTGTCCTCCCGAGTGTCAGTAATCCCTGGTTTTTGTTTTGTTTTCCTAGCTACAAGCTTGGCTTTCGAGGCCTTTTCCAGGGGCAGGAATCCAGTCCCGACGAGCCGAGCCTTGCACTTTTGAACTTGTTGAAACACACAGAGCAGCTTCTCTAAATCAACTTCAGGACGGATGACGCCCGAGCGGACCACTTCTGCCTCGTAAAACGATCCCTGGGGAACGAGCGGGATGGCTGGGATTTTAAGGCGCAAATGACCAGTAGTTCTGCAGGCTGTCGCCCTTACTCAGTTCTCCTTTCTGATTTGGACTGAAATCAGTAAACCGAGATTTCCAATTTGGAGTCGGATAAATCGTTACTCGTGCCTGTGCTGAGACTGCAGTGCTGTTCGTTTTTTGGAACCCCGTTCCAAACCGATCTCCCAAACAGCTCCGTTTCCCAATATTTGCCTCTCCTTCTTTAAAAAGAAAGAAATTGCACCACCAATGATGTTGGTAACTGAGTCTCAAATCCAAGACTGCTGCAGTGGGCTGCAAAAACTGAGAGGCCTCAGATCCTGGTTGCCATCTGGTTACTCATCTACAGTGATCATAGCCCCAGGGCAGACCTCTGTATTAAACAGACAAGCATGCTCTGCAGGTCAGCTCACATTTCCTGACATGCCGGGTCTTTCTTTGGGCTGGGTAGGGCTGTTCTAGATCACTAAAATTTACACGCTCAGAGGCATGCCAAGAACTGGAGAACAAGATGTATTTTCCTGAGGGCTTCTGGAGTTCAGCATTCAGCATTCAAGAGAAACTAGATGCTTTTCCTGTTAGCTGGGCTCTGGGCCCCTTCCAGGCTGTAAGGAAGGCCTCGGGAAGCATCACACTAGCCATGTAAGAAGCTGAACGTGGGAACAGCTAAAATGCACCAGCTGATTCAGTGAATTGGTCCCGAGGGGGTTAAATGTAACCTCAAAGAGATACAGTCATGCAGGTGTCTAACTAATTCACCCACACCCACATCTAGCACTGATGATGTTCCTTAGTTGGGTCATGAAACATCTGCAAGAAAACAACCAAGATCAGAGAGCACCAAAGGATCCCACGGTTCAGCCTTGAGCTACAAATATTCTCTTCTATGGATACCACGTATGGGCGTCAAACACTTCACACAGCATGCAAATGGGAGAAATTTGCATATAGGCAAACTCCAGCCATCCAGCACTGATGATGTTACCTAGTTGGGTCACGAAACGTCTGCAAGGAAGGAACCAAGCTCAGAGAGCACCCAGGACCCCACAGTTCTACGCTGAGCTACCAATATTCTCTTCTAGGGTTTGAGAAACAAGAGAGAGGAATTCCACCTTACTAAAAGGAAGAGCGAGGTTAAGTTCCCACTCACTCTTTACCACCAGTAGCCAAAAGGAGCAATGAAAAGGTGGAGCTGTCGGTCCTGGGGAAAGCGAGCAGGCCATAGGAGGTAACGCTGCTGCCCAGTTATTAACTTTCAAGGCCACAGGAGAACAATCTGTCCTCTTATCCTTCAGCAAAGCACTGCCTCCCGGGGCTGCTGTAACTTAAACCCTAACCCTAACTCTGACTTTGAACAGTCACTAAACAAACGGTTTGTCAGTCAAGCACTGTCTCTGTTGTGCGATTCTCAGACCCTCACCGGCTCTTCCCCTTAAAATAGGAATTTCCTTTTGCTTTTGCAAACATGGAAAAGGGTCTAGGTGGCTGAGGAGCACCTCTGCCTTCTGTTTTATAAAAACTCTTGGCTCCTTCTTGATATAGATTGTAAATCTCTGCACGGCACAGCTCTGTGTTTATTAAGAAAGACATAAATTCATAACAATAAAAATGTCCCCAGATGCTTTTGTAAAGGGATGGACTCATAGAAAACAACAGATCATTGCTTAATTCAGTTTTAATTTCTTTGGGGTTTTTTTTTGTTATGTTTTGGTCGTTAGCTCTTATTTTGACACTGTAAACCACCTCGATTGAACAAACCCTGAACCAAAGGCAAAATTTGCATTATGAATCAGAAAAGAGAACTTTGCCTATAAGAGGGAAGCACTTCTGACTTTTCAAACACTCTGGGGGAAAACCTGACTTGACTGACATGGTCACTTCCAGGTTCTCCTCAGCAGTCTTTGACCAGAATATTGAGCTAGACCAGGGGTAGGCAACCTTGGCTCTTTTATGACTGGTGGACTTCAACTCCCAGAATTCCTGAGCCAGCGTGGGGGAACTATGGCCCCTTCATGACTGGTGGACTTCAACTCCCAGAATTCCTGAGCCAGCACGGCTCAGCTTGGAAACCACCCTGTCCCCTCAGCATGGCTGGCTCAGGAATTCTGGGAGTTGAAGTCCACCAGTCATAAAAGAGCCAAGATTGCCTACCCCTGAGCTAGACAAACTCCAGCCTAGGCTAATTTTCTTGAAGCCGTTCCCAGATGGCATGTCTACCTCCCCCTAACAATAGGAAGGGAATAGAAATTATTCTGGATTTCGCACCATTGTCATAAGCACTCAAGAGTAGCACCAAAAATACAGAATAACAGAATTGGAAGGGACCTTGGAGGTCTTCTAGTCCAACCCCCTGCTCAAGCAGGAGACTCTAGAACTAGGAACTGTGACTGAGATGGGCAGCATATAACTTGAATTAATAAAACAAACAAGCAAGCAGGATACTAGCTTGTTCCCTCAGCTTCAGCATCAGGGCCCTAAGGGGCTCTTTATTGCTGAGTCTGCAAGAATCATTTCTTCTCCTCCTCCTCCTCCTCTTCCTCCCCCCTCCCCTTCCCCTTCTCTCTTCTTCTTCTTGTGGAGCAGGGCTAAAATGCATGAAATAAATCATCGAATATACAAATCCTGCCGGGAGGTTTTGGAAGGGGAGGCTCTGGGGAAGCAGCCCCGGCTCCCTCTGTCTGGCCCGGGGACAGCCTCCCCCAATGCCCTCTTTGTTCCCCGGCTAATCAGCCACTTGGCTCCCTGGCCGCTCAGCTAGGCGAGCCGGGGAAAGTGATGGAAAAGCCTGTTTGCTTTCATGCAGCAACAACCGGCGGCCCTGACGTGCTTGGTGCCGTTACCTAAGAAAGCGCCGCTTTATGGGCGGCGTTGGTGAAGTGGAGCCGGCGAGTCTGACACGGGCCTCGCTCGGCAGGGAGAGAGCCAGGAAGGTAGGAAGGTAAAAAGTCCAGGGAAACGAGGCGCCTCCGGTTGCCGCTCGGAACACAAAACTTGGAGCTTTTTCTCTGTTTGGAAAGCGCGCTTTGCAAGAGGTTTGCAGGCGGGATGTCGAAAAGCAGACTTGGAAGGGACCTTGGAGGTCTTCTAGTCCAACCCTCTGCTCCAGCAGGAGACCCTGGGCAGGCAGCCCACGACTTACAACAGTTCGTTTAGCGATGGTTCAAAGTTGCAACGGAACTGAAAAAAAGCGACTTACGACCGTTTTTCAGGCTTACAACTTGTTGCAGCATCTCCGGGATCACAGGATCTAAATCAAAACGCTTGGCAACTGCTTCATATTTATGACGGTTGCACAGTGTCCCTGGAGGGGGGTCACGTGATCCCCTTTTGCGACCTTCTGGCAAGCAAAGTCACTTAACAACCTGATTTTATGACATTGGTGCCAAAAATGCGGGATTCTCTCCTTTGGTTAAAAAAAAAGAAAAAGAAAAAAAAGTCGGTTCTTCAGGCTGTAGGTTGCCGGTAGCAACCCTTTTTATTCTGCTCAGGATCTAACGCTTTGCAAGGATCCGGTGTTGCTACTCAGGGCTACATGTATGAAATGGGCGTCTCCTCCGTTTCATTATCATCTGTATTTTACAGCACCTTATATTGACTGAAGGCACATTTGGGTTGAATGCCAGCTGGAGATGCGCAGCCCGGCAGGCAATATTTAAGTGGGTTGAACAAAGGAAGAAGGGAAAGAAAAGATTTAAAAAGAGTCGTGTTTTATTTGCAGTGTTATCGGAAGCAGCCCGTCAGTCTTCCAACCGTTCAGTGTTTGCCCTTCACTGGTGGGTGTGGGTGTGCTTTCCGTGCTCTGCAGATGGCGCGATCCTGGGGGGAGGATTTGAAAGAGGCAGCCAAGGGGGAAAGCCTTTCTGGGGGAGATCTGTTCGAGGGATCTGATTTTAGGCCTCCTCTGTTCTGCAGATGAATTTCCAGCAGCCGGGGATTCCATTTGCATCCTTCCTTGTGGTGGGGTGCAGGTGGTCCTCGGCTTACGACCACAACGGAGCCCCCCCAAATTCCATGGCTTAAGAGAATTTTGCATTTTACCACCTTTCCTGCCACAGTTGTGAACTGAATCACTGCAGTTATTAAATGTATCACACGGTCATTAAGTGAATCTGGCTTAATTATTGACCGTGCTTGGTCAGAAGGCCACCAAAGTGGATCACATGACCCCGGGACACGGTAACCGTCATAAACATGAGCCAGCTGCCAAGCGTCCGGATTTTGATCATCTGACTGCAGGGATGCTGCGACGGTCATGAGGGGGGAACATCCGTCCCAAGTCACTTTTTTCAGTGCCGTTTAGTTTATGGTCACTAAACGAACTGTTTTAAACCGAGGACTTCCTCTACATAGACGCAGGCACAGTACAACGGCCGACACTGAAATCCCACGGAAGGAAAAGACTTGGGAACCGCTGAGCCTCAGAGCAGAGAAGGAACGAGAAGTTGGTCTTTCTTTCCTCCACGTCCAGCACGGCCTTCCCTCTGAAAGATGCCTCCCCCCCGTGCTGGAAAAATCAACGTACAATTTTGCCATCATAAAATATGTTTCCTTCTTTCCTACTTTCTTCTTTCTTCCCTTTGTCGCTGTTTGTAATCAGTTTGATATTGGCAAAGGAGGGGAAGGCGCCTGTGTGCGTCCGGCACCCCGGAGGGGCGGAGAGGAGGAAGAAGCTGATCTAGAAGGGAGGAAAGATGAAATACAAATTAAGCTAATAAGAATAATTTTAGAACATCAAGGAACTATTCATCAGAGGACTATCAGGCGTCTACTAAAAACAGTTCGTTCATTCATTCGTTCGTTCATTCATTCACTCACAATTTATTCTCTATATATATTTGTTTATTTTTCTCCCTAGAAATACTGTGTGTCTATGTTTATGGGGGGGGGGGAACCTACGTGGAAGAAACCAAAATCTTATTAAATTAAAATAGCAGAAACAGAATAAAATTCGTGCATCTATTAAAAAACAACAACAGCAACATCAACAGTGGCTACCAGCCAGCCTCCAGATTGCAAATGCTGGCACCTCGTGAAACTCAGAATTTGAGAGACAGGAGGGTGTAAAGATTCCTGACGTGTCGGACAAGGGGTTGGACTAGAAGGCCTCTAAGGTCCCTTCTGGCCTCAGGATTCTATATCTATGCTTAACACAGCATCGTCACGGCTACTCTGCAGCTCCTGCGACTGGGAAGAGGAGGCTGAACAATGTTGCCCATCACTGTTGATAGGAGATCTAAGAGATCAACTGGAAGGTGAAGTCGGTTCTGATCCTTCCAGCTCTCTGTTTCCCTCTCTGTTTTTCAATCTGATAAGGACAGGCGCCTGGCAGGCACCTGATTCCTGATCTGTAAGCCAAAAAGGAGGGTAACTTAAGAAAAAATGGAGGATTAAGTGTTCACCTGCCACACTTATGCACACACAGAGGCCCAGGGGCTCTCCCCATCTGCTGAATCAACCATGGACCTCGGGGAGCTGGGCCCATCACTCCACATCTACCGTCTCTGTCTGTCTGCCTGCCTGCCTGCCTGTCTATACCTATCTGTCTGTCTGTCTCTTATCTATCTATCTATCTATCTAATCTATCTATCTATCTATCCATCCATCCATCCATCCATCCATCCATCCATCCATCCATCCATCCATCCATCCATCCATCCATCCATCCATCCATCCATCCATCCATCCATCCATCCATCCATCCATCTATCTATCTTATCTATCTATCTATCTATCTATCTATCTATCTATCTATCTATCTATCTATCTATCTATCTATCTATCTATCTATCTATCTATCTATCTATCTATCTATCTATCTATCTATCTATCTATCTATCTATCTATCTATCATCTATCCTTTCTCTTTTATCTATTTGTCTATCTATTCATCTATCATCTATCTATTAATCTATTCTATCTATCTATATCTATCTATCTATCCATCATCTATCTATCTATCTATCTATCTATCTATCTATCTCATCTATCTATCTATCTATATCTATCTATCTATATCTATCTATCTATCTATCTATCTATCTATCTCTCTATCTATCTATCTATCTATCTCTCTCTCTCTCTCTCTCTCTCTCTCTCTCTCTCTCTCATCTATTTATATTTCCTGTGTCTAATCCACTCCCCCTTTGAGGGGGGTTCTGAGCGGTGAGTTAGTCTTCCTCTTCCTTCTCCGCCTCTCCTCTCCTTCTTTATAAGGATCAGGGTCTTCAAAGCTCTATTAGCACAATCCTAAAATAACGTGTGGGTAGTCCTCATTTACTGACCAGTTGCTTAGTTACAATGGAGTTACAAGTTACAATGGAGACCCATAAAGGTACTTACAACCCGATTTCAAAGTTCCCACAGCCCCTCCCCCTTTCTAGTCACGTGATCCCACTCTGGCCACTCTGCAATGGGTCTCATTCACAGCCATTTGCCGTCTCCCCTGGGGTCCCATGACTGCAATTTTCGGTGTGTTTTGCTGCTTTCGTGAAATGGCCACACATTTGCTGGTCGCAAAGGGTGATTCCCTGACCCTGGGATGCTGCAACTATTATACATATATGCCAGTTGCCAGGGTCCCAACTTTTGAGAATGTGTGGGGATGCTGCGACGGTTGTAAGTGTGAGGACCGGCTGTAAGCCACTTCTTTCAGTGCCTTTGCAACCCCGAACGGTCGCTAAACAAATGTTGTAAGTTGAGGATGTACATGGATGCTGATCATTCTATAAAGCTAAAATCTCAGAATTCTCCTTTATTGGTCCTCTCATTCTATATAAAACATGCTGCAAAAAAGGCCTGCTTGTTTTGCCCAGACTTCCTTCCAGCTGTTTGTTTCATTGATGCAGTTGTGGGTCTACACAAGACCCGTGTGTCGCCTTCGAAGGCCCTGCCCTTATCACGCAAGCTCTACTTTGGAGGAAAACGTGTCCAGGTTCATCAAAACACGCCTGATCGTAACATGGCAGAGACTCCAAGATTTGAATCCCAGCAAGAAAGGGGATATTGTAAGCAGGGTTTCTGCCTATGTGTACTTTTTTGTCTAGAAAAGGTAAAATTAGGAAAAGGGAAGCCGTGAACAAGACACGGAGCCCTTCAAAACTTTCTTTATCATAAGGGGCCGCCTGTTTAACTCCTTGCCAGGGAAATGCGACTTTTAATACACGATTAAGTTGCGTTTACAAAGCTGCCTTTGACAGACAGCCACCTTCTGCAGATTACAAGAAAGGCTAGCAGTGGGGTTGTGAAATTGTGCACAAGAAGCCCAGTCACAGCAATGTTTTTCCAAGCTCCCTCTCCGTCTCTTTCAGGGAGCATTTTGTAACCAATCTTTGTAGTTATACAAGTCTGAGGCAGGCAACTCGGGTTATTTTCCAGAAATGTTCTAAAACAATCACGAGGCTTTTGAAAAACAGTCTTGTTTCTTTTATGCTTCATAGACGGGCACCGTTTGCCAGGAAGGACAATAAACGCAAAACAAACAAACTCCTGTAAAAATCAACATCGCATTTATGACAAAGTGGAAGAAAAATACACAAAAGCAGCACGCTGTAACATTGAAGATGGATCATTGAGTACTGGACATGCATGAAGCGTATTTAGAAGCAAGGCCCAATTAATTTGGTCGACTTAGAAGTAAGTAAGAACACATTTGCAGTCTCAGAGACCAGTGCTGTGGGCAAAGCAGGCCATTTCATAGGTACGTTGATATTCAAGCTTTGGGTCCCTTTGTTGTTACTCTCTTTGTGTGTGTTTGTGCCTTTGAGTCCGTGTTGACCCCTGCAGTTTTCTTGGCAAGGTTTTTCGGAAGGCGTTTGCCATTGCCTCCTTCCTAGGGCTAAAAGAGAGTGACAGGCCCAAAGTCATCCAGCTGCTTTGAGCAACAAGAAACTCCGTTTAAATGACCAAAGGTCTTCTCCCCATATAAGAAAATCAGTGTCCTTTATTATGTCTATTATGTTGCTCCAAAATGTTCAACACATTTCTCACGTTGTCCTTTAGCCACCTTTTAGGTAAAAACCCATACTGAGCCTCATGAATAAATTTACAAATTTTCAGGCTATCAGCTAGAATCGTTGTGAACAACTTGCATGATGTTTGGCTTACTGGTTAAGGCACCACTAGAAAGCAGGAGACGGTGAGTTCTAGTCCCGCCTTAGGCATGAAGCCAGCTGCCTGACTTTGAGCCGATCACCAGGAGACGGTGAGTTCTAGTCCCGCCTTAGGCATTAAATCCTTCTGGGTGACTTTGAGCCGGTCACTCTGTCTCAGCCCAACCCACTTTGCAGGCTTGTTGTTTTGGGGGAAACAGGAGGGGGATGGTGTGTTGGTGGATATGTTCACCAACTTGGGTCATTTGTAAAAATAATAAAGGCCTGAGACAAATTAGACAAACAAATAAGCGTTCTTCCTAAAAACATTTTAATAACCTAATAATCCATCAAGTCCAGGTAGCTATTCTGGTTTAATCTTTTTTATAGCTTCAGAAATTGCCCTTAATGTTTTAGGTCCATTCACAATCTATTTCCGTTGCTCTGTAATCCTCAGTAAATTTTGTTTCTCTATAGATATTCGTCTATTTTCTCTAGAAAGGGGTTGCTTCCTTTATACAAGTCGGAATGATGTTGATGAAACGCTGTTTGGTTATTTCAGTCTTCTTTTCTTTTCTTTTTTCTTTTTTCCTTTCCTTTCCTTTTCCCTTTTCTAATTTATGTGCCAGCCACTTCTCAGATTTATCTGCAGGCGCTCTATTTTTTTTCCATAATTCTTTCTTTCTATAATTCATTTTTACTTTCATGTCTCCTGCTGTTAACATAGATCCTTGTGAAAGCTTAATTTGTTGAGAAATACTTACCTTCTCTGAAAACAACATTTACATACCATTCAAAAGAGACAATAAAAAAACTAAGACGGAAACAAAAAGACCAAAACAGCTCCTTGCCGGCAATCAACACCCAGATAAGCAGGGATTAATACCAGGATTAATACCAGACCAATAAACAGTAAATAATACTCCAGTCAAGGAACTACTAACATAGACGAGCAATCAAGCAGCAAACAACAGCCTAATCAAGGAACCACCTAGAAGAAAACAACACTGACAGTATATAAACAGAAAGCAAACTCCACTCCCTTTTAACACGGATGATGATACCTAGTTGGGTAATGAAATGTCTGCAAGGGAGAAACAAAGACCCAACAGTCTTTTTCCTCCTCCTCCTCCTCCTCCTCCTCCTCCTCCCCACTCACTTCTAGCACTGATGATGACACCTAGTTGGGTAATGAAATGTCTGCAAGGGAGAAACAAAGACCCAACAGTCTTTTTCCTCCTCCTCCTCCTCCTCCTCCCCACTCACTTCTAGCACTGATGATGACACCTAGTTGGGTAATGAAATGTCTGCAAGGGAGAAACAAAGACCCAACTGTCTTTTTCCTCCTCCTCCTCCTCCTCCTCCCCACTCACTTCTAGCACTGATGATGACACCTAGTTGGGTAATGAAATGTCTGCAAGGGAGAAACAAAGACCCAACAGTCTTTTTCCTCCTCCTCCTCCTCCTCCTCACTTCTAGCCCCTCCTGCCTCTTTTTCCTCCCTCCTCCTCCTCCTCCTCCTCCTCCTCCTCCTCCTCCTCCTCCCCACTCACTTCTAGCACTGATGATGTTACCTAGCTGAGTAATGAAACATCTGCAAGAAAACAACCAAGCTCAGAGAGCACCAGGAGTCCACAGTTCAACCCTGAGTTACAAATATTCTCTTCTATTGATAATTATCTAGTAATTTAATTCTTTTCTACGATATTTTAAGACTAACAGAGGTTTGGCCAGACCACCACCAAATTCCTTCAGAACGCTAAGATGCAATTCACTGTCCTGACATTCGAACTCGTTCTGGTGTTCCCAGGTGGAGTTGGATAGACTACTGGCTCCTGTGTGGGGCATAGACCAGAAGCTCAGTTTAAAGCAATTATAGGAAGGCAGGGGGGATCCAGATGGGAATCCCGAATCGTGAACTACTAGTCATTCTCTTAGGTCTTTTCTAGATAGCTAGCTTCTCAGAGGTAGTATTCAGTCTTCAATCTTCTTCTGAATATTTCTGTAGGAGAGATGGGGAGAAAACATGGGGAAATCTGGAGCAGGACAACTGTCGGATGAAAGCTACAGCTGAAAGCATCATAAGTGTTCTCAGACTTTGCTAGTGGGAAACTATGCCCAAGGTTTCAATGTGGTGAATTTTGTGTGTGTGAACTCTACATTTTTCCGCATGGTTAAGCTTGTGGAGTATATGCCTTGGCTGCATTCCCTACTCCCAGCCGTGCTGATGAATTCTGCCTCTGGAGGATTTTCTCCATAAACAGGGATCCACCAAGATCTCCAAAAGGCTTGCAGAAAAAGGCTATACTTAATCCCAGAATGTAGGTTTTCACAGCTGATGGCCGTGAGTGAAAACCTTTGGGTAATGCCACGGGAGACTAAGAATACACGCTGATGTTTTGTTGGTCATGCCGCTTGCTTCCTCGGAGCAGATGCAAAACTGAACGTAGCATCAGAGATCATCTCTATCTCTATCTCCTTTGTTCGAGGGAGCCACATTCCAGAACCAATTTATGTGGGAGAAGAGCAGGCAGAGCTGGAAGGGGGCGGAGTTAAGCATGTCCTCCGATTAGAGTCCTTACGTTGCCACAAACGGTCCAGGTTGAAATTTTCAGTTTCAACAATGGTATTGGTTTCTTAGTTTGGTTTACCTTGTCCAGCTGACCAATGGATACGGTATAAAACGTAAGTAGAGTGAGGAAAAAATATTACATTAGAACACTAGAACTATTGTGTGCTGCAGAAATAAAAACAACTTCCCAGCAAAGATTTTGCAGACGTCATTTCTTTCTCTCTGGTCTTTAAGAAATCAGGGAGAAGAGGAACAGTGTCAGAAGATGGCAGATCACCAAATATTGTCCCAGTCTTTAGAAAGAGAGTAGCCGGTCTATAATTGGTCATCTTGACACTGATACCAGGCAAATAATTTAGCAAGCAGGTTGTGAAATCCAGGAGCCGAGCAAAGTTGAGTTATCAAGAACAAATCGTGTCAGGACAACCTGATCTCCTTTTTTTAAACAGGGCAACCACCCTAGAGAATGGATGGAAATAATGAGATGAAAGCAGGCAAATCCTCCTGCTGGGCATTCACAACCTCAGGAACAATGCAGATTTCTTTTCAGAATATTTCTGTTAGGTACTCCGCATAAAACCGTGGACAATATTAACACGTTCTCATTTTCAAAATGTACTATAATACCAAATATTAAGTTCTTATTTATGATTATGCATCCTTATAATTATAAATAAACATTACAATATAATGTTTAAATCATTTAAGGAACTGTTTTTTTTTAAATGTTGCATACCAAAGACTTAAGAATTACAAGAGTTCACTGTGAGAGTGGAAAAGATTATAATCACCATAAATGCTTTTATTGAATCAAGGGAGAATATAATCTCTGGGGTTTTCCCATTCAGATTATTGGTTTCATCCTGTGATTATGCTGGGCGACCTCGTCAGAATCCATGGTTTGCAACAACAAATTGCAAACAATTTCAGACAAAGGAAACCAAAATAGTTCTTTCCCATTAGTTGACATGGATTCAGTGGTGCACATTTGCAGCCTCCTTTAAGGAAAGGAAAAGAGATCCGAAGAGTGAAAGTGTGCTTAAGTGTTTGAAGTTCTGTAACATAATATTGGCAACGCACAAAAACAGTGAAATAATAGCAGCAGCCCCGAGAAGGCAAAAAAAAAAAAAGGGACAGCATTATCAGACTTGAAAGACAAATGACTTTGTTCCAAACTGTAAGCAATACATATCATTCTGTTTCAAGGCCAGCAACTACAAAACAGGCGTTATTTCCTCTTTCAGTTAAAAGCAGTCTGAACCCATTTTAAGGTGTGTCAAAAAGACATCAGGAAAGGCATTAAATGAGGTTCCAGAGCTGAACCCCATCTAGTTCCTGATGTCTGAATGGAGGAGCTGCATCCACTGTGAATGTTTTGGAAGCTTCTTAGACTTGTTTTTGGCTCTGCTGGTGACCGGGCTGCCCATCTTAACATGCTAAGGCCACACTTGGGATACGGCATCCAGTTTTGGTCGCTACGATATAAAAAAGATGTTGAGACTCTGGAAACAGTACAGAGAAGAGCAACAAAGATGATTAAGGGACCGGAGGCTAAAACATCTGAAGAAGGGTTGCAGGAACTGGGAATGGCCAGTCTAGAGAAAAGAAGACCAGGGATGACAGGATAGCAGTCTTCCAATATCTAAGGGGCTACCCCAAAGAAGAGGGGGGTCAAGCTACTCTCCAAAGCACCTGAAGACAGGACAAGAAGCAATGGACGGAAACTAACCAAGGAGGGAACCAACCTGGAAGTAAGGAGAAATTTCCTGAGAGTGAGAACTATTAACCGGTGGAATGACTTGCCTCCTGAAGTTGTGGGTGCACTGACACTGGAAGAGATTGGACAACCATTTGTCTGCAAAAGTATAGGGTTTCCTTCCAGAGCAGGGAGTTGGGCTAGAAGACCTCCAAGGTCCCTTCCAACTCTGTTATTCTCTTATCTGAAGATCAGTGCCAGCCTTTTGAACTCAACTTTACACATGGTCAGCAAATGCAAGTGATATAACCAATAAAGGAGAATATTTGTAGCTCAGGGTTGAAATGAGGGGTCCCTTGTGCCCTCTGAGCATGGCGGTTTTTTTCTTGCAAGGTTTTCTTCTAGTTTGGGGGATGAAATGTCTGCAAGAAAACCTCCAAGCTCAGAGAGCACCAAGGACCCCACAACTGATATAAAACGGATCCTAGATCATGTGGGCCACCGCAACCCAGAAGCAGCTGAAACGTCTGAACTGTTTTCATAGGCAGCTTCGTTACAGTAAGAGGGGCCAGTTTGTGTAGCGGTTAAGGCACCAAGCTGGAAACCAGGAGGCCCTGAGTCCAAGGCATGTTGGTGATAGTCTCTCTCCTTCAGCCCTTGGGAGAAGAAGGCAAGGGCAAACGGTGTCCCAAAAAAGTTGCCAAGAAAACTTCAGGGATTTGCCACGTAGTCACCAGGACTCAAAACGGGCCCATCCTCCTGCCTCCAGATCACGGCCTGCCTGAAGACACCTGAGCCCTGGTTGGATGCCCCACCCAGGCTGCAGACCGGATGAAGTGGTGGGCGAAACGCAAAACCGTGGACACCAAGAACAACAAGAAGAAGAGCCAGGATTGGGATATGAAGGTATTCCTCTCTCAGACTCCAAAAGGCACACCACAAAATGACAACATTGGGAATTGTAACCAGAAGATCTGCCTCCTTTAAGCGGGCTGTCTGAGATGGTCTCCTTGCTTCTTCTTTTTAATCTTGATCTGAGTCGGGGGGGGGGCTTGGGGTCAGCCACAGCAAGGACAGACCCTTTCTGGCCCACTGCTTCCCAGCCAGCCAACTATCAAATATTTTTTATCAGGACTAGCTCTGTACAGGGGAAGGCGTTAAAATAGGGAAGTTGCCTCCATCATATGATCACGCACCACCTCATTCAGAGAGAGAGAGAGAGAGAAGGAAGAAAACCATTGTTTACATAAGAAAGGAGGAAAAGCTTATCTTGTATTCTATTGGTTCAACTCTTGGCTTGCTCTTAGGCCACTTCCTTAGTCCCTCCAGTTCCCCGTCCTCTTTTCTAAGGGCCAGGTGACCTAATCCCATCCCCCCACCCTTCGGCCAGAGCGTGGGAACCCTGGGTCTAATGATCCTGCCACGTGTCCACAGATGGTGGTCTAATCACCAGAGTCTTTCTGGATTCTCAGCCACGTCCCCTTCTAAGCCCTCTTCCCTGCTTTTCACTCTCCGCTGAGGTATGTCATCAAAGTCGGCACCCAAAATATTGTTTTGACCCCCTTTTGGTGGGGCTCCAGGGGCGATGCAGGCACGGGTTGCGTTCACCTGGGACGGAGCGAGCGGGAGCCCTCGGCTTTTTCTCGAATGAATAAAAATCCATCAGCCTGTTTCACACGCAGGTTTGCACCTGATAGGAAAAGGAATAAATTCGAGGGAGCTCTTAACCCCGAGTAACTACAGGTAATCCTCGACTTACAACAGTTCATTTAGTGACCGTTCAAAGTTACAGCAGCACTGAAAAATGGGACTTATGACGGCTTTTCCCACCTACGACCGTTGCAGCATCCCCATTTTGGTCACGTGATCAAAATTCAGACGCTTGGCCACTGACTCACATTTATGACGGTCGCAGCATCCCTGGGGGGGGGGTCACGTGATCCGCTTTTGGGACCTGAGGAGCAAAGTCAATGGGGAAGCCGGATTCACTTAACAACCGTGTTACTACCTTAACACCTGAAGCGATTCGCTTAACAACTGTGGCAAGAAAGGTCGTAAAACGGGGCAAAACTCACTTAACATATGTCTCCTTTAGCAACAGAAAGTTTGGGCTCAGTTGTGGCCATACGCCGAGGACTACCTGTACTTACCTTTTCTAGCTTATTTGTGGAGACAGTTTGTTCCAAATCACAGTTGGGGAGAGGAGAAAAGACACTTAAAAAAAAAGACTTAAAACTTAAAAGAAAGACAGTTTGGTGTAGTGGTTAAGGCACCAGGCTGGAAACCAGGCTAGTGGGAGTTTTAGCCCTGCCTTAGGCATGAAAACAGACTGGGTGACTTTCAGCTGGTCCCAATCAGCCCAACCCACCTGACAGGGTTGTCGTTGTGGGGAAAACAGGAAGAGGAAGGAATATTCAACGTTCACCACCTTGACATACCCATAAAGTAATCAAAGCAGAATAAAAAGCTAATAAACAGATAAATATAAGTAAACAACTCAGCCCAAGAGAGCTTACTCTACTCGTTCCCGCGTCGTGGTTTGAGGGAGCTTAAAACGACACACTCGATATGTTTTTGTTTTCACAAAATAAACTGAGGAAAGTTTGTTTTTCTTTCTTTCTTTCTCTCTTTCTTTTTTCTGGAATCGGCTGAGCAGGGAATCAGAAGCAGGAGGGTGGGAAGGGGTGTGTGTGTGTGGGGGGGCCTCTGACCAATTTTGAAATCTATTTGTTTCCTCCGGGCTTCATTTATTTATTTCGCCAGTCAGTCAGTCTGCCCAGAACAAGCCTTCCCTTTTCGGAGTGTTTGCAAATGAATCGCCCTGCACTACGAGAGCCCTCAGTGCAGAAGCTGCTGGCCCCGAACAGCGGCTTCCATACCTCTCTGTTTATTTAAAGGAGAAGGACACTTCATCCTTGGGGGTTGTTTGTCCCTTGGTCAGGATGCTTCACCTGGGAAAATCAAATCTTGCTCTGCTCAGAGATTTTCCTCCCCCCCCCCCCAGGCCTGGGTGTTTGAATTCTCAGCCCTGTTTGCCAGCGAGAGCAATTCATGTGTAAATGGCCTGGAGGGGTTTTTCTCTTAATGCTGATCAGATGCTGGGCACTTCAGTTTTCCTACCCAAATTAAGCGCATTCCTAGAATGAGAAAAAAGGACATTTCTTTTTGCCTCTCTCTCTCAAGACATTTCTCTTTCTTTAATTCATTTGTTTTTAGCTCGGTATGCTTCAAAGCGATGTTTCCATTAACTCTGACCTTCGTTCTGGAGAGCTTCAAGCCTCTTAGACTGTTATAGCAACCGCCTTACAATTAGCCTGGAAGATAAGTAGAGCATCTCCACACAATCTCAACTCTGGACTCTAGAACTTTTAGGAAATAAATGAGATTAGTTTTTCCTCTCGAATGCTTGTAAGAAGAGACTGGACAGCCATTTGTCTGAAATGGTACAGGGTCTCCTGCTGTAGCAGGGGGTTGGACTAGAAGACCTCCAAGGTCCCTTCCAACTCTGTTATTCTCTTAATCAGTAGAACGGTTTGCCTTCAGAAGTTGTGGGTGCTCCATCATTAGAGGTGTCTAAGAAGAGATTGGACAGCCATTTCTTTGGATTGGTCTGCTTGAGCAGGGGGTTGGACTAGAAGACCTCCAAGGTCCCTTTCCACTCTGTTATTCTGTTAATCCTCTTACCATTGGCCTCTTAGTGGCCATGCATTTTTAAATTAAGGTGTAAAGTAAGAGAGGCGAGGGAGGCTGGAAAACAAATCATGGACACCAGGCTCTTTCGACCGTTCCTTAGAAGATATTCCAGAAGATATTTAAAGAGCGTGATTTCTCACCATCTGGAGGGTAGGATGTTGCCATTAAAGCTTTTCCCGAGTGTGCAAGTTCTGGAGGAGACACAGTAGAAAGGTTACAGATCTAGAGAGGAGCAGTGGAGGTAGTTTAAGACAGAGAAGATTTGTATTCTGGACAGATTAGCATGATAGGAGAGAGAAAAAATGGGCATTCAGCACTGAGCTTTCAACCCTAATCTCCAACCCTTATCTCCTGGGCGCTGGCTAGTCCTTCTTGATATCAAGAAAGCTCCTGTCTCCACGCCTACAAAAATCTTATCTCCACTCAGAACACCTGTGGGCTCCTCCTTATCTGGTTAACTTCAAGTGCTCTTTATTGCTTGTAGGACCCACATCTCTCTTCTGCTTTGCTGATGGCCCCCCAACCGAAGTCTGTGGTCTTCTCCATGAAGGGGCCAAGCTGTTCCATTAAACGCTTCTCGTCCACGCTTGAACTGAGACACAAGCTAGCTTGGAGACCCTTCAGAAGTGCATTGACCCCGTGCATGATGCCAATCAGACTCAAGAAAAGGAACACTGCTTCATCAGCCTTTCGAGGCAATGCACACACCCCAGACACTATACAGTGCACGTTCTATATAGGGGATGGCTATCTTAGCCACGGATGCTTGCTGTCTTAGGCCTACGGCAGGCAGATGGTCTGAGCAGCGTTTATCAGAGTTGAAGTATGTGGCCTGGTAACTCATTGTTGAGACAGCTCTTCAAGATGGACTTCATGTTTAGTGTTTTATTCTTCTGGACTTAGCAGTCAGGTTGGTTTGTTGAAATAAGAAGTAAACAGAAAGACAGTAACGGAATGAGCTCTGTGTGGTTTTGGCTAACTTTAGCCGCCCAGCAAGACACTCTGTCTAGCAAAACCTCCACCGTATAAGGTGATGAGCCCAGAGCACCCAGCAACTCAGCGCCAGGCTGCAGCTCCGGACTGCCGTGTAAATCTCTGGATGCCCAGGGCAAAAGTAAACTCTGAGGAATAAAATGCTCAACACTTGTAAAGACCAGCTGGATGTGTGCTGAATGTCACACTCCGGCTGTTTTAAATGAGGTGAAACAAACAATAAAAATAAAGAACACCCATCGTGGGCAGGACTGGCTACAGTTGAGCCGGCTGTTCATCACAGGAGGACGTTTTTAAGCCAAACAGAAAAGCACAACAAGCAGTTCGTCAAGTCAAACGAAACAAATATTAGGAAAAAATGCAAAACAAAATGAATGCGAAGTTCTGGCTTTCAATTCTCACTTGAGAATTTGAGGATGGGGTTTAATTAGGAGCACAATCGAATGGTTGCTGTTTTTTTAACCCTTGGCAGGTCCTAATTTGAGAGAGAAAAATAAGAAAAATCATTTTATGGAATTATGAATTATTCAATTGAAGTGCATTCACCTTTTAGGGGTGAATCCCTTCCATAATTCTTTTGTCACCTCTGAGCCTAGAGAAAATCCAATATTTTTGCCCAAACAAAAAACAGCTGGAATAACTACAGGAACGAATTCTTCTTGATTCTTTCTTTTTTTTGCAAAGAAAATTTTGCCACTGTGGAGTTTTATCTAGATTAATTTGATAAGAGTCCCATTTCATTTGCATAATCCTCATTTAGCAATCGTAACTGGGACCGGCAACCGATTGCTGATTGACTGCCAATTATTTCATATGCAGATAATTGGATCCATGCTCAGGTTTCTTGATACCTGCAGAATCAAACAGCTCAGATTCATCCCAACTCGTTTTCAGACAGATCTAGGCAGATTTTGGAGCCAATAGTCCTGAGATCTGGGAGAGAGAGATAAAAAAAAAAAAAAGGAAAGTAAGGAGTAAGAAAAAGAAAATAAAGCCACACTGGGAATACTGCGTCCAGTTCTGGTCACCACGATACAAAAAAGGTGTTGGGACTCAGAAAGAGTGCAAAGAGCAACAAAGGTGATTAAGGGCCTGGAGGTTAAAACATGATGAATAGCTAAGAGAACTAAACATGGTTAGCTTAACGAAGATCTTAGAGGTCTTCCAGTTCAACCCCCCACCCAAACAGGAGACCCTCTACCATTTCAGACAAGGGGCTGTCCAGTATCTTCTTAAAAACCTCCAGTGAAGGAGCACCCACAACTTCTGGAGGAAGCTTTTCCAATGATGAATTAAGTGTGCTGCAGCTGCCAAAAAAGCCAACACAGTGGTGGGCTGCATTAACAGAGGGATAGAATCAAGATCACGTGAAGTGTTAATACCTCTTTACAAGGCCTTGGTAAGGCCACACCTGGAATCCTGCATCCAGTTTTGGTCACCACGATGTACAAAAGATGTTGAGACTCTAGAAAGGGTGCAGAGAAGAGTAACAAAGATGATTGTGGGGTTGGAAGGTAAAACATATAAAGAACGGTTGCTGGAATTGGGTATGTCTAGTTTAATGAAGAGAAGGACAAGGGGGGACATGATAGCAGTGTTCCAGTATCTCAGGGGCTGCCACAAAGAAGAGGGAGTCAAGCTATTCTCCAAAGTGCCTGAAGGCAGGACAAGAAGCAACGGATGGAAACTCATCAAGGAGAGAAGCAACCAGGAACTAAGGAGAAACTTCCTGACAGTTAGAACAATTAACCAGTGGAACAACCTGCCTCCAGAAGCGGTGAATGCTCCATCACTGGAAGTTTTTAAGAAGAGACTGGACAGCCATTTGTCTGAAATGGTATAGGGTTTCCTGCCTGAGCAGGGGGTTGGACTAGATGACCTCCAAGGTCCCTTTCCAACTTATCTTCTTCGTTTCTTCTTCTTCTCTTCTTCTTCTTCTTCTTCTTCTTCTTCTTCTTCTTCTTCTTCTTCTTCTTCTTCTTCTTCTTCTTCTTCTTCTTCTTCTTCTTCTTCTTCTTCTTCTTCTTCTTCTTCTTCTTCTTTATTATTATTATCATCATCATCATCATCATCACCATCATCACCACCACCACCACCACCACCACCACCACCATTATTGCCAGGAAATTTTTCCTTAATTCCAGGTAGTATCTCTTTTTGATAATCTTCCATCCGTTACTTCTTGTCCTGCCCTCAGGAGGTTGACCCCCGCTTCTCTGTGACAGCCCCTTAAATATTGGAAGGCTGCTGTCAGTCATCTGTAGCCCTTCTCTTCATTAGACTTAATCGTTCATCATGTGTCTTAGTCTCCGGACCCCTCATCGTCCCATGTTGCATTTTTATATAATAAACAAAGCTTACTCCAGAGTACTTTTTCCCCCCCAGAATTTTTAATTAAGCACACACTTCAGGCCCAAAGCTCTTATGGACTGAAGCAAACAATGATTCACCCTTCAAAAATATTGCTATTGGTTCCAACACACACACATACACGCGCGCGCACACACACACACACACACACACACAAAGATTGTACAGGTAGTCCTGTATTTACGACCTCAACTGAGTGCGACGTTTGTTCAGAGAGTTTTGCTTCGTTTTCCAACTTTTCTCGCCACAGTTGTTAAGTGAATCACTGCAGTTCTTAAGTGGGTCACACGGTTGTTAAGTGAATCCGATTTCCCCATTGACTCTGCTTGTCGGAAGGTCGCCAAAGGGGATCACGTGACACCCCCCCCCCCGGGATGCTGCAATGGTCATAAATATGAACCAAGTTGTGAAGTGGCTGAATTTTGATCATGTGACCCTGGGGATGCAGCAACGGTCGTAAGTGTGAAAAACGGTCACAAGTCTCTTTTTTTTCAGTGCTGTTGTAACTTGGAACTGTCACTAACCGAACCGTTGTAAGCCGAGGACTACCTGTATACATCGTCCGGAGATGACGCAGCATCCCAGGGCGCCTTTGACCCGAGGACCCGCCTGGAGGTCCCAACGGACAGCTCAGAGGGACGCCCCCCCTCCTTCAGAACCAGGCGGGCGACTCCACCCACCGCCACGGGCGACGGGGCGCGTCAGCCGGGGAGACACCGTGGCACCTGCTCCCAAGACGGCCAGCCCCGGCAGAGAAGGCGGGCTTTCCCGGGAAAGAAGTTGTAATTTGTGTTTTGTCAACAAAAAGGGCCTAATCCCCCAGAACGGCATCCTTCAGAGGGACGGGCCTTTGTCCTGGGATCTGCAGCCGGGAGAAAGAAAGAATGCAGGAAGGATTACTGTCCACACGGAAATTATGGTTGAAGGGTTCTTTGGTAGCCCTCCCATTGTTGTGCGCTGAGCCCGAGAGAGGGGCTCGGCCGGGTCCTCCTTCTCTCACCAGGCCGGCCCTTTCTGGCTAAATGAAGGGGAAGCCCCCCGAGGAGGGGCCGGCCACGGCGATTAAGCCATTCGGCGCAAGCCGGGCTCCGGACCCCCGAGTTGTCCTGGGGTTCACCTCCGAAGAATTTTCCCATGAAATTTCAAGGGGAGAAATCTGCAGAGGGTCCTTCGCCAAGACCTTGCCGGAAGACCCTGGCGGGCCGACCCCAAGGTGGGAAAATGGGAGCGCTCCAGATCGCCCCCTCCCCTCGCTCCCCCACCCCATTACGAGTCTCGAGGGGATGAAAGAGTGACAACTCAATCCAATCAGCCTCCGAAAGAAAGTCTGAAGCCCCCCTCGGTCGGCCTCTTCAGGAGGAAACCCAGCCAGGCCCATCTGGGAGGGAGAATCCAGCCGGCCAGTGGGACAAAAGCAGCCCCCGCCGTGGAGTTGTGACCCGGGTCCTGCCCCTTTGGATGTGCATTGCAGTTTGTGACGCTTGTGGTGCCACCGCCGGATGCAGCTTTTATTGGAGTGGTTGATGTGGCCCCGTGTGCTCATCCCAACGAGGCAGGTTCTTCACTTCTTCTTCGTGCTGGTGCACCTCTGCAAACATCCAGCTCTCAGTTTCCATCTGCTTTTTTTTCTTTTTGTAATGGGCAGATGGATATCTGGTTGTTAAGGAAGTAAGTAAGTAAGTAAGTAAGTAAGTAAGTAAGTAAGTAAGTAAGTAAGGAAGGAAGGAAGGAAGGAAGGAAGGAAGGAAGGAAGGAAGGAAGGAAGGAAGATGGATTGATGGAAGCAGGAAAGAAGGAAGGAAGGAAGGAAGGAAGGAAGGAAGGAAGAAAGGAAGGAAGGAAGGAAGATGGATGGATGGAAGGAAGGAGGAGGAAGGAAGGATGGATGATTGATGAAGCAGGAAAGAAAGGAAGAAGGAAGGAAGGAAGGAAGGAAGAAGAAGAAGGAAGATGGATTGATGGAAGCAGGAAGGAAGGGAGGGAGGGAGGGAGTAGGAGGGAGGAAGGAAGCAGGAAGGAAGGAGGGAGGGATGGAGGGAGGAAGGAAGGAGAGGAAAAGGGAGGGAGGGAGGGAGGGAGGGAGGAAGGATAACCATCCTTTCAAAAACCACATTCACTATTCTCCTGTTGCTGTGGTAGTAGAAAAGATAGTTTTCAGAACAGCAAGAACAGGCAGAGTAGAGAGGGGGTTGGGGTCCTACCATTTTACTATTTAGAGTCCAGTTTAGTCCATTGCTCCAGAACCTTGTTGTATACTATTATAGGCCCATCTGGGTGAAAGATACACACCATAAGGATAATGGGAACTTTCAGAAAATGAGACACTGTGCCTTGAAAGGTCCAATCTACAGTTAAGCTCTGATTTTTGCCCTAATTGTTGCTGGGGGTCCTGCTAACTAGATCATCTGAGGCGGCTACACCATCATAGCTTATAAGGCTGTAGGTTGGTGAGTTTTTTCAACAATCTCTGCCCTTAGGAGTAAAGGCTTTGGGTTTTTTTTTTCTTTGCACGCCCATCGCTCAAGCATGTAGAATGTGTGGTTGTATGTGTGGGTGTGCATGCACGTGCACACACACACACACACAGAGAGGTCTCTGTAATTATGTTTCCTCAATTACAAATACGCAGAATTCAAGCAAGCGAGGAGTTCCTTAAAGGCAGAGAATTTGCCGTCCTCCGAACTCGCTCCGCAGTCTTATCTTTTGAGTTGTGTTTCAGAGGTAACTATTTAGTGTTTTATTCAACAGAGGTGTGGCTTTTGGAATGTTCTTGATTATAAAAATTGTTTGCTATCTTCCTGAAAAACCAGAAGAGCAAGATAAGAACATTGCTTAGAGGAAGAATTGTAATTCAAAGCCATCTGGGATGACTCCTCTAAACTATTACGGAGTCTAGCATTGTAGTAACCCCATGCTGACTTCTAGGTTTTAGACCGTGGTGCTCAACACATTTATGCGGAAAGAAAGGTGGCTTGTATATCTCAGGAACTGACCACAGGGCACTGAAGAAAGCAAACCTAATGCCTTTCTTTAAAAACTACGCATGTGTAAAGCACATTGCTCAACCACATCGTTCGGTATTGGTGGTATCAGACCGAAGAACGGAGGCTGGTAGATTCTGAGATGCTGGTGGGCATCGGCCTCAGCTACGCTGCTGATTCTTCTTCAGCACTTCCCAGCCTCCTGAGCCGGTGATCGGAGGACAACGGGCTGGGTTCCTGTTTGACTGGGCCGGTTGTCTTTCCCGTTACATTTCTTCATGCAATGTAGCCGGTACCAGAAGGAATACACCTGATTGCCTCCAGAACTTGTGGATGGTCCATCACTGGAGGTTTTCAAGAGGGAATTGGACAGCCGTTGGGCTGGAATGGTATAGGGTCTCCTGGTTGAGCAGGGGGTTGGACTAGAAGACCTCTAAGGTCCCTTCCGACTCTGTTATTCTGGCCTTCCTTCCTTCCTTCCTTTCCTCCCTCCCTCCCTCCCTCTTTCCTTCCTTCCTTCCTTCCTTCCTTCCTTCCTTTCCTCCCTCCCTCCCTCCCTCCCTCTCTCTTCCCTCCCTCCCTTCCTCCCTCTCTCCTTCCCTTTCTCTTCCTTCCATTTGTTTTGAAATGGTCTGGGTCTCCTGCTTGAGCAAGGGGTTGGACTAGAAGACCTCTAAGGTCCCTTCTGACAATTCTGGCCTTCCTTCCTTCCTTCTTTCCTCCCTCCCTCCCTCTCCTTCCTCCCTCCCCTCCCTCCCTCCCTCCCTCCCTCTCTCCTTCCTTCCTTCCTTCCTTCCTTCCTTCCTTCCTTCCTTCCTTCCTTCCTTCCTTCCTTCCTTCCTTCCTTCCTTCCTTCCTTCCTTCCTTCCTTCCTTCCATTTGTTTGAAATGGACCTGGCTTTCCTGCTTGGACTAGAAAGCCTCCAAGATCCCTTCTCACTCTGTGATTCTGATTTTGCAAGCCACCAGAATGTCAGGCAGTTGCTGTGTGAATGTCACGGTTGCTGAGAAGCACCAGGTAGATGCTAGGCCTGGGGAGGGCTGAGCAACATGGGTCTCCACTTAGAATGCTGCCATCAGGGTGCCCAGAACTGAGTGGCGATGTCGCCAGAGGACCTGGTGTTGCAAAACGCAGGACTTGTTAAAGTGGGAGTCACAAGCTCTCTTTTCTTGGAAGTTGGAAGGAAGGGCTCCACTAAAGTGCCGTTACAAGGAATTGCAAGGAAGGAAGAAGACATAGAGAAGAACTATATTTTGCAAGCAGAACGTAAACCAGGATGTACAACTAACCAGCCAGTGTGGTCATGTCAGAACCAAAATGCCTTCCTTCCCTGCCCATCCTAGGGAAAGGGGCTTTGCTGTGTAGAAGACAATAAATCTTGGTCAGTTGGCCTGTTGGGCCCTCGTGACAGTAGTGAAACAGTTAGTGAGGGGGGGGAAAGCTATTTATTTTCCCTTCTCTGCCTTACCTCTGTAGCCCATCCTAGTCAAAGCGGTGGTGTTGAGCCCCAATAATAGTGACTCAAACACTCACTCCGGGGCACAAGGCTGTGCGGATCACGCTGCAGGGCTGAAGACCGATTTGAGCTGCTCCATGGCGAGATCTCTGAATAAGCAGCTTCATCAGCAGTTTCCTTCTTTATTTTAATTTTTATTCACTTATAATATAAAATATGAAAATACGGGAGCAAACAGTACGGAACAATGATAGGGAAAGGGGGAAAAGAAAAGAGTGGAAAATGGGAAAAGAAAAAAAATGGCCTTGACTTCCGACTCCCTCTGTTGCAGTAAAATAAGGCATTAACATTGATCCTCAGCTTTTTACATTTCTGTGGTGGTACGAACTGGCCATTTCTCTATCAACAAATCGATCTAATCAGTAAAACCCAAAATCAAAGTATGGTTTTTTTCCCACCTCAAGCACAAAGTCCAGAAGCGGTTTCCAAGTAGAAACAAAAGCACTTATATTCTTCTCTTTTATTGAAACAGTCAATTTAGCCACCTCTGCTAACTCCGTCAACTTTTGTAGCCGTTCGTCCATGGTGGGAATTGAAACATCCTCCCATTTTTCTGCCTAGATCAGTCTTGCTGCCATCAACATATACAAAATCAGAGTTCCAAATTTCCCCCCCAAGTCTTTCCCCATGAGACCCAGAAGAAAAGCTTCTGGTTTAATCTTTATATTCACTTTAAGAATTTTCTTTATTAATATGTGAATCCTACTCCAATATTTCTTTGCTTTATCACATGTCCACCCTGAATGATAATCAGCAAACAATTTCCTTATTCCTTATTTACATTTGTTATCTGTTACATTTGTTAACTTCCCTCCCAGCTAGCCTGCTGCAGTGAAAAATGTTTGGATGGAAGAAGTTGGAGTACATTCAGTTCTTATGTGGTTGGAACCAGTTCCTGGGATCTGGAATCTCTCTAATTCCAAGTCCTCTTCATCTCCCTTGGCTGAGTCTATTTGGGGACCCCAGGAAAGATCAAAGTAGATCCTACAAGGGTTAAACCTGCCAATCTCTCAACCAGCCACCCACAGATATAAAAAGTTTTCAAAAAGAAGACAATGAGGCCTGGGAAGTAATGGAAACCAAAGCCTGCAACTTTTATAAAGCGCACATATAGAAAAGAGCTAAACTGGCAGCCACGGTAACTTGAGAATTGACAAAGTAAAAACACAACTCTGGTGTTTGGAGATAGTGTAACTGCAGAATGATAACATAATTATAGGGCAGCTCTTCCTCTTTGGGGGAACATGAAAATTAGCGTTCAATTCAAACCAAACTCTTCAGATTGCAGAATAAAAACATATGTAAGGCATTCCTAACTAAATACACTATGTTAGAAATTGTGGAGAATATTTGTAGCTCGGGTTGTTGACTTAGGCAGAGACTTGTCCTCCAAGCTGGCTGCTTGGATCCCAGTTTTGTTACCAAACTTCACCCCACTGAAGATGTTACCTAGTTTGGTAATGAAACGTCTGGGAGCCAAGCAGCAAGCTCGGAGGATAAAGCCTCTGCCTAAATATTATGTTGTGCTCCAGATTTTTATTCTTGCGTCATTTTCAAGAATATTTCAAAGGATGTGACAAAGATCTCAAGCCAAAGAGGTGGTCTTAGCTACAGTCCTGCTCCTAACTGGGTTACTTAAATCCCATTGACTTCAATAAGATTGAGGCAGTTTCTTGGGACTGTTATATTTTAAAGCAGGATTAACAGAACAGAGCATTATCCCTTGCTTAAGATATCCGATTCGAAAGTTATTCTGAAAACAGTACCCCCCAAAAAAGTTTTCCTAATTATAGTTGAATGGAATTGTGTTTCAAACGTGGACACCCATGGTGACATGCTAGGCCTCAGGGCATCAATGCGCAAATAACCTGAACAATGGCTTTCTTCATTGAAGATGCGTCCTAGTTTGGGCAATGAAAGGTCTGCAAGAAAACAGCCACCTTCCGAGAGCACCAAGGGCTCCACTCCTCCTCCTCCTCCTCCTCCTCCTCCTCACCTCTGCAAGAAAACCACCCAGCTCAGAGAGCACCAAAGACCCCTCATTTCAACCCTGAGCTGCAAATATTCTCCTTTACTGGCGACTTGCGTCAGCCTCATGCCGTTGATGCAGCTGCTATAATTCACATTATTTGCACAATGACAACATGCTCAGTAGGATCGCTTCGGGGATCCTGCCAGACGCCCCTGTTCTCAACATTCCCTGGAAATGTGGCCCAGCTTCCTGAGCACCTTAATCACGCTCTGTCGCGAAGTCCCATCCCCTTGCAAGACTGTGAAACTTCCAGCTTCTGATTAAATGTATCCACACTAATTTAAACAAAACTACCTGACTGAATTTCTGCAATCAACCCAAGAAAGACAGGCACGGATTTGGGATGCAGCCGTTTTAAGAATCTGATGATGGATGGCAAACAAATCTAATAAATAAGTCTGTTCTGCCTAAGCTTTTTGTTGACGCTTATTACTTAATAGAGGAGGAGGAGGGGGAGGAGGAAGAAAAAAGTGCGCAGAACATGCAGGGAATGAACAGAAACATGGACCTATGAACAACCCTCCCTCTCCCCAGAATACAAATAAATAAATAAAATCGTCGCGGGAACTTTAACTGATGATTCGAAGGGGACTTTTTTTTAGAGATTTTAATAGCTCTGCTCTAAACACAAAGTTTGAATCCAACTTAAGTGTTTTAAGGGCTCTCTTTGCCTAAATTGCTTTAGGGATGCATTTAAACATGAATGACAGCTATCTTAGGGTCTCAAAGGTCTCAACTCAGTTTGATATATTAAAATGTTCCTTTGACGTACGACTGCTACACAAACTCTGGGGACCTTAGAGAAGCTTATTTTCCAAGGATACTAAATACCCATTTTCTCCAGGGATATCGGTAAGGATGTTCTAAAACCATTCAGACACACAAAAACTCCTTTCTCCAACTTCTACTCGGTCAAAGCAAACTCGTCCTGCGGTGAAATGGACGTTTCGAAGGGGCTGCTTTGCTTTCGGTCCGAGAAGAAATCTTCCTCCCGCAAAGAGGATGAAGATGTCAAATTGTCCTGGAGAAAGGACAAGGATGTGTTGTCAGTGCCTGGGCGTGAAGCACGAAACGTCTTTATTACCACCAAGGGGAACAACATGGGGTTGCGGAGCCCGCCCCCCTATTAGGATGCAGCCCCCAACTTCCAGCCTAACGAAGCACAATGAGCAGATTATAAAATGGCTTTTCTTTGGCTAAGCAGCAGCTTTTCTTACAGGGCATCACAAAGGTGTGTCTTTCCAACTGGGGCCTTTATGTGAGATCTGTGGGTTTGTGCTTCTTCTTCGTCTTCACAGCAGCCCTGGAGGGATGGTTGGGGGGGGGAGGCAGCCACGGCCAGAACGGGCTAGATTTGATCCCCAGTTAAAGCTCCTTTGATTGACCATTGAATTGCAGGCTGTAAAGCTGTCACTGATGGCTTCCATGCAAATCTTGCTCCCCTCAGCTCCCAGGCTTCGCCCGGCTCGCCACTGTTTTTGTAGTCCTGAGAAACTGCTGCCATCCTGACACTCAGGATGACCTGCGATAGTTCGGAGCCGAATGTTTGATTCATACAAGTGGGGGCACCTCCTACGCCAGCCCTCCCGGATTTGAATGCAAGGCTTCCAATGGGAAGTTTTTCTCCTTGAAAAAAAGGAGGCAGATGCACTCTGGGTTTTCACACCCCTTAGAGGGTCCTCCCATCTGAACTTCTGCCAGAAGACCCCCCCCCCACAACTGCTCTCATTGGTATTCAGATATTGCCAGGCGGGCTGGCAACGGGAAGGGGGTCCTGCAGCCAGGAGGGGAAGTGTGTGGCTGTGCAGCACAAGCCTCTAGCAACATGGCAGGGAATAAATGGAAAGAGTCAAGGAGGAATTGGCTCTTCCCACGGCGAGGAGGATCCATCTGCCCTGAACTTTAGACCAGAGGGAAGCCAGACGAGATGCATGGAGATTCTCCGCCGTCCAGGTCATGGTTGTCCCAGAGGTGCTTTTTTCTTCAAAAGGCAACTGGGCTTTTGCGGGGTTTTCTCTTGAAGACATTTCGCTTCTCATCCAAGGAGCTTTCTTCGGTTCTGACTGAATGATGGGGAAGGCCCAGATGACTGCAAAGAACATTCCTCACCCTTCAGTTAGAAGAAGCGAAATAGTTTCAAGGGGGGGCGGGCGGAGGAAACCAAGAAAGTCCAGTTTGGGACTTTGGGAAAGCACTTTTGGAACAGGCTGTAGATAAGTGACGCTTATTGATCCCTGAAATTAAAGGCGACTTCCAATGTCCCTGGGATAGAAGACATTCTGTCACTATGGAAGCTGAGAAATGACAGGGGGCAGGACGGGCCAAATTTTCCCAGGATTGTTTTGCCCCTCCCCCCTGAAAACCTCTGGCAGGTGATAGCATTAGTAGATGCTACTATGAGTAGAGACTGCCTGGGATCTCTCTGGGAGAGGAATGTGGCGCAGAGAGGCCTCGGTCACTTGATCACTTGCATAAAATTAGCTGGGAGGGGAAGGGGGAAGCAAAATCACTTTTAGCTGGGGGGGGGCTTGAATTGGCACTATTTTAATGCTTCTCATTCTATGGTGCAATAAAAAATAGAATAGAATAGAATAGAATAGAATAGAATAGAATAGAATAGAATAGAATAGAATAGAATAGAATAGAATAACAGTTTGGAAGGGACCTTGGAGGTCTTCTACTCCAACCCCCTGCTTAGGCAGGAAAGCCCCCTATACCATAAAAAGATTTTAAAAAAGATAAAAAGAGGTGGGATTGTTGGATGGTCAGCTTGACAACTGGATGGTCAGCTTGACAGCCATCAACTGACTTTTTGACATCCATGACCAGAATAGATTGACTGTATCCCACTACCCTAAAAGGTTTGGGCCGTTGTGTGCTTTGCGTAGCTTCCTCTGGATACATGCAAGATGTCTACCTATCGATCAAGGAGAACATTTGTAGCTCAGGGCTGAAAGGAAGGGTCCTTGGTGCTCTTTGAGCCTGGCTGCATTCTTACAGACGTTTCATGACCCAAACTAGGGCACTGATGATGTTACCTGGCTTGGATCACGAAGCGTCTGCAGGAAAATCACCTGGCTCAGATGTCTATGGAGATTCTCAGTCATCCAGGTCATTGTTGTCCCAAAAGTGCTTTTTCAAGAGGCAACTGGACTTTCTTCACAAATGCCTGGCACAACACAGGAGAACAAACCCATCAGGACAAAATTCAGCAGCCCACCTGCATTTGAAAGATGAAGGCCCCTCTTTTGAAGACAGCAAAGTCCACATTCCAGACCGAGAGGACCGCCGGTTTGAAAGAGGGGTCCAAGAGGCCCTCTATGTCCAAACTGAACAGCCCTCCCTCAACAGAAAGGGAGGGGTGTGCGACACCATCTATCTCGAGTCTACAATCTCCAGCCCTTTCAGCAGGTCCAAGAAGGCTCCACACACATTTGCACCACTCGGGTGACCCTGAGGACACAGATAAGCCTCCAAGTGGCCTCAACGACTCTCTAAATTATGCAAACCTCACTCACTTCTAGCACTGACGCTACCTAGTTTAGTAATGAAACATCTGCACGAAAACAGCCAAGTTCAAATAGCACCAAGGACCCCACAGTCCTCCTCCTCCTCCTCCTCTCCATAAACCTCACTCCCTTCTAGCACTGATGATGTTACCTAGTTTGGTAACGAAACGTCTGCAAGAAAACCACCCAGCTCAGAGAGCACCCTCATATCTACATATATGTGCCATAGATCCATGCTGGGCTTCCCATTTGGGCAGGAGGCTACGGCAGAGGCTTAGAAGGCAACGAGCTGGTTTATTTTAGCAAATTACAGTTGCGCCCATGGAAAGTTCCGCAGCCACAGGAGCAACGGAGGGGGATGAAAAGACAGGACTTGCTTGGAGTGCTTAGAACCATCTGCCCCTCTCCTGACCGAAGGAAATTCCCCTTTGCAGAGCAAGCTAATGAGGACCCCATTGGCTCAGCTGTTACCTTGGCCCAGTGGGGTCCCCCAAGTGCCACCGAAGGCAGCGACTGAGGCTTACCACGGCCCGTGCTTTTCCTTTGTGCCGTTTCAGCTGGGACTTCAGATGCCCCAAGATGGGACTGAACCGGGCCTCCCCCCGCCCCACGCCTTTAATGAAGATGTGACACGGCCTCATTCACGCCTCCTGCTCTTCAACACAGGCAGAATTACTCAGCTGCATCAACCGGCCGGCTGCAAGGACTTGGCTTTGTGTGCTTGATCTTAGCACTGGCACACCGAAACCTGAAGATCATTTTTTTTTGGGGGGGGGGAGGGAAATGGATTCTTGACTGAGGCTCTCAAAAATTATGTTTTCGTAAAACAAGATTAACCTTCCGATGTGTTTGTTCCGCTCTGCTAGCAGTATTTTCTCTCACTTAATCCCCACGGCTGACATCTGAGCTGCAAAACGGCAGCCACCTACGATAGCAGCCGTCCTAGCTGGTTTTGGCACAAAGGGCTGCCCGGTGAGGACACCTCGGTCAGCCATCTCCCACGGCCCTCGGGACAGGCTGGCTCACCTCTTCCTGTACCAGCTGCCCACTCTTGAGGGACCAGCCCTTTCCCCCGTCCCGACTTCGGAAGGCCTCTCTTGGACAAGACCGAGCTGGGCTACTCAAGGACCCCCAAAGACGTAGCAGGTGGTGGGCAAGCCAAGGCCTTCGTCTGGAAAGGAAAACCTGCTCCATATATGATATTTCCATGCGTTGCTTTCCAGCCTCCTCTCTGCGCCTGTTCTTGGAAGAAACCTTGAGCGGCTTTTAAACTCCGGGTTATGTTTGAGAAGTTCACACATTACAACGAAGCAGCACTCCTCGCTTTTCCGCGCTTCGTGCTGAAGACAAGCCCTGCGTTGACTCTTCCCTTCCGCCTTCCCTGGGCAGAGGAGCCTGGCTGAAAGCAGAGCTCTGGCCACAGCTAGTCCTCCATTTACAACCATCCATTTAGTGACCGTTCGAAGTTACAGCGGCACTGACAAAAGTGACTTAGGACCACTTTTCACACCGTTGCAGCCATCCCCGTTTTGGTCACGTGATCAAAATTCAGACGCTTGGCAACTGACTCATAGTTATGACGGTCGCAGTGTCCCTGGGGGGGGACATGTGATCCCCTTTTGTGACCTTCAATCGAGAAAAGTCAATGGGGAAGCCGGATTCGTTTAACGACCATGTTACTAACTTAATAGCTGCAGTGATTCACTTAACAACTGTGGCAAGAAAGATCGTAAAATGGGGCAAAACTCACTTAACAAATGTCTTGCTTAGCCACAGAAATTTTGGGTTGAATTATGGTCGTAAGACGGGGACCCCCTGGACGTGTAAATCAAAAGTCAAAGGAAGTGAAATTTTAAGGCCACTTAATCAGGCTGGGAGACGTCCTTTATTAAGACAAGGATGGATTGTGTGCTACAAACACCACCACAAGCCTTTCGTCCTGAATATCATTTTATGCCAACACTGGCTGCAATCTCCCGATATGTTCTCCACCCAAATAACTTCAACACGACTTCAGGCAGCTGCATTAAAAAAGATAAAAGCATGCATTACTCATAATACTCATGAAACTTAAATCATTAAAGTAGTAATTCAGCTAATCATTTAATACATTACTGTATTATTTCACCCAGGAGATGGAGCCCGCCTGATAGGGAAACATCTCTGTTTGTGATGTGCAGGAGCCCAAGTGGTGCTATATCCACTTAAAAAGAAGAAGAAACAGATTTCAGAAAATCTGATATTTGGCTAATTTACATGGCACTTCAAACTTTCTGTCATTTTCAAGGGACAAAGCTCCTTTTGTTGTTAAAAATTGGCTTTGGAGGTTCAAACCCTTGAACATGGACAGCAGGTCAAAATATATCACACTAATTAAATAAAATCAACAATAATGCTGTTTCTGTGTTGGTTTGTGTGGCCCCAACTCAACCTCCAGTTTACACTCTGTGGCCCAGGGTGTTAAGCAGGCGTTGGCCTATTTGCAGTGGGTCTTAGTGAGATGTGTGTCCAGTGACCACATTCGGTTACACCCACTCTGACTGCTAATAAAGAACTAAAATTATCCCAAATCGATCCTTCCGTCGTTATTCCTTCGATTTCTCTCCCAGCCAAAGAGTGATTTGAGGAGCTAAGAATTTATGTCTTCTGAAGCCACCCAGAAATTATAGATAGTCCTTGATTTACAATTCATTTAGTGACCATTCAATGTTACAACGGCACTGAAAAAAAATAATGGGCATTTTTCACACTAACGACCGTTGCGACACCCCCGTGGTCATGTAATCAAAATTCAGATGCTTGAAAACTGGCATGTACTTATGACTGTTGCACCGTCTTTGGGTCACGTGATCCTCCTCTGCAACCTTCTGACAAGCAAAGTCAATGGGGAAGCCAAGTTCACTTAACAACTGTGTTGCTAACCTAACAGCTGCAGTGATTCGCTTAACAACGGCGGCACTTAATAACTGTCTCGCTTAGCAACATAAATTTTGGGCTCAATTGTGGTCGTGATCTGTATCTCTCTTATACCAGGGGTCTTCAAACGTGGCCCTTTGATGACTTGTGGACTTCAACTCCCAGAATTCCTCAGCCAGGCAAATGTCCTTCAAATGTTTCAGCAATGCATGGATTGGAAGGGGCTTTGCCTGGAAAGGGGGGGATGTAATTACAGGTAGTCCTCACAATGAAGTGTAGAACTTTGGCCGTAGTTTGTCGTGGTCATAAGTCAAGGCACCACGGGACTGCTTTATTCAATGACTGCACTCCTAGCAATCGAGGCTGTGGTTGTTAAGTGATCGCGGGAGTTGTTGGTGGAGTGACTCAGGGGACGAGGGGGCTCCCGGGGGGGCTTGGCCAGCTCTCCCCTCCCAAAGACCTACAGCTGCAGCACCCCTGGGGTCAGTTGCCAGGGCTGGTGGACTAGCCCGAACCCCCAGATTTTGATCATGGGACCCACCAGCCCTGCAGCGGCTGTTCCCCTGGCTACTGGCTTCAGATCCGCTCTTCAGCACAGTTGTAATTCTGAAGAATTGCTGAACGGATGGCCATAAATTGAGGACCCCCTTCTCTTGCTTAATCTCTCTCTCTCCATCCAGGGTTTCCATCAGAAAAGAAGGAGCACAAGGCAGACAGAGGTGTTTGTTTGTTTGTTTTTCTTTAAAAATGTGAGAAATAAACAAAAATAAAATTTTCAGAGATTCCAGAACTCTGGAACTCTCCGTTGTAAACCTCACGTAGGCAAAGAGAAAACAAACTCATAACAACCGGTCTGTCCTCCCAAGAAATGCATTATTTGCCGATTTCAAGGAAAACAACGTAGGGGCAGGAAGGGGGGTGTTGACAACGTGGGCTAACAGCCTCACTGGCCACAGACTGACCGCTTGTTTGAAATGTCCTTGTTGACGTTTGCCGGTCAGAATCAGTTTTTGACTCCCAATATAACTTCCTATTAAATGCTCTCTTTCATTAGGAACTGCCCTGTGCAACACCTACTATTTGTTTCCAAAGGATGTTCTCTCTCCCTCCCTCTCTCTCTCTTCCCCCCCCCAAAAGGACTCATTTATTAAATCTTCACCTTTTGCCCCGTGCTTTGCAATAGTCCCTGGGACGGCTGGATTATTCATGAAAAATAAATTAGCCTATGGTTCTTTTTCCTCTGCCTGTAAAACGTTCATTTACCTTCCTACACAGCGACACCCAGGCACACACACACACACACAGAGAAAAATAAAGACTACCAGGGGACAACAAGGGGGGGTATGCAGGATAAGGTCAAAAAAGTCAAGATGGAATCTCATCATATCATAGGCATCTGCCATCTTGCCTTTTTTGACCCCTCCAGTGACCCCTCCAGTTTGCTGTGATAGCAAACTCAACTGTTTCATTATGCAGGCAGTCCTCTACTTACGACCACCATCATTAAGCAAATCACATGGTCGTCAAGCGAATCTGGTCCCCCCCCCATTTGTTATCGGAAGCCAGCTGGGCAGGGTCACAAATGGTGATTACCGGATCCCGGGGAGGGGCACCGCAACTGTCAGAAATACACGATGGTTGCCAAGCGACTGGATTTTGATCATGAAGGGACGCTGCAGTGGTCGTAAGGGTGAGGACCGGTCATAAGTAATCTTTTCCCACTGCCTTTGTAGCTTTGAAGAGTTGCCAAACAAATGGTTAAGTCTAGGCAAAAATGGAGATGAAAGCTCTTTTGGAGAAATACAAATTGCTTTAGTAGGAATTCTGCACTTTCCTGAATCCCGGAATGGATGCCCCTCACCAGTGCCCTACACACACACACACACACACACACACACCAATAAAAGACAAATGTTTGTCTATTCCCTCTTACAGCCATTCCCCTCAGGAAGGCACAGAGGCTTCTGTTTTAAGATTAAATTCTCGGACAATCCCTCCGGAAGTCCACATTCCAGGGATATCTCCAGCTTCCCAAAACCTCCCCTTGAATTCCTGATCCGAGGACTTTTCCTTCAGGAACGAGAGATCCAGTTAAGAGGAACTTATTTCACCCCTTTTTATATAACAGCAGGGAAAGAGGGCGAAACAGCCCTTTGAAAGCTGAACCCTTTAATTTCGGGCCCCCTTCGCAGCCCACCGTCCCAAAAGACACCTGAAAGCCCTGGGAAAGCAAGATAATTTAAAATTAAAAAAAAAAAGTTCCAGCTTTTCTCTTCCTGTTTAAACTCCTGGGCCCGGACCCTTTTTACTCCCCCCCAGGGCTTCGGTTTCTCCAGAGTTTGCAAAGTTTTCTTTGGCAAGACACACCTTTCTCCCCCCCCCCACAAAGAGATTTCTGGGCTTGGGGGCAGAGACCCCTCCCTGCTCGCCTCCCGTCCCAGCTGTGCTTCCAGTGCCCGCCCCAAAGAGGGACTCCCTTATTAGAAGAATGGGACAGGGTTTTTTTTGGGGGGGGGGTTTCTCCCCAAATGGCAGCCTCAGTCAGTTTAGTACTTGTCAAGAGGGAAGGCCTGGAGGTTTCTTCCTGAGCAGAAGCAGCTTTTTGTTGCCCTGAAGAAGCCTGGATGAAGCCCCCGAGGGTTGAGCTGGAGGCCGGGGGGGGGGGGGCAGAGCCACCCCCAATCTGCTGCTTTTACCCCATGGTGGCACCCCCGGGGCCGGTCCTTGGGGCACCCGGTCTTTGGCCTGGGGTGGGCTTCCAGGCGTGTTTCTCTTGGATCCCACCTAAACATAAGAGCGGGGAACGGCCGCTGGTTCCGATCCAGACTGCCTGCAGGAGGGATGGGACTGGCATTTAGAAGGCAGGATAGCAGAGTCGGAAGGGACCTCGGAGGTCTTCTAGTCCGACCCGCTGCTCGAGCAGGAGACTCGCTACCATTCCGGACAAACGGCTGGCCAGCCTCTTCTTGAAAACCTCCAGCCACGGTGCACGGGAGGTCTCCGGGCAGGGCTTGGGCTGGATCGCCCCCCCAAGAACTCGAGGGCTTTCACTGCCCTTTATAGGCTGGACGGGGCAGCCCAGCTCCCTCCTGTGGCCCTAAATCTGGGAGGCTACCCCACTCGTCCCCCCCCCATCCCCGGGGCGAAGGGCTGCTCTGGCGCCCGTTTGCCGGCAGAGGGAGGCTGAAAGCCGCCGGCAACCCCGCAGGTAGGACCGGCCGTCCCTCCCTTCCTCCCCCTCCTCCTCCTCCCGGGGGTGGACGAAACGCTCCACCCCGCATCTGCCCACCGGGTGCCCCGGCCGAGAGGCTGGCCCTGCTCTCCGCTGTGGGGGCCGCTGCCCGCCCGTTGCCCCCCGGCAGAGAGACAGGGAGGGGGGGAGAGGCAGGGGAGAGGCAGGGAGGGGCAGCAGCCCCCGAGCCGGCGGCAGGTGGGCGCGGCGGGCGGGGGTCTGGGCGGCAGGCGCCCCCGGGCTGTGGGTGGGGCCAGGGGCGGGGCGGGGGCGGGGCCGCGCGGGGAGGCGGGGCGGGGCGGGTGGGGGGTCTCCCGGGCAACCCGTCCCGCCTACCTCGCGGGAGCGCTGTGCGGGCAGGAGCGGAGCGGCGCGCGGCTTCTCTGGCTGCGCTCGGACGGCGGCAGCGGCGGCGGCAGGCTCCGTCGCAGGACCCTCTGACGGCGCCCGAGCCCTGGCCGGGGAGCCGGGGAGGCGCGGCATGCGCCCGGAGGATGGCTGAGGCCGGCCGGCCGAGCGCTGCCCCCGCGGCCCGGAGCGAGGGCGGCATGCGGGGGCTCCGGGCCGCCCTGCTCTGCCTGCTCTGCCTGGCCGCCGCGCGCGGACTCCCGGGGCCCGCCTCGCCCACCCGGCCGCCAGGTGAGCCGCCCGCGGGGCGCGGCGGGAGGAGGAGGCGGAGGCGCCGCCGGGCAGCGGGGGGTGGGAGCCGCGGGGGGCGGCGGGCGCCGTGGGGAGGCCGGGGTCCTGCTGCGTCCCCTTCCCGGGCACCGGCAGAGCCCTCCCGCCCTCCCGCCGCTGGAAGGAGCGGCCGCTTCGTCGGCGCGTAAACTTGGAGAGACTGTTGGAGAAGTTGGCGCTCGGGCGCAACGGCCGCGGGGACGGAGCCCTCTTGCCCGGGGGACTCGGGGTGTGTGTGTGGCGGGGGGGGCTGCTTTGGCCGGGCTCTCTCCGAACCGGGGCTCCCCTCGGACCCCGCGGAGTTTCCCCCGGCTGGTCGGGGGACCGTGCAGAGGAGGGTCCGCTTCGCCTCCCCCCCCCGGCCGAGGCGTTTGGCTGGACGCTCTTTTTCTGCTCCTTCGGCCGGGCTCCCCTCCTTTGCGCTGGGATTAAAAAAATAAAATAAAACCCTACCATGTATCGGTGCAGAAAGAGCAGCCCCCCCCCTCGATTAATGCTCCTAGTCCTTCTGGGGGAAGAGCCCCCCTTTGCTCTTCTTGCAAACCACTGCTCCGGGCTGCCTTCAGACTCCGCTCGGTGGCAAATTGGTCAAGAGCAGAAGGTAGAGGAGCAGTAGTTTCCTCCAGGTATTGCGGGAGCAAACCCTGAGCAAATATTAGTCCGCCTAGCTCAGACGCCCGTACGTAAGAGTAGCAACACAAGGTGTGTCTCTTGGTCTCAAAATAGTAGCTATGGCAGCCACCAGTCCTGCATGAAAAGGGTTTTGTACTTTTGAAAAGTGAAAGAAGCGGGTTGTGCTCTGATTTTAATGGGCAACGGCGGTGTGTTGTGTTTCTGTTGCGGCGTCTTTCCATTCGGATGGAATGGAAAATGACAGATAAAGTTCGGTTTTAATTCTTGGGATGTTAACGTGTGGGAAACGGAAAAATGGATGATTGCATTGGGTGGTTTGAACTCCCAGCCGCCTTTGCTTGTCATAAAAGCAATTTATAAATAAAAGCCATTGTGAATTCCTTATGGAAACTCTGGGGACTTTTTCAAAAAGTTCCCTGTGTTGAAAGAGACTCCAGGCCTTTGCCCTGTTGTATTTAATGTGCAGGAGAGAGTTACTGTCCTAAGGAATAGTGGCTGGAATAGCTAATTTTTGCCACGTAAAAATAAAATAGTCCGGCTGAGTTTAACTTGGGTTTGCTGACAGCCATATACAACTTTTCAATTCCGTTCTTGAGAGACAGAAAGAAAGAGTCCAAAAGCTTCTCCTGGTATTACATTAGATTAGATTGTTTATTTGTACATGAATGAAACTTAAGTAAAGACGCTGCACAAGTAACACCAAAATTTGGTTTCGCTGCTGTGTTGTACGTAAACAAGCACAACTTATTTAGAAGAAAATGTGGTTAAAGCCGGAAACACAAAAGATCAGATTTGTTGGGTGTGCGTGTGTATAGTCCCACCAGAATAAATAACAACAATTAGACTTAATTGTTCCGTCTATAAAGACAAAACAGTCTTAATTTGAGTGAATGTTGACAGCAGTTTATCCCCAGCGCTTGGCATTGGAGGCAAACGTGAATTTCATTAATAACGCTGTCAAGACGTTTTAGGGTAGCGAAACTATGCATTCAACAGGTCATAAATGCTATAAATATAACACGCATGATATAAATCTTAGCTTCGTGAAAACCTCCTCTTGAACAGCGTGTACAAAGAAGACGGCTCAGCCCCAGAGAGAGCGCAAATGTTTACTTTCGGATCAGGACACTGGAGAGAGGGGCAAACGGGGCCTGTTGGGGGACGAAATGGGGGCCGGCCATTGGTCCATTCCTAAGGCGTGTTGTTCAGCCGCTTTGCCTTTCACTGTCCAAGGCCTTATTTTCCAAAAAGGGACGTGGAAACATTTTTTTTCCCCTCCCGCTTGTGAGCTAATTCTCCACGTGGGGCTGGGAAGGTTATAACAGCTACTGCCTTGTGCTGCCACTCAAAGGAGGCATTCTGTAGGAATCCCTGTGTTTGCTCCTAGGAGTACTAGCTATTAGTAAAGGTGGTGCAAATTCTAGCATCTTCCAGGGAGGTATTCCGCCGCTAGCGAGGAGGAGGCAGATGGCGGGGGCACTCTTGAATACGGTCCAAACCAAAGTCTCCGGGGGCCTCATCTGGGCTGAGTTTTTCCCCTCCTGCTCCTTTTCTCAAGGCTGCAGCAAAACCAGGTCAATTTTATTTTTATGAATGAAAGCAGAGAGGCATTGACTGTGTAGGTCATTCATGAGAGTGGCAGTGATGATTAGGGAGGTCACTGAACCCCTCTTTTGCAGCCGGGAACATGCAGCCACCCTATTCAGCCGCCACAGAATAGACACGGAGATAAAAAAGCATTCAGATTTGCATTCGCATTCAGATAAAGATATAACCCGGTACGGTTGGTGCATGTCAAGTAGCTACCTCGGCTGCAGACGGAGCAGGACGGACAGTTAGGAACCCCACAAAGTGTTGTGCTCCAGTTGTGGCCCACTGCGCTTATTTTTTAAAACCCCAAAGAAAAATTAATCTGCTTTGCGCGTCGAATGTCTCTTTTTCCCTCCATATTTACAACTTCAAACCGAAGAGGTGCTTGAGACAACTTCTTGTTGATTTGTAGTTGTAAACAAAGCATACAACGATACCAAAGAGAACAGATACACACACCCCACAGAGAGCAATTGTTCGCATCTTGTGTTTATTTTAGCTGGGGATAATTGTGTCCACTTTCCAGGCTCCGGCGGGATTACGTTACTTTGAAAAGCAATTAAAAATAATATTTTCTCTTTTAACACCTACAGCACCTTAACACAAAGTAACATTTTACAACTGTTGCAGCCAAAGGGAAAGGAATAGGGAATCAGCATGAGAAATGGCTTGGACACTAAGCCAGAAATGGTTTGAGCAGATTTGGATGGTAGCTTTTCATTTCTGGCTAACGGCAGTTCTTAAATCTAAAGCTGTAGTGATGAACTATGACTTGTTTGAAATAAGCCCTGTTTAAATCATGGTCAAATCCACAGGAGGTGCACAATGGGCATGGAGAAGCTCTGGATCCAGTTTAGCTTCTTTAAAAGGCCCTTGCTTTTAATGAGTTTAGTTCATTTCAAAGGTTAGTCAAAGTCCGGCCAATCAGAATTATAGAATAACAGAGCTGGAAGGGACCTTGGAGGTCTTCTAGTCCAACCCCTTGCTCAAGCAGAGACCCTATACCATTCCAGACAAATGGCTGTCCAATCTCTTCTTGGAGATCTCCAGTGATGGAGCACCTACAATCTCTGGAGGCAAATCATTCCACTGGTTAATTGTTCTAACTGTCAGGAAGTTTCTCCTTAGTTCTAGGTTGCTTCTCTCCTTGATCAGTTCCCATCCATTGCTTCTTGTCCTGCCTTCAGGTGCTTTGGAAAGTAGGTAGACCCCCGCTGTTTTGGGGCAGCCCCTGTTCAAAATCACAAATTATGAATACAGATCCACCAAGATAAATACTATGGTTGTGCGTGGCTCAAACATTGATCAGTAGAATTGCTTCAGAATCTGCAGGAACACTCTTGGTATAAGAGGCTATTGGAGGTAACTTGTTGTAGGTAACTTCAACACAGGCCACTACAAGGTTTTTATAATGCTGTCATTCTGATCTGAAATTGTCCCAGGGGGCCTGTTCGCTTTAGCTTCAAATACGTTCCCGTGTCTTTTTAATTTTTCTGCTTAGGGATCAGTGAGGAAAGTTCCCTGATGTGCATTTTATTAAAGAGAACAATTGATCTGTAGTATAAACATTTCAAGAAAATTGTGATGACTACAGTGGTTTTATTTATTTTACTCAGCATCACTTTCTTGTTTGAAACAGGATCATCCTGACATTGTGATCAGAATCATACCAGTTTTGACTGGCATGTGATGACCACAAGATTTGTTATCTTGCTAATTTTAATTGGGGGTTGTTTTTTTGGGTGGGTGAGAGTCTTCTTCCTTTTTTAAAAAAACAAACAAACAGCCAAGCCATTTCCCATTATATTTATAGTTCTTAGTATTTCCCAATCTGCAGTTGGTTGAAATGATCTTGTGATTCATGGAGAATGGAAAGAAAATATTTGGAACATATTCGGTATGATTTTGTTAATTGTAGTTCGTTTTGCTTCACAGGCATCCTTGTTCAATGAAACATTCTCTTGTTTGAAACAGTGGCACTTTTGTGTGACACAAATGTGAAATGGTGCGTTTTGCACCCTTCAGCAGTTAGAATGTGGGAATCCAAGTATGAATCAGTGGGTTTTGCCTGGTGTGGTTAAGAAAGAGTGGATTCCTTGGTGCTGTTTGAGCTTGGTGGTTTTCTTGCAGATGTTTCATTACCCAATTAGGAAATGTCATCAGTGACCAACTCTTTAAGAGTTTAAGTGGTTTGTGTGATGGTCCATGAAAGTGTCCAGCAATGAGGCCTTGGTTCTTATGGGGGAAAAGTTGAGAACTGGTAGGCTGGTCAATTAAATCTCTGCCCCTGCTGGATCCAGCTGTTGTGTGGAGATGGAACACTCCAGTGATTTAAGAGACTGAAGCCATCACAGATCCAGACTTAGGATGACTTGAGAATGGAGAAGTGGATGATGTAAATAATGTTGCATTGACAGACAGAAGCCCAGCCACTTTTGTCTGTTATGCATTGTGATATTCCATGCAGGGATGAAAAAGGTGAAGCTTGCCACATGACTATCCAATGCTGTTTTCATAACTTGGATAAAGGCCCCAGAGCTTAGAAGTTGTAAGAGGCAGAGTTTAAAAATAGCAGTGCTGGAAAAAAAAAGAGGTTAAAACAAATACATGATTGATTTTTTAAAAAAGAAAGGATTATGTGTGCTATGAAAATGATTTGGGAAACAAAGCTCCCCCCCCCTTCTGGGTTCATTAAAGATGCTGCTGCTTTAATGAGTAAAGCAGCAGCAGCTTTAAGCACGTCTTTACGTATGCAAGTCTTAAAGCAACGTGGCCTTAGTATCCTTGGGGATTGTTCAGCAGGGACAAGAAAACACCAGGTGTGAGAGATAAGGAGGGCAAAGAGATTGTGGGACGCTCATGTCCTGATTCAAAAGGTCTCGGCCTGTTGTGTTAGGATGGAAGTCCAGCATTTATTAGCTTTGTGTTAAGCTGAAATAGTAGCCCTCGATTTATGACGCGTGATGGAGACTGCCCACCATTTTCTTGTGTGTTGTGATGGTTGTAAGGAATGCAGGTCACCCACGTGACTGATGCAATTTTAGAACCGTTTTTGTGGCAGTCGTTAAGTAAACACCGCCGTTGTTAAATGAACGTGGCATTCATTAAGCGGTGGTTAACCAGAGCAATGGCTCACGAGGGCCTGAAAACCGAAAGTAAAAGCCAATTTTCAGCAAAACCATCAGAAAACACAGCCCTGTAATTTCAGGATGCTGCAAACAGCTCTAAACGTTGCTCAGCGCCCAGCTATAGTCACGTGACCACCTATCACATGACCACAGGTGGGGCGTTTAGCGTTGGACCCGGGTTGTAAGTACCTGCAGGGAGATCTGTTGGAACATTGGACAGTCACTAAGCAAGCAGTTGTAAGTCAAGGACTTCCTGGTTTGTCATGCGTTCCAGTGAAATCATATAAGAAAAAAAAATCCTATGAATTGTCTTATTGGGACATTTGCTTTTGGGGCATCTTTGTAGTAAACATCTAAAATTGATCACGGTTCGTTGCTCTTCAGCGTTAAGAACCGGCATTCCCAGTTTCCTCGCCCTCGTTGTCTTCCCTTCCTTTTTGCAGTTCTTTTAGGCCGTAAAATCATGCACCAGACTTTTAATTGACTTCGTGTAACGTCTTTAGCCAATGTAACTGCAAATAGTGCCTTTGGGTTATACCTGATAAATGGTATTTAATCTCTTAACGCAGAGTATGATAAAAATTCACCTTCATTGTCTCTCGCTTGGTCCAAAGTCAATGCAATTTTCAGTTTTGAGTTGGCTTCACCACCACCTCAAAAACGGCCATAAAATTGGGTCGGTCACCTGGGCAGGCTTCATTACACTCATGAGGCAAGGACTACCTGTGGCTGAAATCTTACTACTGGTATGGTAGTCCAGAGGCAGGAGCACATGGCTCCACCTCTGTTATGGTAATAGTAGTGTTGGATGAGGAGAGACATTCTCAACGTGCATCTAGCTTAGCTTATTATGGTGAAGAAGAGAGTAGAGTAGAGTAGAGTAGAGTAGAGTAGAGTAGAGTAGAGTAGAGTAGAGTAGAGTAGAGTAGAATAGAATAGAATAGAATAGAATAGAATAGAACAGAATAGAAATACAGAATAGAATAGAATAGAATAGAATAAAATAGAATAGAATAAAATAGAATGTGGAATGAGAGGGGAGGGGAAGAGAAGAGAAGAGAAGAACAGAACTAGAATAGAATAGAATAGAATAGAATAGAATAGAATAGAATAGAATAGAAATACAGAATAGAATAGAATAAAATAGAATAAAATAGAATAAAATAGAATAAAATAGAATAAAATAGAATAAAATAGAATGTGGAATGAGAGGGGAGGGGAGGAGAGGAGAGGAGAGGAGAGAATGCAGAATAAATACTTTATTGGCCAAGTGTGATTGGACACACAAGGAATTTGTGTCTCCGGTGCATAATTCCAGTCATCTGTCTGGGTAACCGGAGTCCCCGTTGGTCAGCCAAGTCCCGTTCACTTCTCAACCTCCGTAATTTGAAGATGTGTGGACTGAGCTGAAATGCCCTCCTGGCCACTCTGAGCGACATTATTCAAATTCGCTGCGACTTGGATGCCCTTGGATACTAAAAGAAGAAGCCTCTGTGGTCTGGTCTGCTCTAATTTTATGGAGTTGCCTTCAGTTGTGGCTTACGAATGTGGGCAAGACGCATGAAAGGGTTTGTCCAGCCATTTAGTTTAACCCGATCCTGGCATTTAATCCCGAAAACTGCCCTATTATTTCTTCTTAATGAAAGGCAATATATAAAACCAAGGAATGAAATAATATGATGCAAAGAGGAGTCCAGACAGCTTCTGAAGATGGAATAGTGGAAAATATGCCATCTTATTCTTCACTCGGCCTCAAACTGTTTCTGTTTTCACCCCAAACATCGGCTGTTCAGTAGACTGCAGGAATCACTTGGGCTCTGTTTTATTTTAGATTCAGGCACCAGGATTCCATCCCATTCGAACTGTTAACAGTTTTAATTGTACACCTTGGTAAGGACATGTCCAAATGTGTGCCGTTTTCTCCTGGCCTGCCAGAATACGAATATGGCGGCGGGGGGGAAGTCGATAAATTAACCTTTGCTTTGTCTGATTGTTTCGGGAGTTTCCCCCAAGTGCTTTTTAAAATATGTCTCATTTTATAGTGAAGGACCACATAGCCGCCTTCTTCGACTCTCTGTCAAGGAGCCGATCAAGCCGTTGCAATGAACGGACGCAAAAAGAGAAAAAAAACCCTTTTTCCAGCTGAAAATCGTTCCCAGCCTAGCAAAGGGCCCGTCGGCTTTTGGATTCTGAGCTGGCAAACTGGTGGGAGTGACGTTGCACAACACAAAGATTAAAAAATCCGGGAGGAGCGCACACCTGGTGTTGCCGTTTCTCCAGGTATAAAATACAAGGCGTTCCGATAGAGGTAATCCTCGACTTAACGGCAGTTCATTGAGTGACCATTCGAAGTCACACAACGGCACTGAAAAAAGTGACTTATGACCGTTTTTCACACGACCATTCTCCATAGTCATGTGATCAAAATTCGGATGCTTGGCAACTGGCTCACATTTACGATGGTCACAGTGTCCCCGGAGTGATGGTCACTTGATATCCTTTAGTGAACTTCTGACGAGCAAAGTCAATAGGGGAAGCCAGATTCACTTAACAACCAGGTTATTAACTTAACGACTGCAGTGATTCACTTATCAACTGTTGCATGATAGGTCGTAAAATGGGGCAAAATTCACGTAACCAATGTGTCACTTAGCAACAAATATTTTGGGCTCAACTGTGGTTGTAAGATGAGGATTACCTGTATCAATATAATGATAAGCGTCCTATCTCAGGGAAAATATCAGACAAGGCAAGGCAGAGATAAAGAGCAGAATGAAAACAGAAAATGGCTGGTAAAATGACTTCTGGGTAACTCCATAGGAGACAAAGACTACTTGCTGGTGTTTTGTGAGACACACAGTCTGCTTCTTTGGGGCTGTGTTGAAAGCCAACTTGGCAACAGAGGTCCCCTCCTTTTCCACGACTTGGATTCTGTGGAGTTGAATGTCAGCAACCAGCTGAGAATCTCCCCCCATTTAAATTATTCCTCTGTAACAGGGAAATACTGTTATATTATGCCAATAAATGAACGTTCTTCAAATCCAGTTTGTGACTGGATCTTCATGACTGACACTCGGCGAAGGCTATTGTTGAAAAGCGGCGTTTCTCAAACTTACTGACTTTAAGAAGTTTTACTTTACAAGAAGTAACTGGAGGAAGATCATTAAAGAGAGAAGCAACTTTGAACCAAGGAAAAAACAATTAACCAGTGGAACAGCTTGCATCCAGACTGGAGGTTTTCAAGAAGAGACTGGGCAGCCATTTGTCCAGAACAGTATAGGGTCTCCTGCTTGAGTAGAGGGTTGGACTAGAAGACCTTCAAGGTCCCTGCCAATCCTATGTTCTAAGATGTATGGACTTCAAATTATGCTGGCTGCAGAATTCTGAGAGCTAAAGCCACACGTCTTAAGGTTGTCAAGGTTGAGAACCAGTGTTGTAAACCATAATAATGCATCTCCAGCGTAGTATCTCCAATGTTGCTGTCCCCATAATGGCAATGCCTTTTACATACTCCCTTGGTTACAAATAATTTCAATAAGAAGGCAAGCTATTAAGTGTAACATAAAGAGGGCTCTCTATTATGATATCTGCTGCAAAATTGTTTGGATCTACTCTGAAGAAATAATCTAGATAAATACCAGGACATATTATCTTACACAGTATTACCCAGAAATAATTTCCTTGGCCGATAGCAACCTTGGAAATCTGCTCTCTGGGGTGTTTGTATTGTTTTGCTTTTCACATTGAGGCCGATACACAGAAGGGAAAGGAAAGGAAGAGGGTTGAAAAGAGCAGAGGATCTGAAGAAAGGATCTGACCTGCCTAAATTAAATTCTTCTACTACAGGGGTCTTCAAACTTGGCCCTTTTATGACTTGTGGACTTCAACTCCCAGAATTCCTCAGCCAGCGTTGCTGGCTGATGAATTCTGGGAGTTGAAGTCCACAAGTCATAAAAGGGCCAAGTTTGAAGACCCCTGTAGTAGAAGAATGAGAGATAGAAAGAGGGCAAGCTTCTCCCATGCTCTCTTAATAGGCAGTGATTATTGACACATTGGCTACTACTTATGCCAGTATTATTTCTTTCTCCAGCTTTGTACAGGGAAAACTTGAGGCTCCACTTCACGTTTCTCTGAAGTGATCTGAAGGCATCCAGATACTGCTATCACCTCTTAGTTGAAGGAGTGAGTTGATTCAATCTCCTTCGGTCTGAATCACCCTTTTGAAGTTTTGCAGAGATACCAATCTTCGTTCAGACCATTGTGCTCAAGCTGCAGTGGATTTAATCATCTGATTTTGATCCTCACTCAGTGAATTGTTGATATCTCTAGTAGGTTTGGCCATTAGAGAAGGGTGAAACACAGTATGAGATTTCTTGATAACTTATCTGTGCTGACTATATGCCCCCTTGATGATCTGGCTGTAGCCTACTGAAGTTCTTTGATTCCCTATATATTTTATGTTTCTTCAAATTAATGTTTGTCTCCTTCCCCTTTCTAGATAACCAGGGCACCTTTGTTCAAATATTCAGGTTTAAAGTTCAGTCAGCATTTACTCTGCTTTGGTAAATCTCACTGTAATTTAGCAGTGGGAATCAAAGCCACCCCCTGGGCTTGTTTTAATCGTCTCCCAAAACTGCAAGTCTTGCTTGCAAGAAGGGTGAGAACATTTCTAGCTACGGGTTAGTGGGCAAGCTTAGGTCCTTGAGGAAAAAAGGGCAAAGCTTTCAGAGGCCAATTGAGGCTCTGTGCCGAAGTCCTTCACTGTGATGTGTTTGCAAAGAAGAAGCGGTTCCTTCAAGCTGGCATGGTGAGGACTCTGCTCTGCCAGCTTGGCCCCAGGGTAAGGAGGAAGGAGAAGGACCTTCCCCAGAAAAGGTGTGGGTCAGGGGGCTATTCAGGAGAACCCTAATGAACAATGATCAGCCTAAGATTTTAAAAAAGCAAAAGGGAGGAGAGATAACAAAACATAATTTAGGTACGACAACTCCCCATGCCGTCACTCTGCTTAACAGCCAGTTCCTACAACACTGTCAAAATACTAGTAAAGCTGTATTACTATGATGTTCCTCATCTTTCCTATTACCTATCCTTATCTTCTTATGACTATAACTTTGCTGCTTGTATCTTACAATTTATATTGTGGGTTTTTTTTTGTACCCTAGTATGATTTATGTTGTTTGCTTAGCTAGTACTCTATGACTATAACTAAAGTGTTGCATCTTATGATTTATGAGGAAGTGTTGTATTTCATGATTTATGATGAATGTATTTTCATGTTGTATATGATCCATGATTATCACTATTACTTGTATGTACACTGAGAGCTTATGCACCGGAGACAAATTCCTTGTGTGTCCAACCAACTTGGCCAATAAAGAATTCTATTCTATTCTATTCTATTCTATTCTATTCTATTCTATTCTATTCTATTCTATTCTATTCTATTCTATTCTATTCTATTCTATTCTATTCTATTCCTATTCCTATTCCTATTCCTATTCTATTCTTGTTCTGTTCTGTTCTATTCTATTCTATTCTATTCTATTCTATTCTATTCTATTCTATTCTATTCTATTCTATTCTATTCTATTCTATTCTATATCCTTATTCTATCCTTATTCTATTCTACTCTACTCTACTCTACTCTACTCTACTCTACTCTACTCTACTCTACTCTATTCTATTCTATTCTATTCTATTCTATTCTATTCTATTCTATTCTATTCTATTCTATTCTATTCTATTCTATTCTCTGTCCTTATTCTATCCTTATTCTACTCTACTCTACTCTACTCTACTCTACTCTACTCTACTCTACTCTACTCTACTCTATTCTACTCTATTCTATTCTATTCTATTCTATTCTATTCTATTCTATTCTATTCTATTCTATTCTATTCCTGCTAGAGAAACCTTATTTTGGGGAAATACTCAGTCCTTTCACAGGACTGAAAGTAGGAAAGTAGCAAGTAGTATAGTTTCAGTGTGCTGCAGTCCACTCAGATTGATCGTCGTATACAGGTCCTCCACTTATGACTGGCTGTCTATGGAGATTCTCATGACTGGCTGCTTAGAGACCATTCAAAGTTATGACGGACTTCCCCAGGACTTCTTATGACTCAGATTCGGAGTTTCAATGACCGCTTAATGACCAGAATGACTTATGACTAATTTTGGGCTCACAGTCATAAGTTGAGGACCATCTGCACAAGAACCTTGGCCCCCAATCAATTTTCATCTCGACCTCTGTCGGCTGAATACGACAAAATCTTATTTTGTGTCAAAGCAGAACAATTGGACACAGGTTTATTATAATCCAGGCATAACGAGAGAGGAAGAATACATACATTTGAAATTAGATGCAAGGCCAGGTTGCTGAGTTTTGTGAACCCCATACCACGTCGTATCTGATTTCCAAAGGGGATACATTTGAAAGATACAGACCTGTCCAGTTTTTTCCCCATGTCACTTGACCGAATACCCCCCACTGCTGAAGGCCAAGCAGTAAAGTCCTTGGACAGGATCTAAGTAGGACCCCAGCAGTTCTGTTTGCTGTTCTGTTCTCCCAGAGAAGACTTGGAGACCCAGAACTTAAGAAAACTGGGCTGTTTCAACATGCAGGTGGTGGGGCATCCAGCCTTCTTCTGAGCCTCTCTCTGCAGTGTTGTTTGAATTGTGCTTTATTGCGGCCTTCGTGCGGAGCTGTGGCCCGAGGGGAGCCTTCACGGAGCCAGCCTGATCTTCCACCAACGTTGCTTTTGGTCCCCAGGACAGCAAAAGTAAACAGGAATGTCAGAGAAGGGGAGAGCCAAGCCTTAGGCAAACTGAGTGGCTTCATGGGAAAGATGGAACCTGCCTTGTTGTTTCTCTCCCTAACTTTGGAGGAAAAGGGCACGAACCAGGCCGGGAAGGCGCTTCTCTTTTCTGCACGTTTAACAAAGGTAGTCCTCGATTTTTCGGTCGCTTGCTTAGCCATCATTCAAAGTTACGACAGACCAGCATGGGAAGTACTTAACGATTCACGTCTGAAGTTCTGACGGAGGGGCCCATCTCCACCGTCCCCCTCGCGGGCCCATGAGGTCCTTCGGTCCTTCGGCAGCTGCCCTTTGCAGCATCACCCACATTTTAAAACGCGATTTCCCCCAAAAAAATCCTGGCATTTATTTCTGGGGTTTTTTTTGGGGGGGGGGATAAAACTGGCTCATAGCGAGCCCCCAGGACACTGCGACCGTTGTAAACGTGAGTCAGTTTGCCAAGAGTCTGAATTTCGATCACGTGACCGCGGGGGAGGCCACAGCGGTTGTAAGTGTGAAACGGTCATAAGTCCCTTTTTTCAGTGTCGTTGTAACTGTGAACGGTCACTAAACGAACTGTGGACTCCCTGTAAAACTCACTCTGGGGCTAGCCTCGGGAAAGCTTATGGGGTGTGTGTTTGTGTGTGTGTGGAGAGTGTCATTGCCAGCCGGGACAGTTTGCCTTTCATCAGCTCCTCCTGCACAGGGAAAAACGATGCAAAACCTGTCAGGCACTTTTAATTTCAAACACACTTTTTGTGTCATTTCTCTCCCCCCCCCGCCCCCCCTCCCCGGATGACAGTCCAGGGTGTGCAGTTACAGGACTTTTAAAAATCCAGCCGTCTAACGCAACAGCGCAAGAACGATGGAGAACTCATTAGAGGGGGGGAAATCTCATTAGAGCCAATCTGGAGGAGCGCACACACATACACACACACACACACACACACTTCTTGGCTAATCTTGGCTAATCACAAAGAACAAACCTGCTAGGATCTGCTTTCTTACAACTGCAGCCCTGGGGAGGGGGGGAGGGGGGGAGACCACAGAAGGCCACCAGGTGGCACCAACTGACCTCTGAAAGGCTAATAAAAACACGGCAAAGGCCTAAAAAAAATGGAGCGATAGACGTTTTTCACAAGTTCTCTTGGATTCTCCTGTAGATTGTTTTTTTTTTTTTTAAGACATTTACTTGCTTTCGTCAGCAGTTTTTCTGGAGGGGTGTTCACAATGGGATGTGAGGTCACGTGATGAGGGTGAGTGCTTGAAAAAGGTGTTGACACCTCTAGGAAGATGGGTGCCCACCAAGCGTTAGTTGCCGTCCCCTCCTCCTTCGGCCTTCCCTCTTTCCCATCATTGGGGTCTTCCCCAAGAAGTCCTCTCTTCCCCTCTGGTGGCCAAAGTATTTGAGCTTCACCTTCGGTCTCTGTCCTTCCAAAGGACAATCGGGGTTGGTTTCCGTCAAGGTTGACCGATTGGACCTCCTCGCAGTCCAAGGGACACTTCAGAGTCCGTCTCCAGCACCACAATTCGAAAGCATCCATTCTTTGGTGCTCGGCCTTCCTCGTGGTCCAGTTCTCTCAGCCATACATGGTTGTTGTTCAGTCTGACTCTACACAACCCCATGGACCACAGCATGCCAGGCCCACCTGACCTCTGCTGTCTCCTGGAGTTTGCCCAATTTCACGTTCATCGTGTTGATGACACCATCTAACCATCTCCTCCTCTGCCGTCCCCTTCTCCTTTGGCCTTCCATCTTTCCCAACATCGGGGTCTTCTCCACGGAGTCCTCGCTTCTCCTCTGGTGGCCAAAGTGTTTGAGCTTCACCTTCGGTCTCTGTCCTTCCAAAGGACGGTCAGGGTTGGTTTCCTTCAGGATTGACCCATTGGACCTCCTTGCAGTCCAGGGGACTCTCCAGAGTCTTCTCCAGCACCACAATTCGAAAGCACAAATTCTTCGGCGCTCGGCCTTCCTCGTGGTCCAGTTCTCACAGCCATACGGGACTCCTGGGAAAAACATAGCTTTGGCTCTACGGACCTTTGTCGAAACAATAAGAAGAGAACAGCAGAAATGAGTAAAAGAGCTCTGAGAAAGTTTTTCTCCAGTTTGGACTGAAACAAATATTCTTAAAACTTGGAGAGAAGCGCTCGTCATTCAATCACAGAAAATTAACCAGGTGGTCTCTTGCCTTGATGTTGGAGCTGCATGTGGATGGGGTGTGTTGCCTGGCTTGGCTTGCAGAGAATGAGGAGAAGAGTCCCACCTTCATCCCCCACAGAAGAAGTTTTTTTTAAAAAGGAAAAATATATATCAAATGCCTCCTTGTCTCACACAGTATTCTGGGTTGTTTATGTAGCGTAGGTGGTCTTGATTTAACATCAAGGATAACATGGTGGTCAGCTTCTCTGAAATACCTGCTTACAAAAGAGATCCTAGAAGGCGATTGTGGAATATTATTTGAGGTTCTTGAGGAGGTAGTGATGTGGTGGCAGGTCTGGCCTGGCCTTCCCATTAAAATACGAGAAACATGGGTGATAGAATACCCTGTGGTGCTCTTTCTAAAACCAACCAGGCTTCTACGAAGAACGCCGTGCCCCGTGTTGGCTCTCTTTTGAATCCCGAGTACCAGGGGAAAGATTAAACCCCCGAAATAGAAGGTTCGTCTCCTTTTCAAAGCTTTGCACCTCAGTGGCTTCTAGTCCTGTTCTGTGGAGAGCACAGTTTGACATTCAAAAGCCAGGTTTGATGCGATGGTCCTTTGGCACTTTGGGAAAGTTAGTTAGTCTTCAAGAAAATCCATAACTTTAAATATTCAGAGCAGCTCAGATAACTTTTGCGCTAACGTCTAATGGGCTTCAAAGCATATTTCCCTGTTTTAATGTTCTCGGGTAGTGGAAAATAGACTGTTGGGTTCATTTTTTCCCTCTAGATCAGGGGTAGGCAACCTTGGCTCTTTTAGGACTTGTGAACTTCAATAGCTGGCTCAGGAATTCTGGGAGTTGAAGTCCATGAGTCCTAAAAGAGCCAAGGTTGCCTACCCCTGCCCTAGATGCTCATCAACTGCTAGATTTCTGCATTTGGGTTGTGAGAATGGAGTTTGACTTAACAGCATCTTGGGTTCCTATGCGTGAGGAAGAAGTACGGTAGTCCTCAACTTACAACAGTTTGTTAGTGACTGTTCAAAGTTACAATGCCACTGAAAAAAGTGAGTTATGATTGTTCTTCATTGCATTCATTCATTCCATTGCAGCCTCCCCCTGGCCACGTGATCAAAATTGGGACGCTTGGCAACTGGCATGCACTGATGACGGTTGCGGTGCCCCTTTTGCAACCTTCTGACGAGCAAAGTCAGTGGGGGAAGCTGGATTCACTTAACAACCACGTTACTAGCTTAACAACCGCAGTAATTCACTTAAAAGCGGTGGCAAGAAAGGTTGTAAAATGGGGCAGAATCCCTTTAACAAACGTTTCACTTATCAACAGAGGTTTTGGCCCAGGTTGTGGTCTTACGTTGAGGGTCACCTGTACAGAGATTGGATTCCCATGTTGCAGCCCAGGGGTCCTCCAAACGTGGCAACTTTAAAACTTTACGCCTGGCTGAGGAATTCTGGGAGTTGAAGTCCACAAAGTTGCCACGTTTGGAGACGCCTGTAGAGCAGCACAAAACGAGTGTTACGAGTGCTGTTGGCACGGCCCAGGCTGTAGCAACATGGCAGGAAATATAATTCTCAGCGGTTTCCATCCTTGGAGGCGAGAAGGTGCACTCGGTCCTTGAAGTCTGAAAACACCGTTTTAATGAGCTCGGAAACAGAAGGCCCCGTTGTGTCCTTGTGAAAGGAATGTGTTGTCTCCTGCATCTCTACCTAGCACACAAAAGAGAAGGCTGGTGGTACGCAGTGTACTCTCGGCAGAAATTTCCCAAAACAGGCAGCCGTGAATGGGAGGAGGAGGAAGGCTGTTTGCGCTGGGAAGCGGGGACCTCTTTCAAAGGTTGAGTTGACTTTCAGAACACCAAACAGAACAGTTCAGCCGACGGGTTTATTTGTGTCCCTCCTGTGTCTCGAAAAACAAGGATTATTTTTTTTTAAGTTAATATTTCCATCAAACAATGACCACTGTATTGCACCTAGCAATTTAGTAAATCTTGCAAAGAGCAATCAGGTTAAAAGGAAAAGAATGATTTGTGTGGGGAGCTGTGTGAAATTTTATGGATGATGAAACTGAATATTTAGAGAACGGGATGAAATTTGTTCTCCTGGTGCAAACTAACTTCATTGGAGCAGTTCGCATAGTTCCCGAGCAGGGGGTTGGACTAGAAGACCCCCAGTGTCCCTTCCGACTCTGTTATTCTGTTATTTCTATGGGGAATGAAAAGCTTTTAACTATGTGAGTGAGGCTGTTTGTTATGAGCAACTCTTTTTTTTAAAATTTATTTTGTGTCCACGACGAAGACTGTGATTAACAGAGAGAAGTTGATGAAGGATACCGCAACAACAAAGATCGGAATAATTAAAATAGCATTTCACTGAGGACACTGAGAAAGGACATGTTTGTGGAAATCCATCAAATATATTTGTGTGAAGTGATTATGGATGAGCTTTGGGCTTCTTTACATTTTCCGTGCATGTTCCTACTTGAATATCCAGGAAACCCCGTGCATGGTAGTAGATAGGCAGCAGGAAGATTTCATCCCAGCTGAAGTCCAGCCTATGGAATAGCTGCTTTTCTCCAATCTAGAAATGAGCTGAAAGACTAAGAGAAATTTAATGATGGAGGAGGAGGAGGAGGAGGAGGAGGAGGAGGAGATCTTCGCTGCTCTCTTGGTTTTTTTGCAGACTTTTCACGTAATATCAGTGGTAGTTAGGGCTAGTACTAGATGGGTTTTTAAAATTGTTATTTCCTTAGAAACATAAACTGCAAGTACCTCAGACTCTTATTTTAAACCAGAAATACTTTTATTATTGACAATTATCTTCGATCAAAGAGTTAAATCAACCGGGAATAGCGAAACTGAATGTAGCATTTTTAATTCAGTGCTGAAAGTACATCTAATGGTAGAATCGCCCTTTTGTGCAACTAGGGGTGCATTGAGGCAGCACACAGGAGCAGAGCAAGTTGTGATGTGGACCTTGGCACTTAGTTTTGCAACCGCTTGAGTGGAAAGCCAAAATTACATGGAAAAAAGGAATTCTGGAAGGGTGAGAGAGCAACAGGCATACTAATCGGTCTCTATTTCTCCATGGCTGGGTTTTAATAACTTACTAGGCTAAAGCCCAGTTCTTGAGTTTGTGGCTCAGTGTCTTATTCAACAAGCTTATAATTCTTTGTGTTGTGCAAAGCAGTTGAATTACTTCATTAACTTTACTTCGGTTAACCACGAATGAGGGTGTTGAGTGAGCAAAGCCATTGAAATTGAAATGGCATTGCTGGTAAACAGGCCAAATCCTTACAAGATGGAGAGCCTTTCTTTCTTTCTTTCTTTCTTTCTTTCTTTCTTTCTTTCTTTCTTTCTTTCTTTCTTTCTTTCTTTCTTTCTTTCTTTCTTTCTTTCTTTCTTTCTTTCTTTCTTTCTTTCTTTCTTTCTTTCTTTCTTTCTTTCTTTCTTTCTCTTTCTTCCTTCCTTCCTTCCTTCCTTCCTTCCTTCCTTCCTTCCTTCCTTCCTTCCTTCCTTTCTTTCTTTCTTTCTTTCTTCCTGCCCCCCCTTCTCCTCAAACATTGGAATGTATGCATTTTAACTCACCTTGAAAAGATTTATCTCCCTTCTTTATCATGTCTTTTGATAGCACCAAGCCTTGGACTCTATAGTTGTTTGCCCAGAGATTATCATTGGGAGTTCAAGGCAAAAAGTAAACAAGACATTTCTAAAAAGACAGGAAATTGGGAAATTGGGGTGGAGCAGAAGAGTAATAGAAAGGATCAGAAGAGATGGTGGTCTAAGAAATAATTGAAGGCGTTGCTTACCATTGAGGTAAAATCCATAAAAAATGCATACTTGCAAACAAACACACACACACACATATATACCAGCTAGGATTAGAGGATAATTATAGAGTCCAGAATAACGAATACAAAGGACTCAACTTTAAAGCTTTACGTGAGTTATCTCTGCACCAAGGAGGCGCGTAGAATTCACATTCAAAATGGGAAAGATGCCACAGATCCAATGTTGGTATATTCACTTTACTTGTGAACTGTAACTTGAAGAAGCCTCACCTTTTTTGGGGTCTTGCCTGGTGCTATCAATTTCTTTTTCAAGGCTCAGCTGACGGGTACAGCATGCAAGGCGGACTTTAGATGCAAAGTAGATGGTCTTCATACCTGCAAATGCCTCAAAGAGTTCTTGTCATGAGAATCACAGAAAAGCAGAACGCAAGACGTGGAAGATGAGCCTTGAGCAGAACTGGTAGTCAACTCTCTTAAGTTCTGAAGAAAGGAACTCACCAAAATGTCAGTTCTCAACATCCCCTTCCTGGATCAAGATGTGGTCACTACGAGTACTCACTCCTGAACGAACCAGATTCTCCAGGCTTATTCTCTGGGATTTTTGAGACATTTCTCTTGAGAAAAACGGATATATAAATTGGATAAATAAATAAATACATTTCTCTATGTCTGGGGAGATTCTCAACAATTCAGGTCATGCTTGCCCCAAAGGTGGTTTTTTCCGAAAGGCAACTGGACTTCCTTGTCTTTTCCTTCGAAAACGTATCGCTTCTCATCCAAAAAGAACCGAAGAAGCTTCTTGGATGAGAAGTGAAAAGTTTTCAGAGAAAAAAAAAACACCAAGAAAGTCCAGTTGCCTTTTGGAAAAGCACATTTGGGACAAATTTCCCGGTGTCACTCAGGGATACCAACCGTTAACGGTCTTCTGAATGGGAAGTGCCAGTTCTGCACTATTGTGATTCTCCCCCAACCTGGATGACAGATTCTAGAAAGGCATAAAAAGAGAACATTGTGGTGGTGGTCAAGATTCAGGGGCCCAGCCCACTCTAAGCTTTTCAGCCTATATAGGGTGAACGGGGTGCGATTCTTCACCATCAACCAGCTTTGTCTGTCCTGAGGCGCTGATGCTCTTATGGACTGATTGATGTTTATCTCCTTCAGAAGGAGATTTGCATAGAAATCACAGGACATCTTATCATAAAGAAGTTATGATGCGTTCAAAGGAACCTCTTGGAGTTAGACCTTGGCCTAGAAACCTGTTCATATTTTAAATCTTACCACGGTTTCCCCTTTGCTTCCATCTCATTTTTATTATGTCCTGCTGTTGATTTTAGATTCGTTATTTCTTGTGCCTGGGCAAGTATAAAAGCACTGTTATGTACTCAAGTGACAACGAGTTTACACGTTTTTGGAAAGAATGGGAATGATGGAAAGCTGGAAAAAAACACAAAAAAACCAAGGCCAGGACTTTGAGGGCTTTTATGCTTCCTAAAAGTTCTCTTTTACTTGCTGTGGAGAAAAAAAACACTGCAGGCTCTCTGGGCCTTGCAGCCAATGCTGGTTTTCAGTGGTTGTGCACTGGAGAGTAAATTTCACACTGAAACTAGGACAGTTGTAGTTGGAATGACAATTAATGTGCATTGAGCATAATCCCGGTTGGAAGCTGGTTTTTGAATGGAATTAAGCCCCTGGCTCTTTTTCTCTCCCGACCCCCTTTTCCTGGTTTGGCCCTAGAATAGATGTTGGCTCTGGCGCGGGGTGGCTTCCGTTTTAATTAGCTTGCCAAGCAAAGGTTTGGCCATTGTGTCCTTTTGTTGAGTGATCCAAAGGTTGTTCTTTTTTCCTAACGAAGCTTTTTCGGGGGGCTCCAGCATCCTGGGTTTTCATCTTGAGATGTGGGGTGCCAGCTGTCTGTTTTAAGGGAAGATTTAATCCGAGGGGTGACAAAAGGGCAGGGAGACCCATAAGAATGGAGAACATTTATCTGCAGAGTTGCTAACTGAAGGGGGGAAGAGCTGAGATGAAAAAGAATCCTTTGCAAAGTGGCAGAGAGCAAGCAGCATGTTAATCACGTTTTGAGGACTGAAAAATTAAGGAGGGATGGTAGGCGCTAAATCTTGTCTCCAGCCATTATGCCAGTGCTTCCAGCGCTTGCTTTTGAAATGAACTTTTAAGAACAATAGCGCCTGTCTGTGCTGACACCACGTCCAGCCACACAAAAGTGTCCCCTTGGCTCTCTGTGGAACTGTCACGTCTCTCTTCTGAAAGACACAACGTGAGAGGGAAAACTTCCAACGGATGTTTTAAAGTTAAAATTTGTTATGGCCCGTTGCTTTCTGTGCCACGTTTTAGTGGCACCTGCAAACATTTGGATTCTTCCATGCATTTGGTCCAGGTGCCTTAGATGTAAGGAAAAATGGCAGCAGACTTTCAGTCTTGCCCCACACTTTTCCATGAGTATCTGCATTGCAGATCGATGAGTATCTGCAATTGGTCCAGACACCTGGACACCTGGAAGGTACGGTAGGTCTCCCAACACATCCCTTCTCTTGTGACCGGCCATTTGTTGCTTGGAAGAGGGATGTTTGAGGAGAACTTTAGAAAAGGCTCCATGTAGTATAAGACTTCTCCAAGACTAGGACTCTTGACAAAGCACCCATGAAATTATAAGCGTTCATATCTGACGCTTGGCCAACCTGTTAATAATATGAGGCGTGCAGAGAACATACAAAATGCTTCAGGAGCCAAAACTGAAACTCCGGAAAGAGAATTGTGATTGTGTTGCTCTAGCTGAAGTCGGACCCAATCCCATTTGTTGTCTCATGTGTTACTATGGATGATTAGCACAGGAAAATATGCAGCTTTCTTAATTTTTCAGAGAAATATGGTAGGTTTGCAGGCAACCTGTAATCTCCTGGGAGAACAATTTATTATCGTCAGTGCAAAGATTTTCAAATATGTTGAGTACTGTCACTGAAACTGGTGCAAGGATCTAATAATAATAGTAATAATAATAGTAATAATAATAATAATAATAATAATAATAATAATAATAATAATAATAATAATAATAATAATAATAATAATAATAATAATAATAATAATAATAATAATGTTGGAAGGTACCTTGGAGGTCATCTAGTCCAACCCCCTGCTCAGGCAGGAAACCCTATACCATTTCAGACAAATGGCTGTCCAGTCTCTTTTTAAAAACTTCCAGTGTTGGAGCATTCACCGCTTCTGGAGGCAGGTTGTTCCACTGGTTAATTGTTCTCACTGTCAGGAAGTTTCTCCTCAGTTCCAGGTTGCTTCTCTCCTTGACTAGTTTCCATCCGATGCTTCTTGTCCTGCCTTCAGAGGCTTCGGAGAATAGCTTGACTCCCTTCTCTTCTTTGTGGCAACTTCTGAGATATTGGAAGACTGCTATTATGTCTTGAAAAACTTATTGTAAAAAGCAGGATCTTGTGTCCAGAGGTAGAATTTCAGGAAGCGATGAATGAAAAACATACATGGTGGTGCACAATCAGTGCTACTGTAGTCTGATTTAATATATCCCAAAGGCTCAAAAACCTGATTATCTTTCTCAAAATATCTTTCTTGCAGATGATTCAAGAAGTGAAACGGGTTTCCTCGAAGAATTGGTGGCTGGAAGTGGCGATACAGTTGAACTTCAGTGCAATACTCCGGACTCGCCTGTATCTCTCCTCTGGTATAAAGACGGCGTTGGGATTTCACCTACCAACCGGACTCATATTGGGCAAAAACTCTTGAGGATTATAAATGTGTCCTACAATGATTCAGGCCTGTACAGCTGTAGGAAGAGGCATTCGGTGGAAACGCTCAGGAACTTCACAGTCCGAGTTACAGGTGAGTCAGTACCAGTAAAGGAGAATATTTGTAACTCAAGGTTGAAATGAGGGGTCCCCGGTGCTCCCTGAGCTGGGTGGTTGCCTTGCAGATGTTTCATGACCCATCTAGGAAACATCATCAGTGTTAGAAGAGAGGTGGAAGTGGTGGAGGATTGTGGGGTCCTTGGTGCTCTCTGAGTTTGGTTGTTTTCTTGCAGATGTTTCATTACCTAAATTAGGTAACATCATCAATGATAGAAGGGAGTGTGCTTTGTAGAGGAGGAGGAAGAAGAAGAAGAGGAAGAGGAAGATGTAGAGGACTGTGGGGTCCTTGATGCTCTCTGAGTTTGTTTTCTTGCAGATGTTTCATTACCTAAATTAGGTAACATCATCAATGATAGAAGGGAGTGTGATTTGTGGAGGAGGAGGAGGAGGAGGAAAGGAGGAGGATGAGGAGGAAGTGGAGGAAAATGTAGAGGACTGTGGGATCCTTGATGCTCTCTGAGCTTGGTTGTTTTCTTGCATACGTTTCATGACCCAAACTAGGTAACTTCATCACTAGCTAACAACGTCAGCCCTGATGAGGTTACCTAGTTTGGGTCATCAAGTATCTGCAAGAAAACCACCCTCAGGTGAGTCAGTCATGTCATTCTGATGTCTCCTTGCTTTTGTCATTGGATGGCCACAAGTGTCTGAATCCCACCTGAGGTCAAAGTCTGCCTTCAATAAGGCCTGTCTGGGGACTCTCAGAACGGTTCTTGATATCCGGAGCCAGAGGAGGAACATTGAATTGGGTCTTTGATGGTCTTTCAATTGAACATTTGGATTCACTCCGGTTCCAACCTGTCTTTGACTGCCAGGGTGGTCTATGTGAAAGGCCATTCAGTCCAGCTAGCTAATTAACATTTCCCATGTCCCGTGCTGGGCTGCCTCCACCCTGGCCAGATTCAGGACTTTGCCGTTTAGATTTAGTAGAGGCGAGATACAATAAGATCTGAATACAGGATCCGTTATGGCTGTGCCAGCTGGGGATACCGAGCCTGTTACGCCTGTTCCATTGTGATGTCCTTTTTCTGTTGCTTCACACACAGCTTTAATAGCCTCCTTAATGCTAAATTATCCTGGCACGTTTGGGCAGGAGAAAGGTTGCTTCTGATTGGCGGATTTGTCTGCAGAAACGCACAATTGGTATTTTTGCTTCACAGGGCGAAGTGTCTAGGCTTCCGAGTCGTTAAATATTTACACTTGTTCAATCCCGCTGCATCAGAGTCCAGATCAACCCGTTTTCTTACCTCTTTGTGAATTTTAATCCTTTTATTGTTTCACTTTGTGCTTCTTTCTGGTAAGTCCGGTCTTTCTTTGGAGAGCTAGCCTTTGACAGGAAACGGGTTATTCCCATTCCTTATGTTTGAGCTTGCACAAGTCTCTTGACCCGACTTAAAGACTCGTTTTGAAGAGTTTTACTCCAGCGAGGTGAGACGACTTTGGTCAAACTCTGCTTTGATCTAAAGGATTCGTATACAGATTATCTTGCACGCTCTCAGCTAAAGTTGGTTCTTTCTTTGGGTGACAGTGGAGTGTACAGTTTTTTTGTTTTTGATTGAAGGCATTTTAGTAAGTAAAGGACCAAAGACAAAGAAATGGGCCGGGTTGGAACTGAATTACATTGATTTCATTTTTGTTTGCATTTATTGGTTAGATTTTTAACCCGTAAATCCTCCAGGAATTCAAAATAGTAGCCCTGTCTCCTCCTAATTTCTCTCTGTGAGATAGGTTGAGAAATGACAGCCTCTTAAGGTCATGTAGTGCAGGGGTCTGCAACCTTGACAACTTTAAGACTTGTGGACTTCAGCTCCCAGAATTCCTCAGCCAGCTGAAGTCCACAAGTCTTAAAGTTGTCAAGGTTGCAGACTCCTGATCTAGTGAGCTTCAAGGCTGGGGGAGTAAATTGAGGTCTCCAGCCTGTTAGTCCAACGTACGATCCCTATACCACGTTGGTTAATGTAACTCTCCTTTGCATATGTGACATTTCTCCCCTTCAGCACATTGAAAAGCAGACTTCAAGAGTGACTTTTGGAAAAGATGCCAGGAGCACACCCTGCACCTTTCACGTTATGCACCCTTGAGTTCTAAAAAAAGTTAAACTTAGGCTTATTGTTCATGCAGGTTGAGGAATGCACTTTGTAACATGGAAGGAGGGCAAAAGGGATTCAGCGTAGTGGTTTGAACGTGTTATTCGAATCCTATTTTTATTCCTGTTTTATTGCAGCCCAGCGGAATCATAAAAATGTCCCACCTGAGTACATACAAATGAACATTTGCTGAGATATCCTATATTTGTACACGCACAACAGTGATTGCATTAACCTAATTTTAAAATTGTGGAGTCCATGTTATTTTAAGCATCCTTATCATGTGTTTATCAGGACAGGGCATTTTAATACATTGTTCTGGAGGTCATGTAAATAATTACATCAGATTTATTAATTTTATTAATCTGTTTTATTGATGAAATAGGACATTTAATTGGTTTTCTATTGAAAAAGGGTACTGGTTTAGGAACCCCAGATAATTTGTTTGTAATCCAATCCAAATAATTTGAATAGCAAAAGTTCTCTAAATCGATTTAAAATAGTGTTGTGGAATAAACGGGGGGGAAATTTCATACTGTAAATTCCTCCAGAGGCTAAAAATTCAGTGTCGCCAGATTTTTCTTTCCCCCAAGCACTCAGAAGATATCTGGATCCTCGGACTACTTTTTTATTCATTTGCACTAAAATGGAATAAAGTCAAACTTACCAGCCGAGAAAGAGTCCTAAGAATCTGCATACTAAGTGAAAGCAAAGAGTGAAAAAAACAATCAAAATTTTTAATATATATAATTAAGAAAATTTTTCCTATTATCCAGTGACATCAATCTGAATATAGGATAGGATAGGGTTAGGGTTAGGGTTAGGGAGAATAGAATAGAATAGAATTAGAATAGAATAAGAATAAGAATAAGAATAAGAATAAGAATAAGAATAGAATAGAATAGAATAGAATAGAATAGAATAGAATAGAATAGAATAGAATAGAATAGAATAGAATAGAATTCTTTATTAGCCAAGTATGGTTGGACACACAAGAATTATATATACAAATTATAAAATAACCATAATATATAATTATAAAATAATTATAAAATAACAAGACAGTATATGAACTTTAAAGGCAACAACAATAACTAAGCCTTGTAGTAAAAACAAAACAAAAAACCCTTTATGCATTCTTTCGTAGGTTTAGGATTGTTTCCTGTCACATTCTCTTATCTTCTTATCCTTTACAAAGTGGTGTAGAATCATGTCTCCTTGTAAAAGAGACTCTCTTGAATGTAAGATTTATGAATCGAGGTAGGCCAAAGTTAAGCCAACTTTGCACATCCCCTGCTCTTTATCTGCCTTAAACCCGCACTCTGCAAGCGACTTGAAGGCTATTGAAAGAAGCGGTCCTCTCTGTTTATGAATGAAGACATGAGGCATAAAGAATGAACAGGCATATATACACTCCAGTTCCTTATTTAGACAGACGATTGGACCCCGCTTTGAGTTTTCAGGCCAGGGGGAATTGGAACTGGAGCAACCAGTAGCTTAATATGTTTGGTAAATGATGCGAGACAAATCAGGAGCCAAACCCCATTGTTCCTGCCGAATGAAGAAGATTTATGCAATCTGAAGAGAAACCAAAGTCAGAGTGGAAGCAGAAATATGTGTCTCTATTTATTTGTAACCCACCATTTTTTCAGAGCTCAAAGTCTCTTAAGCTGGCTGCCGTTTTTCAAAGTGTCGGCTGCTTAAACAAGGAGAGGCAGTGTCAAGAGGGAAGTCTAGCAGGTAACTCGTAGCCCTCAACAGCCTAAGGTCAAGACTACAGCCTCAACCTTGACTAGTCCCAAAGCCCAACTTGGTTGCCACATGCAGGCAAACAACCATTGTGGACACATCTAGGATCTTCATTAGCGATCTGACGCGTGGGCTGCAAAATGCCCGTCCCTTGCTTATTCAGAAAACCCAGATATCCTTCTGGGTTTGGCTGGATATAAGACACCCATGTAGTAGCAGAGGTGAGGTTTAATGGTGGATTGCCCGAGCTTACGTTCAGCCAGCCATCCCGTTCATTTTGAAAGGATGCGGTTGGGGTCAGGCTGAAGCTGGTGCCTCAGAATAAAAGAGTTGGTCTTTTAGTCCAACTCCCTGCTCCAGCAGGGAACCCTACACCATTTCAGACAAATTTTCCTTTTTAAACATTTAAAACCATCTTGCAAAAAATCAGGAGGCAGAAGGAAGCCTGATGCTTAGCCTTAAGCCCGAGTGCTCTCATCAAAGCGTAGCTGAGGAGGGCTGCCTGCCCTGGAGGAGCCCACAGTTTGCAATTGGTATCGATAGCTTTACATTAGCATAATCTGCTTTTAATGAATTTCCTTGGCTTCCCAGATACGTCTGTATAAATTATTTTGGTTCCTAGAAAAGTCATAGCTGAAAAAGCAGCTTTGGGACTGTAAATAAAGGCTTTTTCCACATTTCATTGGAGAGACTGCGTCAAAGCAGTGCTGGGCAGTGGAAATATATGACCATCACCCCAAAATCCTGTTTTATTACTGCACCCTGTATCTCATGTAATGTGCAAAGGATTGTACCAAATTAATATTTGATAAGACAGTAGTTGTTCAACGTGGAGTTTAGGGCAGCAGTATTAAAATAACAGAGTTGGAAGGGACCTTGGAGGTCTTCTAGTCCAACCCTCTGCTCAATCAAGCAGGAGATCCAACACCATTTCAGAAAAATGGTCGTCCAGTCTCTTCTTAAAAACCTCCAGTGATGGAGGACCCACAACATCCGGAGGCAACTTCCGTTCCACTGATTGATTGTTCTAATTGCCGAGAAATTTCTCTTTAGCTCTAGGTTGCTTCTCTCTTTAATGATCTTCCACCTGCTGTTTGCTTAATTAAAATTCTTTTGTTTTACACCAACGACCACTGTAACTATTCCAAAACATTTTGCAGCACAATTGTAACCTAATTCAAAAAAGGAGCCTGGGCAGGACTGGTTAGAAGGCTTGCAGATAGAATCCGCTCTTTCATCTTGCAACATGATCTCAACCGAGAGTAAGCCTCTGGTGTAGGCAAACCAAACATTTACATTACACGGAAAAAAAGGAGGAAACTTACAGGCCCATGCAAAAGCACAGAAAAATAAAAAGTTGTCCTATCTGGGTTACCAAATCTCCTTTTTTGGTAGCATTTGGTCTCCAAAGCTGGGAGTTCCCCAGGACTTTAAGTACATCTTCATGAAGCTTAAGCTCCTTCAGCTTCTAAATTACTGTTTCAAACTGAAAAAAACTAATGCTTAATTAAAAAATGCTCCATGGAAGCTTTTTTTTTAACTTTATATGACATAATGGGTCCGTGACCGTACACAGAGAGAAAAGAAATGCTATATATATTATATTGCTGGCACGCCCTTCCTGGGAACGTTGGAGGTTTCTTAATAAATATTTCCAAAGCCTCTGTAAACAAACACGTTCACATGTTCTCACTAGGCAGCTGCAGAAAAGAGTTTCAGGCCACCATACAGATGGAAATTGGTCCAGAGAGTTGGACTGGGACTCAGCAGCCCTGCGTTTCCTTTGCAGGGAATTCTGACGGGTTTTTCTTCATGAAAACAATGTTTGTGCTGAACACGGACAAAAGGGAAAGAAAAAAGGCTATTTAAAAAAACTTTAGCTTATTCCAGATTTGGAAAGCCAAATCACTGCAACATGCGAACCAAATGGAAAGTATAACTGAACAATGTACGAGTTAGAATGTTTATAATTTTGATTTCATTTTATTGTGCATTGTTTAATTTTATTCCTTTGTAAGTTGGTTTTCTAAGCTGTGAGAGGCAGGTGGCTGGCTGTCATTGTGAGAAGAAGGTGAGGAGAGGATGTGCAGGGGAATTAAAAAATAAAAATGAAATGGGTGGGGGAAAGAACGTGGTGGGCCGACCTGAACCCCAAATAGAAGCCTTTCAGTCTAATATTGGTTCAAAAGAAAAGGTGCCCTCTAAGACCCAGCTAGGGAAGGCTGGAACATAAAGCATAGGAAGGGACCTTGGAGGTCTTCTAGTCTGACCCCTGCGCGCAGAAGACCCTGTGCTTTACGCATCAACTTCAGTTTTTGCTGACATTTTGTATCTTGGCCATATTTGGAGACTTGTGATGAGGCCAGGAATAAAATAAAGCTTCACGGAGAAGATCTTTTTTTTAATTGAGAAAATTATTTGCCGAGGTCCCACTAGTTACGTGTTCTGATGATTGCAAAAGTTTCGGCAAAGGTATGTTCAGAATTTTATTTCCAGAAACATTTCTCACCTCTTCTTCTTTCCATTTCAAGAATCCCCGTCATCGGGTGATGACGAAGATGAAGGTGACGATGAAGAAGACGACGACTCTGAAGACAGAGGTAAACGTCATGCGGAGAAGCAAAGCTTGATAGAGCCAGCACTGATAGAAGCTGCTGCTGGATCAGATCCGCCCAAGGGAGCATTTTCCATTTACCTCGGTCAGGAGTTCCAGGGTGTGGAGAGAAAGGCTGATGTGCTGACTTTCAGCCCCCTGGGAGGAAATATCTGCTCAGAAGAGACACCCAAAGAGAGTTTAGACGGTCCTCTGTCCTTGAAGCTCCATCTCTCTTTGTGAAAGGGATGGATGGATGGATGGATGGGAGGGAGGGAAGGGAGAAAAGGGAGGGAGGGAGGAAGGAAGGAAGGAAGGATTGGCACAAAGGAGGAGATGAGTAGTAAGCAGGCAGTTATGAGTTAGTAAGGCCACCCTACTTTACAATAATCCTTCTGGGTCACTCAACCTGTGCTGTCTTCCAGTTTACAAGACCCGAGTGTCAGTCAAGTTGTGTATCTTCTTTTTGAAACACCAAACTTTACAATGACCTCAATTCCCCCAAGGTTTGTGGACAGAGTGTAAATTCCTTTTTTAAAACGTTGCTAAGAATAAAATAATTGGCTTGCACTGTTTAGAAATACTTCCCTTCTTTCTCCCTTCTGTGTTGCCGACTCTCTCTGTAAGAATACTTGTTGGAGTGGGAGCAAAACCCCTACCCACCCACCCACCCACCCTTTGCAGGCCTGTGAGTAGATAATCTGCTGGAGTTTCAGCTTTGAGGAACAGGAGAGCCCCTTGGCTGCACAGATAAACCTGGCGACCTGCCTGCTCCCTGTCTTAGAAGGAAGCAGTCGGAGAAGCCACTGCTTGTGGTCCACAGATGCCTCCTCGGTTAGAGGAAGTGAACAGGGGAGGATGAAAGCTATGGAGCTGGCGGGGGGGAGAGTTCCTGAGCCAGGAAGCTGAATAGCCCAGTTAGCTTATTTCCTCTCTTCTCCTGCTTTTCTGCTTCTTAGTTATTCCCTTGACACCAGGATTATGCCACTGTTTCTCAACCTTGGCCACTTTAAGGCGTGTAGATTTCAAGTCCCAGAATTCCCCAGCCAGCTGGCTAGGGTATTCTGGGAGTCCACATGCCTTAAAGTGGCCAAGGTTAAGAAACACTGCATTAGGCATAGATCTCTTTAAAAAAAAGTTTCATTTTTTAAAATATTAGCAGAATGCTTGGGCAGCATGAGTCTGGAGAAAGGTTTATCGCTTAATGATAACTGTTTGCAAAACTGGAAAAAAGAGGGGCTGTCTGTTATTGTGCTCTCTCTTGCACATAAAAACACAGATTGGTTCCCTGGTGCAACCCTCTGACCACATCCCATTAAAGAGTGCAAGCATAGCATCTCAGAATAAAAGGCTTTCTAGGGGATGAGTTCAAACAAGTGAGATGGGATGCTTTGCAAAACTCAGGCTCCTGTGAAATGACTTGGTTCAGCCAGACTGAATGACTGCCGTGTCACATGTTACGTGTGCAGTTATTGCATGCATGGCTTGTAGCAACATGACCTGGGAAGCTTCAGGCTGCAGGTTGGTGTGGATTAGCCGTAACTGTGTGCATAAGTCCAATGATGGCAGCATTGACCAACACCTTGTTGTAATCAAGGAAGTCCTTGTCTGTGGAGACTCTCAGTCATCCAAGGTCCTGGTTGTCCCAAAGATGCTTTTTCAGGAGGCAACTGGACTTCCTTGTTTTTGTTTGAAGACGTTTCGCTTCTCATCCAAAAAGCTTCTTCAGCTCTGACTGGATGGTGGGGAGTGGAAGGATTTATACTCCTTGCAGACAGCTGGTCATTTACATCCTTTTAGGGGGTCATTGAGGCCACCTGGAGGTTTACCTGTGTCCTCAGGGTCACCTGAGTGGTGCAAATGGGTGTGGAGCCTTCTTGGAACTGCTGAAAGGATTTGTGTTGTAGACTGGAGATAGAGGATGTCGTATCCCTCCCCCTCTGTTGAGCGAGGGCTGTTCAGTTTTGACATAGAGGACCTCTTTGACCCCTCTTTCAAACCAGCGGTCCTCTCTGTCCAAAATGTGGACTTTGCTGTCTTCAAAAGAGGGGCCTCTGTCTTTTAAAAGATATCCAGTCAGAGCTGAAGAAGCTTCTTGAATGAGAAGCGAAATGTCTTCAAAGAAAAACAAGAAAGTCCAGTTGCCTCTTGAAAACAGCACCTTTGGGACAAGGAAGTCATTTTTGTTATATTGGTGCTTGTTACATTGGCTGACTGGTCATTAGTAAACTTGCACTCTTAGAAATAAATATTTTTCGTTTTCTTCGGTTTTTTCCCCCTCGGTATCCATACTTTTTTTATTTTTGAGAGGTCTGTACATGGACAAGCTTGGAAGTTTGGAAACATTTGGGAACTGTTTGGGGAGAGATACTAAGGATAAAAATGGCAAGAGGAGGCTCTTGGGACAAACAATTCACTCCCCTCCCCGAAACCCTGTCATTTGATAAACCAGGTTTGACAATCTGATTTTGAGATGCTGGAAGCCATAGCTAAACTCTGTATTGCCCACCCTTGTTTTGGAACCAGATTTTGGAAGGAAATTGCTTTTCTATCCTCCTTGGGCGTTTTCTAGATCATCTATGAAATGCTCTCACGGAGTGTTTTTCTTATTTCAGTCGTCTTCTCTCTGCATGTTCTTAACTTTTTGCTGAACATCTACAGATGTTCTAGGTGCTTAGTCTTGTCTTTCCTGTAGGCTTCGGGCCAGAAGATTCACTTCAGAAAGCTGTAGGTTGCGTGGTCTTCAGCTGCAGATGGCATTTTGTGTTATTTTTGCGATTGGGCAGGAGACAGACTGTCCAGATGTGTCCGTGGTGTCAGCATTTTGCCCAGCCGGCAAAGCTAATCTTCGTGGCTTTGTGCTCATTGTGGGGATGTCCTCTGGTGCTTACTGACCATTCTCTGAAGCCACCATCCCATGAAATTGCTTTGGGTCTGTGCTCTGAATTGACTCCTAATTGGCAAATCCCACCGCGAGGTCTCTTCCCGCTGATTATAGCTGCCCCAAACGTTTTCTTTGTTGGGACTGTCGGGGCCAACTCAGCAGATTCGCTGCCCCCTCCGGCCGATGGCTCCACCCCATGACCTTCTGGCCTCAGGAAGGTCACATTTCCTGTCCATCATCTGAGATTCAGTTTTGATCCCCAAGGGATGAAGAAAGGAAGGCTTCCGTCTGCTTATTTCCTCCGGTTGACTCGTACGGTTCACTCAGGAACATGATGACAATTTGATCATAGTATCTTCTTTTCACTTGAATCCCCGCCCTGAAATTTTATTCTATGATAGCTGTGATAAATGTCTTATCGAGGTTCTCAAGTCATCCAGGTCGTGGTTGTCCCAAAGGTGCTGTTTTCAAGAGGCGACTGGACTTTCTTTGTTTTCCTTTGAAGACGTTTTGCTTCTCATCCAAGAAGCTTCTTCGGCTCTGACTGGATGGTGGGGAAGGATTTCAAAAGGGTACTAACGACCAGATGGCTTCAAGGAGTATAAATCATCCAAGAGAGCTGAAGAAGCTTCTGGGATGAGAAGTGAAACGTCTTCAAAGAAAAACAAGAAAGTCCAGTGGCCTCCTGAAGAAGCACCTTTGGGATAGCTATGATGGCAAAAAAAGCTATCGTGCCTGTAGGGTGCATTGCCCGTTCTTTGGGGATAGGTTTGCTTCATTCGTAGACAAAGACTGAGGTAATCTCTGAGGCAAAAACCTATTCCTGCAAAGAAGCTCCTCTTCCAAGTTCTTGACTGAAAGAGGACAACTTATTGTCACGTTGAGCTCAGGGTCAGCAGATCTGGCCCAAAGCTGATGTTTTGCTTGTTTTTGTAAATCTACAGATCTCCCTTTTGATAGAGACAGCTTCTTAAATACGTAGATTGACAATGCTTTGGACAGAATATAAAAATTGTGAGATGCAGCGGAAATGTGGAATGTTTCCCGTTAGCCACGATAGTTTGTACTTCCGTCATTTTCCATGGTTGTGCTGTAGAATTCAGTGCATTTGTTCACATTTCAGTGTCAGGGTGGCTTCGTAGATGTTGCCCATTAGTTGGTAATGATGTTGAAATCAGAAGACTTCTACTAGATAATTGAAGGTACCTGGTAGGACGAGACGTGGTTAGCCTCCTGGTAGCTAGGGACCATATCTTTAATAGAATAACAGAATAACAGAGTTGGAAGGGACCCTGAAGGTCTTCTAATCCAACCCCCTGCTCAAACAGGAAACCCTACGGTTCTGGACAAATGGCTGTCCGGTCTCTTCTTGAAAACCTCCAGTGATGGAGCATCCACAACTTCTGGAGGCCAAGCCGTTCCACTGGTTAATTGTTCTGTCCGGAAATTGTTAGGAAATCTAATAATTTGCTGGCAATAGCAAGGTCAATAGCTTTTGTTTATTGTATTTCTCTTTTGTGGGAAGTTTTGGAGTTTGTATTAAGCAAATTTAAGTTACTTTAGTGTCTGTTCCCTCAAAACAAGAGAAAACTGGCACTTGTTTTTTCAACAATAGTGGATAGAGGGATTTGTTGGAGTGTAAAAGCAGGATTTGTAAGCCAACATAGCTTTTCACTGAAAACTACCCTTCCTGGTACGGGCAAGGCAGTTGTACAACCTGCCCCATCAACTTTCATTTGCTTGTTGTCTGTAACTCAACACTAGCAATGCAGTGGTGCCTTCTCTGGTTGTTCTGACCTGCCTTCTTTCCTCTGACCAATTCTCTACTTGAGTGAACTTACTAGTCACCCATTTGTTTGTACCAGCCCCGAAAAGACAAAAGCCTCAGAGGTGCTTTTCTAAAAGGCAACTGGACTTTCTTGGTTTTTTTCTTTGAAAAAGTTTGGCTTCAGTCAGAACTGAAGAGAGAGAAGTTCCCCCAAGATGGGCTCCAGTCCAAAAGCTGGGAAGACAAAACCTTTGGACTCGGTGACTGACCCAGATTGGATCCGCAGAACTGAAGAAGCTTCTGGGATGAGAAGCAAAATGTTTTCAAAGAGGAAGCCAAGAAAGTCCAGTTGCCCTTTGGAAAAGCAGCTTTGGGACAACCGTGCCCTGGATGACGGAGAGTCTCCACGGACATTTGGCTTTTCAAGTGGCCTGTGGTGCATTCTCTGAAGCTGCTCTTCTCATCTTCATCCTAGGCTTAATTGCGCCCATGGAGAAGTCATTTTACCCAAGGATGGGCAGTGTAGTCCTCCAAATCCCCATCATCCTTCAGTTTTGATTTTGCTGCTAAGGCAGAGGCCCCCAACCTTTTGGGCACCAGGGACTGTTCCATGGAGAGAGGTTTTTCCGCAGACAGGAGGGGGGCTGGTTTCATGTGCTGCCTGCATCTTGTGGATGGGGCTTTGCTTGTTTGTGCGGATCGGCTGCTGGCATGCTACGGCCCGGTACTGGTCCACAGACCGGGGATTGAGGACCCTTGTGCTAAGGACTGCTGAAAGCTGCTGTTCAGTTCAAGTTAGAAGGCCATCCCTAGATAGGAAGCTGGTGGAGATAAGACCCCCTAACTTAGTAGCTGAAGACCCACCGTCTTTCTCAGCTGACGTCTCTCATTCTGCTTTGTATTTGCAGTGGCGCCTTATTGGACCCATCCTATCAGAATGGAAAAGCAGCTTTTGGCAGTGCCGGCTGCCAATACTGTTCGTTTCCGGTGCCCGTCAGCTGGCAAGCCGCTTCCTTCCATATACTGGCTGAAAAATGGCAAAGAATTCAAAGGGGAGCACCGTATTGGAGGCATTAAAGTAGGTTCTCATTCATGGGTGGCATTTGGTGACCACCCATCTTGCTTGCTCATAGCCAGAGCTGGCCTTGGTTTTTCTCTGATGGAATTTAGGCCTTTTAGGATAAATAAGTGTAACCCACCCCTTATTTGCATATTGAAACTCAGTAGGCTGATGAGTTGCTTTGAAGTTATTCTTGAAATGCACCAGATGCTTTAGAAACTTGTAAATTGGACCCAGAGGTTACACCAGCAATAAATGTAGAATGTTGATGTAGAAAGAAGATAATCTGTTTAATGAGCCTATATGTGGGTGGATGGATGGAGAGAGAGAAAGGGAGAGAGGGAGAGAGAGAGAGAGAGAGAGAGAGAGAGAGAGAGAGAGAGAGAGACTGGACAAACATTGATCTGAAATGGTATAGGGTTTCCTGCTTGAGCAGGGGGTTGGGCTAGTAGACCTCCAAGGTCCCTTCCAACTCTGTTAATCTGAATAGATAGATAGACAGACAGACAGACAGACAGATATTGATTCGTTATATAGTATATGTTAATGTGAACTTCTTAAATGTAAGTATTAGGTTTTCCAACATAAATCCAACTTCTAACATAAATCCAAGTATGGCAATTGGTTTCATAATTTTCATCCATTTGGGTTGTATTATTCAAGAAAACACACAAGAGTTATTATGGATATTATGGAAAGTTTTTGTGAATGTGCCAAGATGCTGTGGGTGTTCATTAGCATGTCTGCACAGTTAATATCTTTATGCTGCAAATGAGGGAACATAGTCTAGATCAGGGTTTCCCAACACTGGTGACTTTAGAACATAGAACCATAGGGCTGGAAGGGACAGGAGTCCTTTTACCCTCCTGATCAATTGGTTGTCCAGTCTGCTTTTGAAAGCCTCCAGTGATGAAGCACCCACAACTCTGGGAGGCAAGCTATTCCACTGGCTGATGGTTCTCACTGTCAGGAAATGTCTCCTTACCTCTAAAGTTGGATCTCCCTTTGACGATCTTCCACCCATTACTGTGGACTTCTGCTCTCAGAATTGTCTTGTTGGGTTCTCATTCTGAAATTGGGGAAGGACATCTAGTTCTAGCCCTGTTTCTGGAGTACGTGGGAGAGAGATGCCCACCACATTTCAATTCTAGGAAAAGGATGTTCTTGCTAAGTCATTTTCTGAAGGACCAAGGCGAACTTCTGCTGATCTTTCTTCTCCTTCGGCAGCTCCGGCATCAGCAGTGGAGTCTGGTCATGGAGAGCGTTGTTCCGTCAGACCGAGGCAACTACACCTGTGTGGTCCAGAACAAATACGGTGTAATTTGGCATACTTACCAACTGGATGTTCTTGGTAAGTGTTGTTTTAAACTTGGTCTCCAAGAACCACGTGGTGCCCCTTGGCATTCGCAGAATGGACAGCTGTTCCCCATCTGTCCCAAACTACATCCTCTTGACGAAAGAAGGAATTTCTCTCGGTTGCTCCACTTCTGAAGTTGGAAAAACAGCTGGAAAGAAGATTTGCTGAATGCAGTTAGTATGCTAATTTCTCTGCAGCCTCAAATTTCAGAATTTAGAGGAAGCAGGATTTTCCTGGTGGCCAATAATAAAAAAGGACTAAACCATATCTCTGTCTCAGGGGAAAAATAACCTAAACATTAATACACATATAATTTTAAAAACTGTACGTAGAGGTAGTCCCCAGTTAGCGTCCTCTTGTTCTGCAAACCCCTTCTTTAAATTATTACTTCTATATAAAGAAGTGGTGTTTTTTTTAATTGCCTGGATAAAGAAAACTGGATGGGAAATACCTGTCCCACAAAAACTTTCTCAATATCTTAATGATTTTCCTTAAATATCAATGAGGAATTAACATAGGGCTTACTCTGACTATATGCATCGATCCAGATTCCATCTTCATTTTAACTATTTTTATTAGTCCGTATAAGCTGTTCATATCAATATAAATTTTATATTGTTTAGAGTGTTAAAGATACAAATAATACCGGGGACATATTCCAAGCATTTAAGAGGATTCATAGTTTTTTTAAAAAAATGTTGATTTCTTACAAGTTTCCCCAGATACTCTAGATCTGGAAGCATATTAAGATATACTACAATTTATTGAATTGATCATTTATTGAGGGGCAGAGCAATACCCACAAATGTAGGGAAAGTCTGCATATAATAGCTTTTTATTTTCCACTATATCCTAAATTTTCTTTGACCGTGAATTAAAACACTTCCAAGGCCCAATTCAATACGAGAAGAACATCCTTGCTGAATTGTATGAGATATCAAAACGGATGAAGATCTAATGACAATAACAATGTTGGAAGGGACCTTGGAAGTCATCTAGTCCAGCCCCCTGCTCAGGCAGGAAACCCTATGAATCCAATGGTAGTCATTCCAGCCAATGAATTCAGAGGCTGCATTTTAATCCAACTGATAAAGACCCCAAGAAAATGGGTATCTCACCAAACATGCTTCAAAAGTTACATCCACCGGCTGCTTCGGAGGAGTTGGCTACATCCATTTTATTCTACTTCTAATACATCGATGGTGGTTGCTGATGATAGCAAAGCTTGTTGCCCATTTAGGAAGCCAGACTGAGCAAGGCAACCCTGCGTTTTGTGGTTTTTCATGCCGGTTTTAATCCACCTTTTCATTTCCACGTTTAATCAAGGAATTGAGCAATGGCTTACGCAGGCAAATGTTATATTGCACCTGGCTATTATGGTCACCTAGGCTCTTGTGAAAGTTAACAGCGTTGTGGTGTGCTAACAAGGACCTTTTATTGGACAAATGTTGTCTAGAGGGGTTTATTCATTGCCCATAATAAGTAAGCGTCCTTTCCATTCTGCAGAGAGATCTCCCCACCGGCCTATTCTCCAGGCAGGATTGCCTGCCAATCAAACGGTGGTGATTGGGAGCAATGTGGAGTTCCACTGCAAAGTGTACAGTGATGCTCAGCCTCACATCCAGTGGTTGAAACATGTGGAAGTCAACGGAAGCAAATACGGGCCAGATGGGACTCCTTACGTCTCTGTCCTAAAGGTTGGTACACCGCTACATGAGTCTTTTAAGTCTGGAACCTACTAGCATGAGCAGTTACTTACAGGAAGTCACTCATCACCACCACTATCCGATTAACCTTGAGATCTGCTGAAAATCTTGTTGGAAGAGCCAGGGTTTGATCCTGCAGAGGAACTGACCATATAACCACGTCTGGGGGGATAGGACCACAAATTGGGAAAGCTTTGATGTCCATGGAGATTCTCCATCATCCAGGTCGTGGTTGTGCCAAAGGTGCTTTTCCAAAAGGCAACTGGACTTTCTTGGGCTTTTCCTTGAAAATGGAAAGAACTGAAGAGGCTTCTTGGATGAGAAGGGAAAAGTTTTCAAGGAAAAAACCAAGAAAGTCCAGTTGACTTTTGGAAAAGCACCTTGGGAAAGGCTTGATGTAAATCTGAGCTCTTATCACAAAACTATTTAGCATGCTTAAGACACTACTAGTTGCCAGGCTTTACAATAGGGAAGATAATAACTCTGGATCACCACCCAGAATTAATGTAAGGATTATTTGCATAGGTGGGGGCAGATGTTTCCCAGCACCTTAGGCTTCCCAAAAGGATCTTCACCTTTCAAGATCAAATTTCACACAAGCAGCAAGACAAGATTGCTCTCCAAAAACCCCTGATGTAGTTCCTTAGCAAAGCCATATGATGCCTTGCTGACCTCCATCACTGGTCTGTGAACGATATGTTCTCTGAATATAGACGTTATAGATATTGGAGAATACAAAATCACCTTTATCTTCAAAAAAAGGAGGAAAGGAAGATTCATAGACCATTGAATATAGATTGATTGGTATCACTATTCGGGAAGCTCCTGAACAGATCATAAAGTCATTGGTTCTGTGGGCACCTTTGAATTCCATCCTTACTAATTATCAAGAATAAATCTTGCAAGACTAAGTGTAGCTCATTCTTTCATCCACTAACGGCTTTACTAGATCATGGGAATGCAGTAGGTGCCTCTTGATTACAGCCTAAGAATTGACCAATGACACTCTAATTAGCAAATTAGGTTAAAATCAGAACGATGGGACGATTCAGTGGGATCCCAGCTGTGTTGACCCCATGCTCAAAGAATCTCATTGGTTACTTCTTCATCAAACCAGAATCAAATATCTGGGAGGGTTACTACCAGGGTTGTCCCTGGAGCTGGTGTTTTGATGGTAACTTAGAGAAAGAAGTGGAGAAAATGCTTGCCAAATTTGTACTCTGGAGGAAAGAATTAAAATTGAAAGAGTTATTGCGATAGGATAGGGCAGGGGTCTGCAACCTTGACAACTTTAAGACTTGTGCACTTCATCTCCCAGAATTCCTCAGCTAGCTTTAAGACTTGTGACTTCATCTCCCAGAATTCCTCAGCCAGCTTTAAGACTTGTGGACTTCATCTCCCAGAATTCCTCAGCCAGCATAGGAATTCTGGGAGATGAAGTCCACAAGTCTTAAAGTTGTCAAGGTTGCAGACCCCTGGGATAGGGGAATAGGCAGAAAATAATAATATAATAATCAGAGACAAATAGAGAGGTCTTCCTTTTAGGAAACAGGTATAGGATGAGGGGGTACCTTTTTTGCAGCCATACCCTAACACCACTTGGTCGTAGTGTTTGTAAGAATCATTTTCAATAATTGCAAACTGAACATGTCCAGGTACAAGTACAGATTGCGCTCAACTTATGACTACAACGGGGCCAGAATTTCCATTGCTAAACCAAGTGGTTGTGAAGAGAGTTGGCATACGGTTTTATGACCTTTTTAGCCACGGTTGCTAAGCAAATCATTGCAGTTGTTAAGCGAATCACATGGTCATTAAATGAATCCGGCTCCCCCCTCCTCCATTAATTTTGCTTGCTGGAAGCCGGCTGGGAAAGTCACAAACGGCTGGTCACGTGACCCCAGGATGCTGCAATTGTCGTAAGTACATGCTGATCTCCAAGCGTCCGAATTCTGATCACGTGACCCCGGGGATGCTACGACGGTCGTAAGTGCAAGGACAGGTTGTAAGTCACTTTTTTCAGTGCCGATATAACTTCAAACAGTCGCTAAACTAACGGTTTTAAGTCTGGGATTACCTACCTATGATAGGGCAGCAAAAAAAAGGAAATGCGATCCTCAGGTGTACATTAGAAGTATTTTTTTTAAAAAATGTATTCTGTGCAGGCCAGACCTCTCTTTAAGCTGTGTCTAGTTCTGTTCACCCCACTTCACGAGGGGTTAAAGCAAACTAGGACAAGTTTAGAGAAAGACTTTTCTTTGTGTTTTATATATTAAATACGATTTAAAAAAAAGAAAGACAGTGAGGGTAAGAAAAGGTTAGAAATGGGCGGCTGTGGAAGGAGATTGAAGAGTTGCGTCGGCCTGTTTCGCCTTGGAAAGGGAAGGCGGGGGAGGGGGGGCTAGGATAGTCCAGATATCTACATAGGATCCCTCAGAGAAGAAAGTCATGCGAGAGTGCAGAATTTGAAAAAGAAAATGGATTCAAGGGATTAAAAAGCAGATTCCAGTTAGGGGAACTTTTTCAGGAGCAAGAAGTCTTGGGTTGTGAGACTCATGGAGTGGAGAGCAGGTGGGCCTTTCCTCCTGGACATGTCCAAGCAGGAGATTTGGCCACCACCTCCCTCTCGGGGGCTTCAGGGTGGACTCCTGCACCAAGAAGAAGCCCTCCTAAAACCAGGCATGTGCTACCATCTTTGGTGGACAGGCCCTAAAGCCAAAAGATTACATATATGGTTAGAGAAAATGACTTAAAAACACATCGATTTTAAGCCAGAATTATTTTCGTTAGGTATAATTGTAGGAAATTATGAGAAGGAATGTGTATACTTAATGTTACATGTGTTAACTGCAGCGAGAATTGTACTTGCTCAACATTGGAAAGATGAAGAGTTACCAGCGGAGGATAATTAAGAAAATTTTAGATTGTGCAGAAATGGACAGATTGACACTGAAAAGGAAAGAGAAAGAAGACTCAGAATATTTTAGAACGTGGGATACATTTTATCAATGGCTAGAAAAGCGAGGTAGAGAGAAAGGAGCTTAACATATATTAGTAAGCTAAATATTGAAACCCAGACAATATATATGTTGCTGATAAAATATTAAGCGTTTGTGACTATAAAAAAATAATAAAATATCTTCCAACATGGGAGTTCCACCCAAAAGTAACACACACACACACACACACACACACACACACACCCAAGCTGAGTAAGAGCTAGTCAGCCCTGTCTGTCTAACGTGTGACGGAGAGCGATTGTTGGATTACTGAAGTTCAAGTTTTTGTCTATTCTGCAGTCCTGGATCAGTAAAAACGCTGAAGCCGATGCTAACCTAAATCTATTCAATGTGACCAAACAAGATGAAGGCGAATATCTTTGTAGAGCCAACAATTTCGTAGGCAGAGCCGAAAAATCATTTTGGCTCCACATTCACAAACCAGAACCAGGTAATTCCTCAACTCTGTCCCAGAGGCTTCGCAGCTGCACGAACGAGCCGAAACAGCTTAAAACTGCTAGGCGTTACCATTAATATTCATCTTGGGTTTCTCTCTTTTTTTTCCCCCCTTCTCTCCTCTGCCCTGACGCTGTACGTCTTTGAGATGATGACTTTGACTTTTTCTCCCCTAACTTTTAGAATAACGAAATGCTTTATGAATCATTCGCTCAGAAAAATTCCCACATTAAATGACTGTCTTTGAAACTCCTCTTCCTCCCCGTTGTGTTATTAACTGGCTCTTTGTGTGATCAAGTTCTGCGTCTTCCTCTTTTCACGATTCATCAAGCTCACTTTGGAAGCGCCGTTGTCAGGCGTTCCCGCTGAAATCCTTCGCCACTAAAGCCACACGTTTTGAAATCCTTCCCGGTTTTCAGTGCCTTTCCAAAAAAACACACTAAAAAACGGATCAGGAAATGTACTGAAGCCTTCCTAACAGATTTAAGAGAAGTTAAGGTTTTTCTGGACGGGGAAAAAAAACAACAACCCAAAACCAATCTCTGGATGAATCCTGCAAATTAAAGCATTAAAAGCTTTTCTCTGAAAGCCACATTTAACTCTGCCCACTTGTCTTGATCCTTCCTGCTTATCTCGGCGTCTTCTCTCCCCCTTCTTCTCTCTGTCCCCCCCCCTCGCCCCCCTCGCCCTCCTAACCCTGAGACAGTCACATCGTGAAGGGAATTTTTCGTTCGGACGCTTTGGCTTGCATGCATCCTTAGTGGGACAGAGTCAGAGGCTGGTGAAGGGAGCTGATTGCTTTGGAAACAACCCCCCCCGCCCCCCGCCCTCCCGGTTGTGCAAGGGAACCAGGACAGGTCACAGAGGCTCTTCCAGTCGCCATCTGCTTGTGAAAATTGTCTGGGTGATCCTTTCTGGGAATTTTGCTTATTCTGTTCTCCTTCTTCTTCCTTTCCTATCTCTGTTTTTTGTTTTGTTCTTTCCTCCGTAGACAGCAGGTGTTAACAAAACGGATAAAGAGCTAGAAATTCTGTCCTTGCAGAATGTTACTTTTGAAGACGCCGGGGAATATACTTGCCTGGCGGGGAATTCTATTGGTTATTCACACCATTCTGCTTGGCTGACGGTATTACCAGGTATTTCTGCTTGGTCTCCTTTCCCCTTTTGCCTCCGAAGGGCAGGGAGCCCTTATGCTCCAAGGTGCAGCTCTTGAGCCAGGCGATGCATCTTGTGTTTCGGGCCCGGATGGTTCATTTTCAGGGGCCAAAATGCACATTTCATTTCATGCAACTCATGATAAGTGGAGATAAAAGTAACACATTTCTGCTCTGGAGTAAGCGTGAACGATTAGCCTTTTTCCAGCTTGGGAGCCCTGGTGGTGCCCTTTTCAGAACTCTTACACGGTTGTGGATGCAGCACTGATTTTTAGACAGCGACAAGTGAGTGAGAAGAAAGAGGCTGCCACGGATTGGGTTGAACAATTGCAAAGCCCATTGTGACTTTTTGGTCTCTCCCTGGGGTGCCTTCGAGAAGTTCCAAAAGTCTTTGTTTCACGCAAGGCTCACAAGCTGGGGCATTTCTGAATGCTAAAATGTTCAATATACGGAGTGGTTTCCTCTTACTGGAGTCCCACTTTCACTGGCTGAATTGTGCCCACATTTAATTTGGAAAACACAAACCTCGTTCTGGGAAGCTCTGTGAGTCATTTGTGGCTCTCCGCTTCCGTAGTCAATTTCTCACAAGGTGGACCTGAAGAAGGGCCTGTTGCCTCACCCCCACCCCACCCCTTCTTCTGCCTTGGGGTGTCTCTTGGTAGGGAGGAACTTTCATGATTTGCACCAATGAATCACGCCATCCCAAATTAAATCATATTGTTCCCTGCCCGAACCCCACAGAGTCTGTTGGCTGCCAGCTCCTCTCAGAAACCCTAGGCTGCTTCTCACCCACTGCTGCAACACAAACTGGAATTTTGCACCTCAGCATTATTCTTTTAGTATACATTTATTTGGCATTACTGCGCGGGGTTAATTGCGCTTGAGCGTCAACCCGTGTGCTGCTCCTAAATAAAGGATCAGTGGAGAAAGCTGATGGATTCTCAGAAGAGAGAGCTCCCCATCTCATTTGTTGAAAACCTTCCCACGCTAAAGTCGATCCTCAAATTTAAGAAATTTGGAAATCACAGCTATTTAGTGCTGTGTCATGAGGTTTTTTGTTTGTTTGTTTTGCAGCCGTGTCTTTTAGATTGGGCGTGAGCTATAGCGAAATATATCAGAATATGGTTAGGCTGCCATTTTTTCTGGTTCCTAATGTGTGCTTCTCCTTCTCCAGCAGAAAAACGGGTTGCGAGACAGGATTCCAGCTCGTTTTACGCAGGGATCCTCAGCTACGGGATCGCCTTCGCTCTATCTGTCCTGGTGGCCGTGATGGTGGTGATTTATAAAATCAAAAGGCCGGCCAAAAAAGCTATAAACGCCACCGCCGTTCAGAAAGTCTCCAAGTTCCCCCTCAAGAGACAGGTAACAGAAAGTAGATACAAGATCACTGTCCCCCTATATCCCTCTACCTCCCCTTCGTCCTCCTGGTTCCTTAGACCTAGAGAAGGATTAAGCAGGTTACCAAGTCACTTTATGGAAAATATGGATTTATTCTCATTTTGCTGTTTCTGGGAACTCAACTTTTGTTTAAAGAGTGGCCTTAAAGTCTTACAACCTCCTGGCTTACTGACCTTAACTCTTTCTTGGATTCTGCGTGATGTTACATTAACGTGGGATGTGAAATAGATTTAGATTACAAGGACACTTCCCCAAACTGCTTCTCTTTACAGTAAGAAAAGGCACAGATGAACTTGTTTTCACTGACGCAGCTCATAATTCACATGAAGGTGTGCGTACTAGGAAGGGACCACATCCGTGCTATTTTTTAAATACACTTAGTGCTTCCTGGGTTCAGGGGAAGTAGTGGAAAACATTTAAAATTATAAGGACAGGCCTTCTGGATCAAGCCAAATATTACTGTCTTTCATGGTAGACAGCCAGATGGTCCTGGGACTCTGAATAATTTTGAGTCTTCAGAATCAGCAGCCGCTGATCTACCTGCCCTCCTTGAATTTCATCTCACTTAGTGGGAATCATCGTATCTTGTGATCAGTTCCACACGTTAATAAAGTATTGCAGGATCCAGTCTGAATCAGTCCCGGGGACCAGCGCTTTCGTCACCCGAGCTTTTCTGCCGGAGAAGTTCTCTCTCTTTTCCCTGACAACGTCTCCCTGAGGACGGGGGCTCCGGCACGGGTCCGGAAGCTCGGAAGACAAAAACCTCCGGTCCCAGAGACTGACCCAGACTGGATCTCGCTACGTTATCCTGGGACACGTCAATTCGCCTTCATTGGTAAATAAGTATTGTCTGAAAAAGTCCTTTCTTCGACCTCCTCTAATTTGGCTTTCAGTCAGTTTTCATTGAATGATCCTAATGTTGAGAGAGAGAAAGAAAGAGAAAGAGAAAGAGAGAGAGAGAGAAAGTGAAGAAAAATAGAGAGAGAAAGAGAAAGTGAAGAAAAAGAGAGAGAAAGAGAGAAAGTGAAGAAAAAGAGAAAGAAAGTGAAGAAAAAGAGAAAGAAAAAGTGAAGAAAAAGAGAAAAGTGAAGAAAAAAGAGAAAGAGAAAGAAAGAGAAAGTGAAAAAAGAGAGACAGAAAAAGTGAAGAAAGAGAGAGAAAGAGAGAGAAAGAAAAGAGAGAAAAGAGAGAAAGTGAAGGAAAAAAAGAGAAAGAAAGAGAGAAAATGGAGAGAGAGAGAGAGAGAGAGAATGTTTCCCTATTCCCTATTTTCCCAGCTCAGGCCTGTCCCCCTCAGCCCCTGTTCCTCCCTGATAATCAGCCCCAGATAGAAGCCAACATGGTCCGAGGCTGCCTCAAGATCGCAGGCAGTGTTTCGAGTACTGCTTTATCCTGCAACCAGGTTATTCCAAAAGTCCGCACTTCCTTCCCGGGAGCAGCCTAGCGCTTCTGCCAGACCGTGGAGGCGCTCCCCTCGCCTCTCGTAAAGTCCAAAGGAGCAGAGCTGTCAACGCTCAGGAATTAGAAGTTGGCCCACTTAAACCCAAAAGCATTCTTTAAAAACAACCGTCGACTGGGTTTATTAACCAGAAGGCCACCTTGCGAAATACAGGGAGTCCCCGACTTACAACAGTTCATTTAGTGACCGTCCAAAGCTGCAACGGCACTGAAAAAAGGGACTTAGGACCGTTTTTCACAGTTTACGACCGTTGCGGCATTCCCAGGGGTCACGTGATCAAAATTCAGACGCTAGGCAACTGGTTCGTGTATATGATGGTTGCAACGCCCCGGGTGTGTGTGTGTATGTCATGTGATTCCCTTTTGCGACCTTCTGACAAGCAAAGTCCGTGCAGGAAGCCAGATTCACTTAACAACCAGTTTACTGACTTAACAACTGCAGTGATTCACTTAACAACAGAGAGTTTGGGCTCAGCTGTGCTCGTGAGTCTAATAATCACTCTGAGTGGCCTCCCAGTGGTTCCCGGCGGCTCCCCTGCCCCCTGGCTCTGGGGGGAGAGGGGCCTGTTGCTGACCACCCTTCGTTTGCTCTACCCCAAGCAGGTGTCCTTGGAGTCCAACTCCTCCGTGAATTCCAGCACTCCTCTGGTGAGGATCACCCGCCTCTCCTCCAGCGAGGGCGCCGTGCTGGCCAACGTCTCCGAGCTGGAGCTGCCCGCGGATCCCAAGTGGGAATTGGCAAGATCGCGGTGAGGAAACCATCATCCGGGCGCGGCTTGGAGACGGCCACTTCCTTGTTCTTCGGCCATCTTGGTTTTTTCCCGTGCTCACCTTCTGGCTGGCTTGCTTTTCAGCTTGACTCTCGGGAAGCCTCTGGGCGAAGGCTGTTTCGGTCAGGTGGTGATGGCCGAAGCCCTGGGGGTCGACAAGGAGAAGCCGAACAGGCCTATTACGGTAGCCGTCAAGATGCTGAAAGGTACGGGAGACGGCCGATGCCGGGAGGGGGGTGTTTCCATGAGCTTCGGCCTCTTTGCACTTCTGATTTCTAATCCTGGTTTGGCTCACTTCTCAAGCTTCCTCTCCGTGGACTGACTTCTGCTCTAGGGCCTCTCAGGCTTTTGGGGTGTCTTCCCTGTCCTTTCTGCAAGTGGTCCTAGACTTACAGCCATTCGTTTAGTGACCGTTCAGAGCTACAACAGTACCTGAAAAAGTGACTTAGGACTATTTTTCATGTCCCAAAGGTGCTTTTTCCAGGACTTTGTTTTTCTTTGAAGACGTTTCGCTTCTCATCCCAGAAGCTTCTTCAGCTCTGACTGGATGGTGGGAAGGGAAGGATTTATACTCCTTGCAGACAGCTGGTCGTTTGCCTTCTTTTAGAGGGTCGTTGAGGCCACTTGGAGATTTACTTGTGTCCTCAGGGTCACCTGAGTTGTGGAAATGAGTGTGTATCCTTCTTGGAAGTGCTGTAAGGACTGTGTTGTAGACTGGAGATAAATGATGTTGTATTCTCCCCCCCCCCCCTTGAGAGAGGGATGTTCAGTTTTGACATAGATGGCTTCTTTGACCCGACTTTCAAATCAGATAAACCTCCAGGTGGTCTCAAAACGACCCTCTAAAAGAAGGCAAAGGTCCGGCTGTCTGCAAGGAGTATAAATCCTTCCATTCCCCCACATCCGGTCAGAGCGCTGAAGAAGCTTCTTGGATGAGAAGCGAAACGTCTTCCAAGAAAAACAAAAAAGTCAAGTTGCCTCTTGAAAAAAACACCTTTGGGACAACCAGGACCTGGATGACGGAGAACCTCCATAGACAAGAAAAGACATAAAATGGGGCACAACTTAGATAACTGTCTTGCTTAGCAACAGAAATTGTGGGCTCAATTGTGGTTGTAGGTCAAGGACTACCTGGGTCAAGACAAGGGACGGTGTGCTCCAATTCACCTCTCAGTTCTTCAGCTGCTGCCCTTCACGGGATAAGGGAGGGAGTGGAGCGGGGAGGGTTGGCTTAGAAATGCCATTCCAGAAAAGCAGGATCCCCCCCCCAGTCCCACTCCCCTCTCTGAAGTGGAAGGGGCCTCCCTCCTGGAGAACTTCTAAGTGGTTCCCTTTACCTGGCCTGGACGTGAACCCAAACCAGCAAAATATCAGCTGTGTATCTTTGTTATAACATCCTTTGTGATCCAGAATTGGAGGGAAGGTGAGGGGAAGAGTCACTGATCCCTAAAACCAGAAACAGGGTGAAATCGCCACCGAGTAGGGGATGCTGTGGTCCTGCAAGCTGAAACATCGGGGTGCAGTTCGACACGTGTGGGACCTGTGACAGAGATGCTCTCCCCTCACTGCTGCCTTTCTCCTCCCTTCACAGATGACGCCACAGACAAGGATCTCTCTGACTTAGTCTCGGAAATGGAAATGATGAAGATGATGGGGAAGCACAAAAACATCATTAACCTCCTGGGCGCCTGCACGCAGGACGGTACGTGCCCACAACGGACGGCTGTGGGGCTTCGGGCGTATTGAGCCAATGCCGTCCTGCCTCTTTCTTAAGCTTTTTCGGTTACCCTGGAAGAGGAAAACAGGTTTAGGAAGAAAAACGATATTAATTAAACATGATGAATTGGGTATGTCTGGTCTAATGAAGAGAAGGCCTAGGGGTGACATGATAGCAGTCTTCCAATATTTGAGGGGCTGCCACAAAGAAGAGGGGGGATGTCAATTTATTTTCCAACAAGAAGCAACAGATAGAAACTGATCAAGGAGAGAAGCAACCTGGAAATAAGGAATTTCCTAACAGTGAGAACAAATAATCAGTGGAATGGCTTGCCTTTAGACATTGTGGGTGCTCCATCACTGGAGGTTTATAAGAAGAGACTGGACAGCCATTTGACCAGGATGGTATGGGGTCTCCTGCTTGAGCAGAGGGTTGGACTAGAAGATCTCCAAGGTCCTTTCCAACCCTGTTATTCTATGTTCTATATATGTATGTTCTACTCTTAGAATAGAGTAGAGCTGGAAGGGACCTTGGAGGTCTTCTAGTCCAGCCCCCTGCTCAAGCAGGAGGACCTATACCATCTCAGACAGGTGATTGTCCAGTCTCTTTTTAAAAACTTCCAGTGATGGAGCACCCATGGTTTCTGGTGGCAAGCTGTTCCACTGGTTGATTGTCCTCACTGTCAGGAAGTTTCTCCTTAATTCCAAATTGCTTCTCTCTTTGGTCAGTTTCCATCCGTTGTTTCTCGTCCTTCCCTCTGGTGCTTTGGAGAATTTGCCCCCCCCCCTCTGCCTTGTGGCAGCCCCTGAGATACTGGAATGCTGCTATCATGTCTCCCCTATTTCTTCTTTTCTTTAGACTAGCCAAACCCAAGTCCCGCAGCTGTTCTTCTTTTGTAATTAATTACTGGTGTGCAAAAATCACGTCTCAATTGCCCTGAAAGGCCAATATGAAATATAATTTAAGTATTTAAATTATAATTTAAATATTTCACTTAAACACTACTAGTAATCCATTTCTCTGCAGAGTGTTGTGTCTGCACACATTTCTCTGACTTACCAGCATTTGCGGTGCAGCTAACGTACCACCTAGAAGGAATATTGAAGTGAAGTGGATTCCATGACATTGTTGCACTGAACTGATGCTTTAAAAAGAAAGATGATTAAAAGGAAAATGTTACTCTTTATTGTGATGCACAGAACAATTTCTAGCAGTTCTAGGCTGCTTATTCTAGAACCCTCTCAGTGTTGCAACTGCAACTCCTGAATCTAACTGCAGATGCCCCAAAATCAGAATCCTTGGGCTGGAAGGGACCTTGGAGGTCTTCTAGTCCAACCCCCTGCCCAATGCAGGAGACCTTATTGCATCTTGGACAAATGGTTGTCCAATCTCTTCTTAAAAGCCTCCAGTGATGGAGCACCCACAACTTCTGTAGGGAAGCCGTCCCACTGATTAACTGATTCTCACAGTCATGAAATTTCTCCTAAGTTCCACGTTGGACCTCTCTCCAATGAGCCTCCACCCATTGTTTCTTGTCCTGCCCTCAGGTGCTTCGGACAATAGGTCAACCCCTTCTTCTGTCTGAAGAGAAGCAATTTTATTTTGGTCTTCTGCAATGCCTGTTCTTATTCTAATCCCTGTGAAATGGTGTCACCAGAAAAGACTATCCATTTTCTGATGGCATCTAATGGTAGTCTCCATGTGACCCTACCAAAAAGCCAAGCCCCACCACCTTCTCCCTCAGTGTCCTTGCTTTCTGCTTTCTCCCATTGAGGTCCTACTCAAAGTAAAGGAGGTGAATTCTGCCTCTTCAAAATCACTCTAACCTGGAGGAAACCTCACAGGTAGAATTGTATGTGTGGAAGTTCCCACATGAGCTCAGATTTTCCACTTTGGAAAATTGGAACCCAGTAGAAAGCTTAGTGGGTGTTCAGGAAGGCATTTCAAATGATTTGTCCTCAGGGCAACCCTGAAGAAGGCCTTGGATTAGTCAGTAAATCTCCTTTTTCTTAGAAGTTCCTGGCATGGCGTGGGCATCTGGGCTCCTTTCTGATGAGTGGCTGGAAGACGGCTGATTCTTCCAGTTTGAGGTTTGATGTCTGTAGCTTGAAGACATCCCCGTAACCATGTCCATCTTCACCCACCCCATATCACCTTGCTCAATTGTTACGGTGCAGCTCCTCTTTCCAATGTTAAAGTTAGCGCATCCATCACGGAACTGAAGTTCCTCTCTTGTAGAATATGAATGAAAGGACACACCAGTCCTAAAACGAGTAACAAGCTGCCAGGAAAGTTGGAGAATATGTCAAAGAGTAATGGATGGCTCAGTAATTGGCTCAGCCAATCTCACTGTATACATGTTATACTTTGATAATAAAGGTTCATTCATTCTCCAGGTCCTCTCTATGTTCTTGTGGAATATGCCTCCAAGGGGAATTTAAGGGAATACCTGAGAGCTCGCCGGCTACCTGGCATGGATTATTCCTTTGATACCTGCAAGCTTCCTGAGGAACAGCTGACCTTCAAGGATTTGGTCTCCTGTGCCTACCAGGTAGCCCGTGGAATGGAGTATCTGGCATCTCAGAAAGTGAGTAGCCAAGCATTTGAAAAAAAGCAGACTTCCAGAGGCTAGAAAAGATGGCTTATAATGGGAATGTGGAACAAAACCACTAAGTTATATTAAGGAGACAAGAATAACATTGGGCCAGACAGCTAAGAAAGGAGATAAATAGTCTAGAAGAAGTAGAAGAAGCTGAAATGGTATTTATTTAGAAGTGAATCAGCATACAAAGTTCTGTCTTGGAGATGGAATAGCTAAATGTTGATTTGAAGATGATATATTTTATTCTTTTGGTTAACTGAGAGAAAGGGTGCACAAAATGTGGGATGCCTAGACCAAAAGTGTACTGCATCTTGAAGATAGCATGAAAGATTAACTGAAATTAAATGAATTAATTTCACTGTTAGATGCCTCAAACAAAAATTGACCAGCCTATTGAAGCTGAAACTGATGAAACTGCTGTATTGTAAAATATTGTGAAACCTAGATCAACGGGAAACATATTGCTTCATTTGCTGTTTAGTGGGGAAAATTGCCTTTAAAAAAAAAACAGATCCATTACCCTTCTCCTATTTCTCAAAATAATTCTTTTGGCAATGCCCCAATCTGAGCATAACCATAATTCCTCAAAGACGGTCAAATTCCAAAGTTTTGGAAATATAATTCAACATAAAAACAACATCTTTAACATTGAGGGATTTCCCTATAAATCTTCTTGCGTAATAAGATCTTATTCTTCCCTGCAAAATCCAGTAAATCAGAGATCAAATCATAGGGAACAATGAAGGTTCATTTTTTTTACGTGTCGCCAACAAAGGAAATTTAATGTTGCTGTTTTTAGTAACCTCTACAGTCAGTCCTCAACCTGTGATCACAATTGGGCCCCAAATTTACGTGGCTAAGGGAGACAGTTAAGTTATGAATTTAGCCCCATTTTATGACTTTTTGCCACAGTTGCTAAGTGAGTCATTGCAGTTGTTAAGTTAGCAACACTTAAGTGAATCTGGCTTAATAGTAATAATAACAAAGTTGGAAGGGACCTTGGAGGTCATCTAGTCCAACCCCCTGCTCAGGCAGGAAACCCTATACCATTTCAGACAAATGGCTGTCCAGTCTCTTCTTAAAAACTTCCAGTGTTGGAGCATTCACCGCTTCTGGAGGCAGGTAGTTCCACTGATTAATTGTTCTCACTGTCAGGAAGTTTCTCCTTAGTTCTAGGTTGAGTTCTAGTTCTAGTTCTAGGCTTCTTCTAGTTCTAGTTCTAGGCTTCCCCCGTTGACTTTGCCTATCAGGAGGTCGCAAAAGGGGATCACGTGAACCCCTCTGGGACTCTGCAATCGTCACAAGTACAGGCCAGTTGCCAAGCGGCTGAATTTTGATCACGCGATCACGGGGATGCTTCAAGGGTCATGTGAAAAACTATCATAAGTCACCTTTTTCAGTGCCATTGTAACTTTGAACGGTCACTAAATAAGTCCTTGTAAGTCAAGGACTCCTTATAGTCTCAAACAAGACATAAAGAGCCGCCACTACATTCAAAGTCTCCATGTCACTGCAACTAATTTATACTCTAAAGCACAAGGAATTAAACAGATTTATAATGAAGAATACAGATGTTTAAACTGACCTGAAATGTCCATTATAATTTTTTCTCAACATTTCCCCTATAAACTGTTTCTTTGCAGTGTATTCACCGGGACCTGGCAGCCAGAAATGTTCTGGTCACGGAAGACAACGTGATGAAGATAGCTGACTTTGGTCTGGCCAGGGATGTTCACAACATCGATTATTACAAAAAAACAACTAACGTGAGTGGAAAGCTTCTGAAAAATGGGGTGGTTCTGGTCACGGGCCATCCAGATGTGCCCAGAATTCCTAAGGCAGCATGAGCAACACCCTATCAAGGGGAGGGTAAATTGGATAGACTCTAAAATAGTTTATTTAAGCTCTTAAGTAAATAAATGATCCATTAATCAAAAACCTCTGAAGTGATATGAGCTAGAGCTGCATATTCTTAGGGAAAATCTTCCTTGTCATTATGGAATCCTCGGCTTGTCTCCTTTTATCGTAGATTTGTTAAAAGTTTGGGTAAACTGGGTAGATTACCAGATTACCGAATGTTGGTGAAATCTGCTTGGGTTTTCACCCTAGACAGGAGATCTCACGATGTGTTACCATTTCCAGCTGGATCTGGACCAGCAGCCCAGAGAATATTTCTGGTAAATCCATCTTCTTACAAGAGGAACGTTTTTATATACCAGTGCTTGCAATGCTTTGCCTGAACGCAGCCAGCTGATTTCCACCTTATTTGTGGAATAAAGCCACGAGGGTGTGCATATGTTGGGGACAAGTGAAAGATTTGCAGTTTGGTAAGAGGACAAACGATGGGCCAATTGATCTTGCAACCGACCTCGTGGTTATCTTACAAGGAAGAAGGTTGTGAGGGATGCTCTCTGGGCTTGCTTGTTTTCTTGCAGACGTTTCCTTACCCAAACTAGATAATGGTCTGTGGAGATTCTCCGTCATCCAGGTCACGGTTGCCCCAAAGGTGCTTTTTCAAAAGGCAACTGGATTTTGTTTTTCCTCGAAAACGTTTCGCTTCTCAGCCATGAAGCTTCTTCAGTTCTTCAGAGAAGCCAAACGTTTTCAAGGAAAACCAAAATCCAGTTGCCTTTTGAAAAAGCACCTTTGGGACAAACTAGATAATGAAACATCTGCAAGAAAACAACCCGATCCAGGGAGCACCAAGGAGCCCGCATTTCAACCCTGAGCTACAAATATTCTCCTTTTTTTGGAGGAAGGTGGCACTAGATACACCAAATCAAGCAGATAAATCAGCGTAACGATCATCTTCACAGTAGACAATGATTAGATGAATTGGGGTTAGTTGGGATTAAAAATTGTTTGGACTCGCTTATAGCAGAGGGGGTCAGACGGTCTGGAAGGCAGAAATTGCTGACGGGCGTTCTCTTTTCGTGTCCCCAATGACAGGGCCGGCTGCCTGTGAAATGGATGGCTCCCGAAGCCTTGTTTGACCGTGTCTACACTCCTCAGAGTGATGTGTAAGCAATACCCACCATTTCGAAACAAAACTTTCCCACTCAGGGAAAGAGGGGGGATGGCGTGCAGAGAAGACCTGCCGAGCTCCGTGAATAAGTGGACCTGCTCCATCCATTGGCCTCAGCCGAGGCTTCCAGAAAGATCAAAGAGACGAGCTGCATCTATTTAACCACTTATCTAATTCAGGCTTCTGTTCAGCTGCGTCAACAGACTGGCCGGTGTTTGGTTTTTAAAAAATACAATTCGGGAAATTCAGTCATCAAGCGATTGGTGACCTGTTGCTTTGCATGGCTTTCGTAGGGGCAAAATACAGCTTAATTTCTTTTCTCTTTTCCCCCCTTTTTTTCAAAATTTCACCGGCTCTTTCAACATTGGTGTTTTCAGATGGTCGTTTGGGGTGCTGCTATGGGAGATCTTCACTCTGGGAGGGTCCCCCTATCCAGGAATCCCAGTTGAAGAGCTTTTCAAACTCTTGAAGGAAGGCCATCGTATGGACAAGCCAGCAAATTGTACCCCAGATTTGTAAGTTTTCTACCTGAGAAAGTCATACTTTGGGGAAGCAGGTCTTTCCATCTGCCAGGGTGAATTCTTGTTAATTCAGTTGCTTCACATCCATATTTTCCTTCCTTCCTTCCTTCCTTCCTTCCTTCCTTCCTTCCTTCCTTCCTTCCTTCCTTCCTTCCTTCCTTCCTTCCTTCCTTCCTTCCTCCCTCCCTCCCTCCCTCCCTCCCCCCCCTTCCCTCCCTCCCTCCCTAAACTGCCCATTAAAACTGCCAAAGATTTTCGGTCAAGTTTCTAGGCAGCCTGTAGACCCATCCGATCTTCTGTGGAGAAACGTGGCATCATCTTCACCAGCCCTTAAGTTGGCTTTCCTCAGGGGTTAAAGACCCTGCTTTGGGACAGCCGTAGCCATACCTTTCCTCTGTGGGACGTCAGTAATTACAGAGCTGGAGGTATTTCTGGAAGATCATCTTGATCACCTCCAAGCTCACACGGTTGCTTAGTGTGTAGTCATAAAAGACCTTGGGGCCAATCCCTCCTCCTCAGCCTCAGTGGCAGTGTGGAATAATGGGTGAATGGTGGGCTAAGATTCACATTCACCCGGAAGTGACACACTCTCTCTCCCTCTCTCCTTCCCTCTCTCTCTCCTCCCTCTCCTCCCCTCTCCTCTCTCTCCTTCCTTCTCCCCCTCCCTCCCTCCCTCCCTCCCTCCCTCTACCCCTCTCCCTCCCTCTCTCCCTCTCTCCTTCCCTCTTCCCCTCCCTCTGCCCCTCTCCCTCCCTCTCAGTCCAAACAACCTCAGAGGGTTACTGTTGTGAGGAAAAACAAGAAGAGGGAGCAATTTGGATGCTCCCTTGAACTTTTCTGCCATTAATATGGGTTTATAAACCTAAAAACTATCGTTGCGTGGGTCTTACCTCTGACTTACTCGAAGATCAAAGCCTTGTTTGGTTTTTTTGAATGTGACTGGGTAGAAAACATTGGCAGCAAACAAGAGGCCTGCCCCCTCCCCTCTCTCCAACCTGCTGATCAAAGCTGGTGAGCTTTCCAGCGTCCTTCATCGTTGGTGCTGATCAGTCCCTTCTCTTCCAAACCAGGTACATGATCATGAGGGAGTGCTGGCATGCGGTTCCCTCACAGCGGCCAACTTTTAAGCAGCTGGTAGAAGACCTGGACAGAGTGCTAACCGTGACCTCCACAGACGTGCGTATCTCCTCCTTCCTTAACAACTGTAGCTCTTGTGCTAGGCCCGGGCACTGTACTCGGATGTTAGGCGGTTTGAACATTCTTGAGTTTTGCAACCATTTTAACAGCGTGGAGAGCTACAGTGAGCGATTAAGGAGAGAGGCTGCAGTCAGCAGCATAGGAGAATGCATTCTCACTGCTGCAGTGTAACATTTAACTTTAATGCAGTTATTGACATGATTTAATTTCTTTATTTGGAACAGTTTAATGCACCTGTTCCCACAGTGCATTTTCATATATATATATATATTTTAAAGACAGCCAGTAGAAAAGAGTTATGGGACAAAGCCAAAACAGTCTGCCTAACAGTAGCAAAAGTACCCAAGTCCCAGAAAGAACGGAGCATAGCTTGCAAACCGTTTCAGATGCCGCCAAGTAAATCTACTACTAGAGAATGTATCCCACAGTCCCAATGCCACCACTGAGAAAGCCGGGTCTCCACCCCAAGGTGGAGGTGAGCTTTTTCTGAACAGGGCCCACAAGGAGGAATTAAGTAATTGGACAGGTCTACACAGGAGGAACCTTGTCTGGGGTTGCACCTTGGTGTTAATGGAACAATTGCCTCAGCTCGGGATTGACCACGGATCCTGGTCAATAATGCCTTCCTAGGATACTTTGAATCCTAATTTCATTTGAGTCCTGCCAAGCTGACATTAAACCACACCCGGATTCATGAAAGCAGGGTGGCCCTTAGTGCGTGGAGGCCAGGCGGCTTCACCCACTGGCGGTGGAATTTCAGATCTTGCCCAAGAAAAGAAAGGAAGAAGGTGGGGTCCTTGGGGTGGGGTCCTACAAGGTGGGGTCCTTGTAGCATGTGCTCCTTGCTGACATTCACCTCGTCCTTCTCCTTGCAGGAATATATCGACCTCTCCGTGGCCTTCGAGCAATACTCCCCCAGGGGCCAGGACGCCCACAGCGCCTGCTCCTCGGGAGATGACTCCGTGTTTGCACACGACCTTCTCTCGGAGGACCCTTGTCTTCCAAAGCCGCAGGCCAACGGCCTCATCAGGACATGAGGACGGGCGGAGCCTGGAAAACTAGATTCGTGAATGTATGTCTGAGGGGAACTCGGGAACGAGACCCAGGGGAAGGTGTGTCGTTCTGCTCCACGGCACAGAAGGGTGCGTTGCTGTGTAGCCGTGGCGCCCGCACACACACACACACGAACGTACTTCCTACTGTTCTCGTCAAACGCACGGAAACCTCGGAAGGCAAAGAAGAGGATGGTGAACCTCCACCCTTTTGAGTCCGTTTTCTGTGCTCGCAATTCTAGGAGTGGGTGGGGAAAATGAGAGAGAGAGAAAATAAACACATAACGTGCACAGAATGTAGGAAGCTTTGCCCTGGTGCCCTCGTTGCACGGATCTCCTTTGGGGTGCCATGTTGCCTGCAGGGAATCTTAAGTAAGTACTGATTTTATATTTGATAAATATAAAATTTCGCCATCTGCTTAAGGACGTATTGAAAGCCATTCTGAGGAGTTAATCACTCTTGAAAGGGCTAAACCTCTGTTAAGGTGGCCTTCGCTTTTCCCACGCTGGGGATCCAAGCCAGCTCTTGCACTAACAGTTGGATAAAGTGAGTGTGTGCAGGCAAGACCAGACGGGAAGGCCTGGAGGTGTTGCAGGCTCTAGAAATTTATGGGGGTGTGGTTTGGGTGTTGGGGTGTGCGTGTGTGTCATTTGTTAATGAGCGTGTAGCAATGACTTTGGCTAACTTTTCCAGGGGATTTCTATGAACTGTAAAAATCCTGCTATTTGCTACATTTATTTAGCTATTTTCTGGGTGAGTTTTCTGTAGATAAGGTTTTAAATATATTTGTAACGGAGGCCTATAATTTCCCCCCAGAAATCTATTATCAAACACTTGGAGAGAAAAAAAAAACCACAATATTACGGGTACCCATAGCCAAGCGCCTTTCAACGAATCGCAAAGTTTTATTTCCTACAATTGTGCATATATCTATAAATAGCTCTTGTGTGTATATAATATCTCTGATATTAACATGGCTGACAAGACTGAGGAATTTATTCCAGTTAAGAATTCTTCCAGAATAGGACATACTGATTTAGGCAACGGTTTTCTTTTATCTTGTCAGCTTGTTTTGTTTTAAAAATTTATATTTTAACATGTATATTTGTAAAATTATTTATAGATATTAACATATGTTCATTAATGTATACATTTAATTTTTTTCATCAGATTTAAGGATTTTAACTTATTAAAAATAGAGGAAGATCATTCAAGATTGTTTTTCTGAATTCCTGATTGAAATCTTAGAAAAATGTATAGCTGTATAGTCCTTCAACACATTACTTTAATACTAATTTTTCTTTATAAAAAAAATAACAAAAATGGTTTTCCTGGGTTGCAACAAAGATCAGGACATAGTTCTGTAATATTGAAATTAAACCCAAATACTTGACAGCTGGAATAACCATCTCTGTAAAATTGCTAAGAAACCTTTCATCACTTTTGCCTCTGTGCATTAAGTTGGAGGGATTTTTTCTTCTTCTTTGAATGAAGGTGCTCTTCATGGTTGAAAAAATAACAGATATGTGGCAGAACTGAATGTTGACTGCAAATGAGATTAATCCTCTGTGTGTGTGTGTTCCCATTTGCATTTTTTACGGTACAGAAAAGGATCCAAACAAAATAATAATTCAAAATATACATAGAGAAAGTTCTGGTGATTGTAGGTAGACTTCGAACCTAACATTTTGCTTGGGAAAAATGCTAGGTTTTGCGGATAACTCAGTCAAAACACTCCAGGTACCTTGCTAGCATTTTAAAGAGTTGTTGCAAGATTTTCTTTTAAGAGTCTTAGAGAGCAGTTCCGGTTTCTGATGTAAGAATTTGAAACGGAAGACTGATTTTCACTCCTGCTGGTCCCAAACCACAAAAATGCAAGGGACCCTCCTGTCTTTTCCTCTAGTTGACCCATAGGAGAACCCAAAGGACATCATCCAACCAATTCCCAAATTCCTGATCTATCACTAGTCAAAAAACTCCCTCTGTCCTGTTTCACATGGGGGGAGGGGTGAAGCACCTGCAGTTCTCCTCCGAACGTATCCATTCCGTCTGTTGATGTGCGTTGGGTAGCTTGCTAAACTCCAATCGGAGAAGTTGCTGTGGATGGGAAGCCAGGCAGGGGATAGTTCGTTGTTAAAGACTGAAAAATCAGCAAAAGCACAGAAATCCACCATAAGCTTCCCGGCTTCCTCTCCAGCATTCCTTTCTTGCACTGAAAAGCCCCCAGCGCTGTGAAAATGAAATGGGAGCAAGTCAGCAACTTTGCAAAGAGTTGTTTTCCCCAGTAGCTCAGGGGAAACAGGAAAACAGATTCCAAGATCAAGAGGTTGAGCCTTTAATTTGGGGTGGGGGTGGCAGATAGTGGCCAGCTTAGTCCTCAAAGCAAGGAGGCAGACGTTCCCCTGTGCTGGAAAATGGATGTCCTCAAGGTCTCCAGAACCACCACACCTAAATGGAAGATGGCGGCTCTGCTACGAATCGTTTCTGAATCATGAAACGCATCAGGTCCAAAGCTGATGCCAAAGTGATAACAGCCATTGGAGCAAGGGGCATATCTATTGAACCAGGAAGTTAAAAAAAAATAGGGATATGTAAAACGGAGTAAGAACAGGGTTCTAGTTCTGGAATTGGGATTAAGGAGGAAGTTGGATGCAAGAACCTACCACGTAGCCATTCTACATATCAGCAATTTTACTAAGCACCATTTGCAATGGAATGTACAAATGTCCTTGGAGAAGTTTGTATATCCCAAAAGTGCTTTTTCCAAACACAACCGGACTTTGCTTTCCTTGAATATCTTTCGCTTCCCGTCTAGGAAACTTTCTTGAGCCCCTGAAGAAGCTTCTTGGATGAGAAGCGAAACGTCTTCAGGGAAAAACAAAAGCACCTTTGACACAGCCGTGACCTGGACGACTTGAGAACCTCCAGGGAAGTTTTAAACTTTTTAATTTGCATAGTTTTAATATTTTAATTATTATTTTTTAATTTATCTTTTTATAATCTGTAAGCCACCCGGAGTCGCCTTATAGGGACAACGGGCAGCAAAGAAATTTAATACACAAGTAAGTAATAAATAAGGGCTGCTGGATCTAATGGTTAGAGAAAGAAACTACGGAAGGACTCGCCCTAATGGATTAGGGAGCTAAAATTGGAGGTAGGAAATTTGTGCCTCCAGACTTGCAAAATGCTGCTAATATAACTTTACAGTAAAATAGAATTAGCTCACGTAGCTGTTATTTTCGGTCTGGTTTACCGGAAAGAGCAGACATCAGTCGGATTCATTCGCACGTTACATTACACCATTCCAGATCAACATTCAGCATATTCTTGCAATACCACAAGACGGATTCAAAATAATTAATTTATAGAAATGGAGCTTCAAAGAGTTTTTTTTTAAAAAATAGAGTTCTATAGAGACATACTTTTGGGGGGAATAAAAAATTGTGCCATTTTCTTATCGGGCCTGTTAGTTTTGTACATTCCAAGCCTCTGAAATTCACTCTTGCAGCCTCAATGGTTACCTTAAATATATTATGTTGGCATATAATATATTTATGAAAGATTTTACAAAGATATATTTCTTACATAACTTTAAAGCCAGGGTTTGAAAACTTGAATGTTTCTTTAAACCTCTATTCCTGTCCGTGTTGTGTTGCAATCAATAAGTTTGCAAATTGTGACATTTTGATGAACCTTTTCCCAGCTCAGTGTCTTCTAGCTTCTGTATTGCTTTTGAACAATTTAGAAGATGTGAAACAAAAAACAAAACATATCCTGTTTTTGTTTACCTGGCCCCCAAATAAAAAAAACTTAAACCTAATTTATTGTCACTCCTGCCTTTATTTTCTGAGTGAACCGTTTAAGATGGTCTATGTACAGGTAGACCTCAACTTAACAAGTGTATGTTTAATGACCGTTCAAAGTTACGGCAGCACTGGAAAAAAGTGATTTGTAATCGTTTTTCACATGACCACTGCAGCATCCCCACAGTCACGTGATCAAAATTTGAACGCTTGGCAACTGGCTTGTACTTATGACAGTTGCAGCATCCCGGTGTCACGTGATCCCTTCTTGAAACCTGACCAGTAAAGTCCAGGGGGAAGCTAGAGTCACTTAACAAATGTGGCAAGAGAAGTCATAAAACGGGGCAAAACTCACTTAACTCTCTTGTTTAGCAACAGAAATTTTGGGCTCAGCTGCGATCTTAAAGAATTACCTGTATACAAAGCTAGAAAAGAGGGCAAGGTGCTCCTTGACTTACAAGCGTTCGTTTAGCGACCGTCCAGCGATGCAAAAGGGCCCTGAATTCCATGGCTGGGGAATTCTGGGAGTTGAAGTCCACCCATCTTAAAAGTTGCCAAGCTTGAGAAATAATAACAATAAAGAAGTTGGCAGGGACCTTGGAGGTCATCTAGTCCAACCCCCTGCTCAGGCAGGAAACCCTATACCATTTCAGACAAAATGCTGGTTTAAACAGGCGCAGAGCTTCAAACGTGACTGCAGAGATGTGACTCCCCCCCCCCCTTTTAAGCCTTTTCCGTAGCTTTTCCCTGTAATTCCTTAGCATTTTTCAAATTGGCCCTTTGGAGACGAGAGGAGGGCGTTTATTTTTTACAAGAAGGAGCTCTTCTTTGGGGTAGCCATCTTCCCCTCTGCAGCACCAGGAACCCCCTCCCCAATTTTAGCACAAACTACGAACCGAGGGAGGTCAGGAAGCTTCTGTTTCTTGAGTCTCCAGTAGGAAAGTTCAGACTTTCTCTACTGCTGCTAGTCAACGGGAAGTGCATGAAGCCCTCGGGTTATCTCTCGGCTTCCCGTTGTGTCTCTTGAGGATAAACGGTGCCAACTGGCTCCCCACCGGAGGTTCTATCTGCTGCTATCTGCCACGAGTAGGTGCTTCTGTGTTTTGCGCTGAAATCTCTACATCTGGTACACTTTAATACTCTTGTCAGGCTTTTGCTTCCCCACAAGTGTTATCTTGTAATAATTGCACTTTGCCTCCAGCCATGCTCGCTTTGCATAATAAACAGAAGGTTTCATAAAAGAGAGCATTTAATCGGGACTTCTGGAACTGCCGAACACTGATAGCTTTGAGATACGGAGCCAGCCTCCTTTTCAACAAGTTTCTTTCAAGTCAAGGTTGGCTCCTACTGACTTGGAATACACACTTGGCTTCCTGTCCTGGCCGTTGCGCCAAACAGGATGCGTGTTCAGATCTAGCCCACAGAGTTTTCTGGAGGCCTCCCGTCTGAAAAGCAACCCAAAGGTGACCCTGCTTAGCTTCACAGGTCAGTGAGGCCCTGCCGTTTGCTAAGAGAAGCAGCCTTGGTTGAGTCGGAAAGGCCTCCTTCTCTGGGACCGTCTCCTTATTGGCCCGGGGGTAGTGCACAGCGTCCTCCTTCCATTGACCTCCACGGCCTTCAGCTGGAGCAGGAGAACTTCAGCCTTTCCTCCAGAAGATGCTGTTGGGAGGAAAGATTAGCAGCGCCTCCCGACAGTTGGGTTCCACCATCTGCTTTTAAACAGCACCATACAATACGCTCTTGCCTCTTTGGGATGTTCATACATGTGTACAGATGTGTGCAGAGCCCAGAGAAACACGTTAGGGCTTTCGTCAGACTGGCTGGTTTCAGCTCCTGCCCTGCAGAGACACAAGTACACAAGTACCTAGCCTAGCAACACATCCTTCACTCCTTCGCCATTAGTGCTGGTATCTGGGACCACCAGGATTGGAAGCCAAATCCTTTGGAAGGCCTTTGGTTGGCTACTCCCACCATCAGGCAGAAAGAGCACAATTTCAGGTCTGTTTTGCCCACCCCAAAACATCCCTAAAAACTAGTCATCAAATGGTGATTATTCCAACCTGTATACCTTTCCGATTGCAGTGATTCTGAGCAGCTAACAAGCCCAAAACACCAAGGGGAAAGTTTAAAACTCACTGAATGACAACAATGACACCCGGCCCAACTCAATGGTCTGTTTTCAGAGGGTAGAAGAAGCCTCAGCCGCCTTCAAAAGCCATGTTCCTGCTGGCTGGAGAATTCTGGGAATTGAAGTCTGCAAGTCTTAAAAGTTGCCAAGGTTTGGACACCTCTGGGTTAACCCATCTTGGGGTTTTTCCCCATACAGCAAAGTGAGAGACATCTAACTGTACCTAACTTTGAGTTCAGAAGGGAGATGAAATATAGACCCAAATATATTTGGGTTCACATTTCACTCCGGGGACAACGTATCCGGCTGCTTATTAACAGAGGATCAAAAAAAGTGAAGGTGGTGTTATAAAAATCTCTGCACCTTTTGCATGGCACACACATTAAAAAGGGGCATGGTGTCAATCACACAGTGTAGCCGTTATCTCGACATCCCTACACGCTAAGAGACACTCGGTTCCCCCCTGGTTCCCCTGATTGAGTTCACAAAACAGATTTTGTGACCTTTGTCAGATGGTACCCAATCTTGAGCAATTGTAACCCCAAAGATGCTGGAATCTTCCTTAGAGAAACAGACCTGAAGCCCTGGCTTTGTGATCCCTTTGTGACACACTGCTAGAGAAGACAGCAACCACACCATTTTGAAACGCACAGCAGGAAAGCTGAGGAAATAACACAAACTTCAGACGGGCAGAATGTTCTCCTCAAACTTGTCACGAAAGCAAGGAGTTAATTCTTACTACACACATAACAATTTGGTTCCTTGCCCAGGCAGATAAATCATTTCTTTTTAATTAAACTATGATCAAATTGGCATAACTTGTTTTTGAAGCAAAATCTTAAAAACAGTTTCACTTGCTTTAATATTAAGTTGCTGCTGGCAAAACAGGAAAACCAAGTTGATTAATGGGCTCCTTGCTAGCAAATACTTTCAGCACGAAAAATATTTGATACCAAATGTACAAGCGCACACATACGTTTATTTGAACATATTTGAGCAACGCAACTCCTAAGCTGAGGCTCCTGGCTCTTGGAGCAGCTGTCCATCATTCTTCAAGTGGCAATCTTCAAGTTTTAAAACCAAGGCTATTTATTAATCACTCCTTGAAATCTGGAGAAGTAACAGCCACCGAAGAGCAGGTTACGCATAAAAATCCGGCACTATTGTCTCCATTCGCCTCTTTTGCCAATGCTACATTGTGAAAACAGTTGTAGAGATGTAAAATTGGGGGAAAGTCTAAGATCAGCCAAAAAATCCGAATTGCACAATGTGCTGTAAAGACGACCACGGCGAAAACAAGATTACCAAAAGGGTGGGCACAATTTATCAAGCCTATCCCTAATTCTCCCAAAGGTGCTTTTTTTCCCCAAAGGCCACTGGACTTTGTTTTTTCCTGGAAGACATTTCACTTCTCATCCAAGAGGGTTCTTCAGTTCTAGTTGAAGAGTTCTAGCTGAGTTCTAGAACTGAAGAAGCTTCTCAGAAACATCTTCCAGGAAAAACAAAGTCCAGTGGCCTTTGGAAAAAAAAAGCACCTTTGGGACAACCATGACTTGGATGATGGAGAATCTCCGGAGACATCTCCCTAATTGTGCAAAAAAAAAAATTCCCTTCTAAAATTGGTGCATTGCAGGTAGTCCTCTATTTACGAGTGAAATGGAGCATAAGTTGTGATGGCCGTAAATCAGGTCCCCCAGGCAACCAACCCAATTTTATGACTTTTGTTTTGCGGCAGTCATTAAGTGACTTCTATGTCATTAAGTGAAGCAATGGTTCACTGTGGGCTGGTTTTGCTGAAAACTGGAAACAAACGCCACTTTTGTCAACATGTCGTAAAACATAGTCACGTGAACACGGTGCAAATGGGGTAAAGGCAGGCCGGTTGCCCATCGCCCGACCTGCGGATGGAGGCAGGGGGGGTCAGGATTTTGGAACCGGGTCATAAGTACCCAAAGGGAAGTCCGTATTAACGTCAAACAGTCACTAAAGGACTCCCTGTATTCTAATGCTGAATACTTTGAAAGGTATAGAAATGCTCAGATTTATTAATCAGTATTTTATTTATAATAAGGCCTAAATACCACACTTCGTCTCCAATGGAAACTTGCTCTTTTAATTAATTTTTTCCCCCTTTAAGACATGTACGAACAGAATGCTACCAGGTTCCCCCCCCCTACTCTACTTAATTTTATATACACACACACACACACAGGGCGTGTGTCAGCATCTCTCTGAACCATCTCTCTGGCAAAAGGTAACGTCAACATTACACTGGAAAAGGCAAGCTATTTCTTGCAAGGTAGAAACTGGGTACACACCCAGTTATTTTGAGGGATCAAAAAAAATAATAATTTTGGGATGTTGGAACTAGCCCACATTAAAAGTCCTTTGAACATTTGCTCCGTTAAAAAGGCAATTTACCCAAGGGTCGTTTTTTGTTTTTTGTTTTTAAATACAAAATGAATACGCACGGCATATACGTTTCCTAAATATAACCCCAGAAGTGAAAAAACGTTAAAAAGAAGAACACACCTACAGTATTTTCACTTTCAACAGAGCAAAAGCACAGCAAGAAAGCCGTGGCAACCTGTAGGACCAGATCCAGGCCTCCTCTAAGCCAACATTCTGTTATCATAAGCAGCTGGAATAGCAAAGCCCAGAAAATAGATCAGCAAAATATAAATGCAATGTACCCCCGTACCCTCCTCGCCTAGCAACAGGTAGCAAGCACCAAACCAATTCTGATCTGTTATCAACACACCGCTGAGGCAATAGCAGGTTTAACCTCCACGAATCTGCCTAATCTCTTTTTAAAGTCACCTGATTTGTTGCAAACCAGCCTGCATATCCAGGTGGAACCATACAGCACCCCATTGATGCAACCTGCTTCTAAATGGAAAACAGCTCTCTCACGCAAGCGTTCAGATGTAGGAGTTGGAAGTATTAATCAGACAAGCATTCCATCTCTTGATTCTTTTACACGTTTGAGTTAATTTTGCAGGTTGGACGAAGCCATTCACTTGAAGGGAAGAAAAAAAAAATTGGTACCAATAGAAGGGAATATTTGCAGGGTTGTTGAAGGAAAAGTCATCATGGTTCAGTCCAAGCCGGGAATAAACAACATGGCGACTGCTTTAGAAAGAAGGTTGCAGTTTATTGAAGAGGAGAGCCGGACAGAAAGATGGCTCTGGAAGAAAAGAGAAAAAGCACACGTAGGGAGTGGGTTTTTATACCCTCTTGAGCCTTTTGTTTGGAGTTGTTCCTGTGGCATGAACTTTGACCTGAGTCTGAGTGTGCCTTTTTGGCATCTGTGGTTTAATCCTATTATGTCCTGTCTTAGAGTCTGTGTGGGGTACGTAGATTTTAGGTGTCTTTGTCTTCTTAATCTTCTAGCTTCAATGTTCCTGAATGGTTTACATCTGCATTTCTACAGAGCTGGTTTCTGCTTGGGGGAGAGAGACTTGGGGTTATTAAGAAAACTGGGCATGCTTTTCTGTCTCTTTAAGATCCTTTGAGGAAATATATTTTTCTGCCCTTTTAATATTTCCTTCTCTGGGGGGCTGACTTCCCACAGGGTTGAACTGTGGGGTCCTTGGTGCTCTCTGAGCTGGGTGGTTTCCTTGCAGATGTTTCGTGACCCAAACTAGATAACATCATCAGGGCTAGAAAGGAGTCGATTTGTGGAGAGGAGGAGGAGGAGGAGGAGGAGGGGGACTGAAAGGTCCTTGGTGCTCTCTGAGCTGGGTTGTTTTCTTGCAGACATTTCATTACCCAACTACAGAATATCATCAGTGTTAGAATGGAGTAGGGTTTGTGGAGAGGAGGAGGTGTTGGAAAATTCTGGCTGGATGCACGATGAACATTTTTAGATTGTTCTTAGAGTTGTTCAACAAACACCACCATATTCAACAGTCTGATCTGCTAGGAAGGAGGTAACACGTGTCCCACAGGATGTAGACACATACATGGATGGAACGGCTCAGCCTCCAGAAGTTGTGGGTGCTCCACCAGTGGAGGTTTTCAAGAAGAGACTGGACAGCCGTTTGTCCAGAATGTACAGGCTCTCCTGCTTGAGCAGGGGGTTGGACTAGAAGACCTCCGAGGTCCCTTCCAACCCTATATGTTCTATGATATAAAAAAGTGTTTCATCCATAAGGTCCCACTCCATTTTCTTCTCCAGCACATTGTCCGATTCTGGAGTCTGAACAAAACTCAGGGATCTGAAGTTTGTGCCGCCAGTCCTTTTTTTCACTTAGTAATTTTGAAACTGATGGGATTAAATGAATCGTTTTCCATGCTGTTATTCCCCATCTTTAAAATAAATTGTAATTTTGTAGAATTTCTGTTTATTAACTAGAGGTAGAAATGGATTTGGATAGGTGTTTTGCTTTACGCGATCATCTCAGGTGCAAATGAACCAAGAGCTTCTCTTTTAAAGAACGGTGGAACTGCCTTTGTTGAATGCATACATCCTGCATACATCCCTCATCTCTCCAATATGGACTTGAAAAGTTTAGGCAAAAGGGGGGAATGCATGAATGCTGACTTGTAAAACAACACGGGTGTTAGAATGGAAAATATCTTTATAGCGCTTGTGTTACACAGAATGTAGATCTGATGCTCTAAATTCCTGAGGATTTGAAGCATGAGTGGAAATAGGATGCCTTTTATAATCTTAGAAATCAATGGGGTTTTTGCTTAGTAAGTAGAAGAGATCCGTTGGTATCGGGAAGAATCAAGAGATCAGTATGGCAACAGTGACATCTACTGGTTGGGAGCGGAATAATAATATAACGAATGTAAAATAGTGTAATTTTGCCTTTAGGAAAATTGTATTTTTCCTTTCTTTTCAATCTTGTTCAATAGAAACATATCTCAGATGAAGACTATTATACCTGTAGGGCAATATTCTCATTTCTTGCTAAAGCTGAAACTAGCATATTTACCTGGAAAAAAAAAGAATATTTTTCCCAAAACAATTTATGAGTCTTATTTTAAGCAGAACTTTTTTTTCTGTCTAAAGTTTATTTTGGATGTGTGCTTGTACGTGAGAGAATGTCTTACGATTCGCCAACACTTTTTGTTGATAAATACAGTATCTGCTCCTGTTTTTCCATTCCATATTGTGAAGGTTAAAATTTAAAAATAACGAATACTGTAGATCAGGAGTGTGTCCAGTCTAGGCAACTTTTAAGATCTGTGGACTTCAACTCGGAATTCCCCAGAGTTGCTGCTGGGCGGCAGTTTTATGCTGGTTCGGTTCCTTTCTCCCAGGCCGCTCCCAATCGGGAACAGGAAGTGAGAGATCCAGCCCCTGTCCGCTCCCTTGTGGGCGCTCTACAGGACTCGGTACTCTCTCCTTTCCTAGTGAACATCTACCTGAAGCTGCTGGGCAAGATCACCCGTCCCTCCATGGGTTGAGGTATCGTCCATACATGGATGATACTCAGTTCCACACCTGGTGTCCCTATCTTTCCATGGTGCTTGGAAGTTGTAAGGACCTGGACGGGGGACAACAGGTTGCAGCTGAACCCTGGCAAGCCCGAGTGGCTTTGGGTGCATGGAGCCTCATGACCCGGGTTTTTGCCATTCTTCATTCCGGACGGGGTGGCATCGCCCCATTCAGATCCAGTTTGCAACTTAAGGGTTTTCCTGGAACTCATGTCTCCTACTCGAAGGGCAAACGGTGGGGTGACTAGGAGAGTTTTTGTGCACCAGCGGTCACCTTTCCTGGATCACGATTCCCTGCGCTCAAGTTACTCAAACCTCAGCCCTCTCTCGTTCTGGACTACTGCAAGGCACTCTACACATGGGGCTACCCTCGAGTTGCATTCAGAAGTTTCAGCTGGCGCCAAGTGCAAATAAATTTAATAAATAAGGAATGTTTTTAGTTTTACGGTACGTTCTTCGCTAGGAAAAATTGGTAACAAATCAGTCTCGGCGTCCCTAAGAAATATTGACTTGGTCTTAAAAAAATTAAGATGTCAACTCTACAACAAACCTGGCTGCAGCCATTTCCTTCGTCTAAGTTGCCGCAGGATTGGGAGGGGGAGGGAGGGATTTCTACTAGTCAAAACATTTTACTGTCCTGTGGGAACCAAGGTCATTTCTGCCAGTTAGACGGGGGCTGGAGCATTTAGTTAGAAAGCCCGCCAAACTCTTCTATCGGGGAACGTAGCTGATTGCATAGCGCTGGGGTGGGGAGTTCGACTTTGTAATATTGTTTCTCTTTGAAGGGGACCTGAGACTTGGTTTCACCTTTGACCGTGCCGATACTTTGTAACCAATTAACACATTCTTTGAGGAAATCACAAGCCTTGGAGTTCTGCTTTATTCGTCTTTGTCTATTGGAACGATGACGTAGGGATGATATTCAGCAGGCAGATAAAAATTGAGTTTTCTACTTGCATTAAATAGATACTATTTATTCATTTAGTTATAAAATATACAGCTTTATTTTAAAGTCCAAAGAAAGAGAGAGCTAAATGGCTCGAGACAGAATATTTTGCAGTTTCTGCATGCTGATTTGTATGAATACGACAGTTAAGGATCAATATAATATCAGAAGCATTCATTTTTAAATGAAAGATACATTTCTCTATTTGTTTCATACAAAATAAAACTAATTCCTTCCTGTCAAAAAAAATATAAGGAAGCAATAAAGGAGTTCAAGAATGCAGAAAATATCCTATCAAATATCAGTAGCTTAAAGACTGCAGAAAAAAACCAAAAATACACCAAACCTTGTTATCCACAAAATCATTTTTACGCCTCTTCAACTGCTTTTTAGAAACAGCAGCTGGGAGTAAAGAGGAACTATTTCATACCAAACAATATTAGTCAGACTAGTGACACTGAAGCATAGAAAAACATTTAATAAATAATCTACCCCAAAATTAGAGAAGAGAACAAAACGGGAGGAATGAAGAGATCTAGCACATTTTTTCCATCTTCGAGATCAGTTCCTCACAGATTTTTGTGAGTTCCTTATTTTCTTTTACCTGTTAAAGAAGCAAGAATAAAGCATCATATGGTAAATGTTGCATAAATACAATTTAGAAAGAACTCACCACCACCATAAATACATTTATATTAACAGAGTTCTCCTTCACAGGAACAGTTCTCTCTCTCTCTCTGTACATGCATCTCTGTATGTGTGTGGTACTCAAAAGAGGTCTTTCTGGACCCTCCTCTCCCGTGGGTCTCTTCTCCGGATTCTAGAAGTCCCACAGAGCATCTGGAGCCTCCAGAAACCGGGCAAGCATGCTCGCCTCCAAAAGCCACGCAAGAGGACTGTCACGGGTGGCTCGCCACGAAACCCCCTCTCACAACTAGGGGGCAGCAACAGGAGGGGGGAGGCCAAAGGAATGCAAGGGGGAATGAGACAAATCCAGCACCCCAAGGTCATCGGCAGGGAAAGTCCGAGGCGGGGAGACCGTTCCCCAAAACAAAGCGAGTGTAACCGATTGGCTAGTGGGAGGACGAGGGGAGGAAGGAAAGTGTTCCTGTGCTGTTTGTTTGCTTGCGAAACCGCTTAGAATGGCCGTTTCTCCTTCAGGGAAGTTGCGCTCTTGGCCAAAAGATGCCCCAGCAGTTTCCTTGGCTGGCTTAGCCAGTGGGACGGTTGTGGCAAGCACACTAGGGCCACGTTTCGGAGGCCTGCCAGCAAAAACGGCACGCTGTGTCACCTGGGCCATAAATTCCCCATTAGTGGAAAAAAAGAAAAGGAAGAGCGTGGAAGGGCGTCTCCTCCCTCTGGTCTCCCTGCTGGAAAGACCGGGGCCCTGGGAGGACGGGGGTCGGGCTGACCTTCTGCTCGATGCTGCTCTCCAGCGACTGGACCCTCATCTGTTCTTTGCGCAGGTTGGCATCGAGCGCAGCCACCTCCGACTGGGCTTTGCTTCTCACCTGGGCGATCTCCTCGTTCGCTCTGCGTGCGAGAAAAACGGCCCCCATTGAAGGGTTTCTCCCCCCCCCCCAACTTGAAAGCACCCTCAGCCCGTGGGGGACCCTGACGCCCCACTCACTGATCTAACTTCTCCTCCGCGTGGGCCTTCAGGGCTTGGTATCTCTGCTCCTCCTTCTTAATTCTTTCCAGGTAATCCTCCACGCATTTCTTCAGAGTGTCTTCATTCTGGAGAAGGAGAACAAGTCCTCTGATTTCACGGCCCCGGGACGATTCCCACCTTCCCCGTTTGCTTCTTGAGCACAAAACCCCTGCTTGGCCATCACAGAAAACGATCCGCTTCCGAACGGGAATATTATACATTCTTTTGGAGAAAAGATCAGTTTGAGGTCCTAGCTCCTTTCACCAGTGTTGTCACCATTGCTAAACTATTGGTAATTAGATTCTTGAAAAGTCTTACGTGGATATTTAGGGTAGCATTTTGCCTGTTTAGAGGCAAAATCTTTCTTTAGGCAAAATTGTTTTTCTCCAATAGAGCAAACACAGATAGCTGATCAGATGCAGAAACTGGAATTTAAAATAAATGTTGGCTTAGTGATGCCATTCTCTTCTGGCCAATTAATGTAATTAACCAGCAGACAATACCGATTCCATATGTACAGAAAGCAAACATCTTTTTAAAAAAGCAGAAACAGCACCCTCCTAGCAAAAATAATCAGCATAAAGAGCTATTAACAGCATTTAATTTAACACTCCTTCCAAAACACAATTATCCCCAGATATTTGAAGACTTGTCACAACTGTAATTGTTTATGTTGTATTAGCAATACAGGCACCTCTGTGCCGATGACAAAGATCCTCATTCAAGAAAAGGACATTCAAAGCTTCAAGCCTTCAAGCCAAACGCTTCTGGGGGGGGGAATTGTGTCTTGTCAAATTGAAAGTTTAGGAGAGTCAGAAGCAGCTCAGGGTAGGTGGAGCAGCTGAAAAAACGCTCACCTTTTGGAATCCTTCGATGGCCTCCTTCTGTTTCTTAAACCGGTTGAAGAATTCGGAGAAAGACGTTTCCAGGGCATTCAGGTCAGAAACGGCCTGCTGTTTTTCCTCCAAGGCTTTCTGCGCCTCTTTTTTGGCCAGCTCCTTCTGGCTCTGACAGTCCTCTACGGAAATAAATTGGCACAACGTTCTAGGACAGCGGTCCCCAAACTCTGGGCCGTGGCCCACGCTGCAAACCAGGCCGCACAAGCAGCGGGCAAGTGAATGAAGCTTCATCTGCACATGGGTGGGATCTAGGTTCCGCGTGGAACCATTCCCCCCCCCCCCGCCCATGGAAAAATTGTCTTCCAGAAAACCGGTCCCTGGTGCCAGAAAGGTTGGGAACCGCAGTTCTAGGAGATATGGAAAAAGCCAGGAAGGGGTTCCCCCAAACTAAGACTCTACCTATTCCATTATTGATCTTAAAATCTAGACATTTTGGGCAGGGGGATCTATCCCAGGGTCTCCCAACCTGAAGCCCTCCCAGTATCACTGAATTATGTCCCCAGCGTCCCTCAGCCCTGGTCACAATGACTTGGCACTACAAGCTGTGTAGCGTCACAACATCTTCATCTAGCCATCTATTCTGTTTCCTAGTCAGCTGCAGATAAGGTAGCTTCGTGCATTCAAGTCTTAGACACAGAACTCCAAGCCCAGAGGCAACTGTGGGGCACAGCTTCTCCCTCAGACATAAATATTTACAGCATGCGATCTGGACCTACCCATCACTTGTACTATGATGTCCTCAAACTCGGCAACAATTTTTCTGAAAACAAAAGAGGAAAATTATGTTAACGTGCCATCGGGATATTGATCAAATCTCGCCCTGCTGAAGAGGCCCCACGTTCTGTCAGCAAATGCCTTTATTCTCTGAAGACAAGGCTTCCTTTAACTTCCAGGCCCTACTGTTAAAACTAGGCGAAGGAGATCGAGGCAAGCGAAGCTAAAACAAGAAACACATTTGCCCTCTCAAAAACACAAACGCTGCACGAGACAAACAATTTGCAAAATGGAAAGAGGAGTCTCATCTGTTAGAGGGATTATCCACGGCATACTGGTGAGAGGAGGAATAGTAAACCCAGCGGTTAAGGCACCAGACAAGATGCTGGGAGGTGGCGAGTTCTTGTTTCACCTTAGGCCCATCACCAGGAGACTGGGAGTTCTAGTCCCGCCTTAAGGCACCAAAGCCCATCTCTTGCCACATCATTACAGAGCAAATGTAACGTTTCCCACTTATACCTACTCCATTTCTTTCTTTTCAGCATAAATCTTGTCGTGCTTCTTCTTCCATTCCAAGGCTTCCTTTTGTTTCTCCTGTACCTGAAACAGCAAAATTCCCCCCAGCCCTTAGCAAGAAGAGGTGTGTTTTCAGATTTAGGGGAGAGTGAAACAAACCGAGCTGAGCCGTGTGTTTTTCATCTTGCCTCTCCAACTTGGGATCAACAGAGGCCCTGCCCGAGCACTGCAGCCTCGAGACCAGCTTTTGTCACGGAAATTCCGCTGGGGAAACTCGATAAAACCGTTGTGATATCAAAATCTACAAGACCCTTGAGCGTACAAATGAGGGGGGGGGGAATGGCAGCCATCGAATCGGATGGCTTTGCAAAACGAGTAAGTGGAAGACGTTCCTTTCTCTTCGGTGTTTACAGAAGAGTCCAGAATTTAGAGCAATACCGCCTTCCAGACAAAGACAGAAGCACGGGCATTTAACTGGAGCGGGCAGTCCATTTTCCCAAGGGCCCCACATGTGAAACTGGGACTGTTGTGGTGGGCCAAATCAACAGGGCTGCTGCTGTGGCCCTCACCAAGGGCTGGGCAGGGACAGCCAAAGGGTCAATGGAGCCCGGGGGGAGGGGGGGCTGGAGTGCCCAGGTCTGCTCTAAAGCACATGCTGGCTGGGGAATTCTGGGAGTTGAAGTCCACACGTCTTAAAGTGGCCACGTTTGGAGACCTGCGGCCTAAAGGATGGCTCCACCGATCGAATAGTATGTAGGTGAGAAAATAAAGTATTCTTTTCGGGTAGAATGAGCACGGAGAGAGGTTGGAAATAAAGCGTGGAGTTCTCTTACCTTGGCAGTGAGGCTCTGGACAGTAGCATCCCTCTCCAGCTGGACCTTCTGCAAGACATCTTCTTCCGTGTCTTTCCGGCCGGGGGTCAGCCCCTCGGCGGCCGCTTGGGAAGGCTGAGCCCAGGAGAAGAAGGGCGCCTCCTGGCTGGCGGGGAGCTGGGCCGGCGTCTTGGCCTGTGGCAAGCAACGGAGCGCGTGTCTCATTGAGGAGGACACCTACGGGGTATATGACTTGAGAAAAGCTTATTTACTCGATGGCAGACAGGGAGCCCTCCGCTTACAACCGTTCACAACGGCACTGGGAAAAAAGTGACCGATGACCTTGCAGCGTCCCCACGGTCAGCTGCCCAAGTTCAGACCCCTGACAACCAACTCATCTTTATGACAACCGCGGAGTCCCGTGATCCCCTTTTGCGACCTTCTGACAAGCAAAGTCCATGGGGGGGGGGGAGCCGAACTCACTTAACGACCGTGTGACTAGCTTAACAACTGCAGGGATCCCCTTAACAGCTGTGGCAAGGAAGGTCGCAAAATGGGGCAAAACTCACTTCACAAACGTCTCGCTTAGCAACAGAAATGTTGGGCTAACCTATAGCAGGGGTAGGCAACCTTGGCTCTTTTATGACTCGTGGACTTCAACTCCCAGAATTCCTCAGCCAGCATGGCTCAGCTTGGAAACTCTCTCTTTCCCCTCAGCGTGGCTGGCTCAGGAATTCTGGGAGTTGAAGTCCACGAGTCATAAAAGGGCCAAGGTGGCCTACCCCTGGCCTATAGTGACTCCAGTTCCTTACATCTTCATGCCTGGGAATAGTGGTTTGTTTGCCTGAGCAGATCTGAAGACACTCCTGGCATCTTCTGTGGCAGGAAAAGGGAAGCCTGCAGGACCAAACTCCATTTGTCGGCGATATCTTGTCGTTTTAAATTTGCCTGGGCTTCCGTTTTGCAAGTGTTCAACGGAACAAAGCACCAAAACTGTTCGGATGGCACTTACCAGATCTGGAAAAATTTGGAAGTCCAGGTCCACCAGCTTTTCCTCCTGTCCAGGTGCTTTGACTTCAGGGGAGGCAGTCTTGGTGGAAGTCCTGCTTAGAAAGAAACAAGGACACAACTGCCGTAGATCAGGCGTTTTTTCTTACCTGTTAGATTTAAAATCGCACCACCTGCCTGTCTTCGGCTTGGCTCAGAGGTTAAATGGTTCAAAACAAACAGACCCGGGGCCAGCCGACGGCACCCTGTTTCTCTAGGCTGCCAAGATTTTATGATCATGTCAATGGGGGCAAGTTCATTTTAGAATAGAATAGAGCTGGAAGGGACCTTGGAGGTCTTCTAGTCCAGCCCCCCGCTCAAGCAGGAGAACCTATACCATCTCAGACAAGTGACAGTCTAGCCTCTTCTTAAAAATCTCCAGTGACGGAGCGCCCACGATTTCTGGAGGCAAAGCTGTTCCACTGTTCCACTTTGAAGGGAGACCTGACTTAAAAGAGCCACTTCTGACCGCTGTGACTTCTGTCAACTTCTCTCCTTAAACCTTCGATGCCACAGGCCGAAAAGTTAACCAGGGAGTGCCAGAAACAGGTAATGCACATAACAGGTAATCCTGGACTTAACCATAACGTAGCCCAGAATTTCTTTCGTAAGTCATGATGGCCTTAAATTGGGGCACCCACACGATCAACTAAATCTTATGATCTTTTTGGCAGCGGTTATTAAATGAGTCAACGTATAGCAACAGGTGTGAGTTGTCCATAATTTTCCTGTATTCTCACTAGCGCATCTTGCCTCCGTAGCGCTGGGCGGTGCTATGTGGCCGAGACCAGGAAGCCAGCCAGCCAGACTGGTTTTAGTACCTCCGCTTATAGCCCTCCCTGGTGTGGCTGAGCCTGGCGTCCAACTTCCTGGCGTGGCCGCCGTTGAGCCATTGCAGGGGCTGCGGGGCAGACTAGCCCGAGGGCTGATAACCGGAGGGTGGCAGTTGAAGCCTCCCACTCAGTTCCACTTAATTTCTGTTGATTTTTGCCCCCGTGTTCTCTAGATGTACAGGTAGCCCCCGACTCAAGAGTAGTTCGTTTAGCGGCCATTCAGCTACAACGGCATTGAAAAAGGGGACTTAGAACCATCTTTCACACTTAGGACCCTTGCAGCATCCCCGTGGTCCCCATGATCAGAATTCAAACTCTGGGCAACTGACTCATATTTATGACGGTCGCAGTGTCCCCGGGATCCCCTTTTGCGACCTCCTGACGAGCACAGTCAATAAGGAAGCCAGATTCACTTAACAATCGTGCTACTAACTCAACAAACGCAATGACTCACTCAACAACTGTGGCCAGAAAAGTTGTAAAATGGGGCAAAACTCTACTTAACACGTTTCCCTTAACAACGTAAGTTTGGGCCTCAATTATGATCATAGCTCGAGACTGCCTGTACCTCATAGGAGAGAGTCCAGCCTCCCAGGCAACTCTGAAATATAAACGCGGCATTTGAAGCGGTCTACATGAGCTTCTAGAACCCCCACTTTGCAAAAGACAAGGCTACCTACACATTTTGTAGCAAGGCAGCCCCCGGAAAAGTTCCTTCGTCAGGACTGGGACCTTTTTTCTTCGGGCTTTCCCTGAGCAGAGGATCAAACTTCAAGTACAGGGACTGCTTCCTCCAAACAGATTCCTTCAGCTGGAAGAAACGGGTTTGTGAAGTCGGCACAGGCTGCCACTTCGCACCTTCTTTTGTGCAGTCGTGCACAGGGCAGTGTCCCTTCACAAGTAATCTTACTTACCGAGGCCATTCCAAATTGCTCTAGGTAGTCTATCTGTGTTCCAAGAACTAGGAGGAGGAGGAGAAGACGCAAATAGCAATCAAAAATTCATTGCAAAATAAATGACTGCTTCCAGAGACAAATAAAAGGAAGCCCCTTCCTGCAGTGAACAGCCGGCCTTCTTCCTCCCGTGGGCCGTTTAATCAATTTCAGTAGCCGGCTGCCGTTACCAAACAGAAACTGCTTTGCCAAAGCTTCCAGTAAAAAAAAATGATTCTGAAATAATTGCTAACGTGGATTAAGAGATGGTCCGTGTGCCTGGATCTGCGTGGGACGATTCACGCCTTGTCAAGGCAACACGCAGTCCCCGTTCCTTCTCTAAACGAAGGAGTGAGAATGGCCTTCTCCGAGAGCCTTCATCGGAACTGCCCTTTCAGCACCGTGAAGCTGCCTGGAGTTATCGGTGCGGCTCTTAATTTTCTCCTTCTCTGTTTTGCAACAGTGGGTAAAAACTTTTGGTTTATGAGCCAGGCTGCTATTATCTACAAGGCTTCGGCGTGCTCTATATAAATGTCCCCAGCTTCTTTTAAGCACGACACACAAAAACAAACAAGGGCACGTAACTATTTACTTAAGTTTGCTCAGGGGAACATTCCAGTGTTGACTTGGGCTCACACCTACCTTGCAGGGCTGATCTGAATTCTTCATTTTCTGTAGACAGCTGGTCACTTTCGCTCCCCGTTTCTGTCCTTCCCCCCAGGGCCCCGGGCACCAGAGCGCCTGCAGGCAGCTGCCCATTCAGACACACACTTCCTTGGTCCGAGGCCTCGGAGAAGGGGGCTTCTGGCTTCACCTAAGTAAACAATATTTTTTTGGGGGGGAGAAACAGGTTCAGCAGGCAGGGCATCTAGTTCGAATCGCCCACATGGCTAGACTTCTCCCTTTCGTTCTGCTGAGCAGGGTGGGTAGTACAATGGCCGGTTATTTCCCTGCATGGGGAAGCCGTGACCAGCAGCTTTTCCCACCCCACCAGAAGTTTTGCCCTGCTGATCTTGTTTCACCCGTCCCAGAGACCGGCCCCGGCTTTTCCTGAAATCGGCCGGAGAAGCGCAAGCTCAAACACCGCTTTGCTACGGAGAACGTGTCAGGTAACCTGAGGCAGAGCCTCGGAATGAATCGAGCAGACAATTTTACTGGGAGCCCAGGGAGGACGTCGTGCTCTCTGCCACGCCCTCCGAAGCACGGCCTCTCTCTCTCTCTGCGAGACCCGCCTGGCATAAACACAATGAGGAATTTTGGGATAATACAATACCAGGGTTTCCTCTGAAGGTTCACCTCGAGCATCGTTTTCAGCCACAGTCTGGCTGTTAGTTAAAATCCGATCATCAATCCCTTTCCTATACAACACAGAAGGTTGACATCAGAACATCCGAGAGCAACAGCGTGTCATATTTCATTTTATTCAATTTCTGTAGCTGCTCTTGGCGGCTCACAAGTCTTTCCTGCTTTTTAAGTAAGTCATTTGCAATTCAACACCTCTGTTGTTCTCCAGCTTTCTCTGTATCCTGCTGCTATTCACAATGTGAGGTTTGGGGGAAAATCTGCTTTTTCAGCTGTCTGGTGGTACAAATTCCCAGCATGCCCCTAAGGCTCAGAATCCGTTTCAAGTATTCTGAGCTCAAAAGAGGCCATCGGTGTTTCTCCTTTTTATACATCAGAGCATTTTATTCAAATAAAACCTCTGATCAATTTTTTCCAAAAAATTAAATAGCAGGCAACACTATTAATAAATATTTGTAGTTCCGGGTTGACATGAGGGGTCCTAAGGTGCTCTCTGAGCTTGCTTATTTTCTTGCAGACATTTCATTACCAAACTAGGTAACGTCATCAGTGCTCAGTAACATCATCACTAGCACTGATGAGGTTACCTAGTTTGGGTAATGAAACGTCTGCAAGAAAACAAGCAAGCTCAGAGAGCACCCAGGACCCCTCAGGCAACACTATGAAAGTACTATCAATTGATCTACTTTTGTGATGGTGAAATATAAACGAGGGAGCAGAGGCTTAATTATTTCCCATGGTAGAACACACAAAAATATTCTAGTTTGTATTCAGTCAGAATTCAAACAAATCAAAATGCTTCAACAGATTCAAATTTTCCATGTGGAGATGTTTGTTTTCCAGCTCAGAAGAAAACATTGTAATATTGATAAAACATGTTTATTCCTAAAAACTGGACAAAATCTATTCGTAAGGAAGTTAAACAAAACTTTGGGCTGGCTAAAAGAACTGGTTATTGAGCAAAATAAAGAAGTTCAATACATCCCAGAACAATTGACTAGATGCACTACATTTCATTTGCACCTACATGTAAATTTCTGGCCTTCGCCGATTACAGGTTTTCCACCAATACACACAATGGTGTTTCTCAACCTTGGCAACTTTAAGATGGGCGGACTTCAACTCCCAGAATTCCCCAGCCAGCAAGTTGAAGATCACCCATTTAAAGTTGTCAAGGTTGAGTAACGTTGGCATACTATATTTCAAGGGGAAGATTTCTCGAGTCACAGAATACTTACAGGCTGCTGGGGATTAATTCCAGAGTCTCAAGCGTATCCGGCACTTTCTGTTCCTGCGTTTGCAGAGCGTCTGCTTCCTCTTTCGGGACATCAGATTTCTCCATCCCGGGAGTAGGGCGTTCAGGGGCTGGAATGTTGGCCTCACATCCCATAGTGTCCCAGTCAGAATTAAAGTCAATGCAGTCAGAGAGTTTGGGGGCCCAGCTTTTATTCATTTCAGTGCTAGTCTGCTTTTCAATGTTCTTTATTTCGCCATTGTTTAAATTTTCAAAGCTCCCTGATTTTTGAACGTGCTGCAAGTGAGAATGTTCTAAGTACAATATTGGTAAGGGCTCAGGGTTGCAAGTTCTGCTAGAAACAAAGCTTAGGGCACGACGGCCACTTAGAATTGGCTCGGGGACATCGTCGTCGTGCAGTAATGAGTCCAGGGAGAAAGGATTCCTGGTTGTGCAGCCTGCCCCCTCAGGTGGAATATTTTCAGGAACACTCTGAGGGAAGGAAAACAAATCACAGGAAAGGGAAAACCCATCTTGCTTTTCAGTTCCAGTAAAATCTTCCAGAAGGGAGAGTTTCTGGCCGTTAGAGAATTTCAGGAGGCTGCCTGAGCAACTAAATGGCTCAACATCATTGACACAAGACGGGAAAGTCAGATCATCTAACAGATCAGGAATCAGGAGGTTTCCTTCTGTTTGTGCCTTCTTTTTTCCTGAAGTAATCTCTGGGGTCACTGTTGGTTGACTCCTGCTGGAAAGATAGATAGTATTCATTTTAGCTAGTTTTAGAGGACACCGAAATTGAATTAAAGGCTTCTGTCTGGCACTCAGGAAGACCAAGGAGAAGAGGCTGTAATTCATGGGGCCCATTCTTTATTGACCAGGACATCTGCCTCCCACACCTGAGAGTCTGTTGTGAAACAGAGTGTTTTTGTTCCCTTGGATGTTTGTGATTATACTCTTTGGAACACCTATAGCTGATCTGAACTCTATGGGAATAATTTGGAAATAAATATTGAAGGAAGCACCTGCAAGAAAACAATCAACATCATAGAGCAGTAGGCTGGGGAATTCTGGGAGTTAAAATCCAGAAGTCTTAAAAGTTGCCAAGGTTGGAGACCCCTATCATAGAGCATGATCCTACAGATATACAGCAAATATATATGCACTACATTGCATAATTATGCCCCCATTTCTGAATCTGATGCATTGGTGCAGTTTTCAAGACAGGATCGTCATATTCCCCCTCTCCCCCCTGGGAAAAGCAGACTTTAAATTTTTATATTAACATTTTGAAAACATGATTGGTGGAATGCAAGATTAAGAATGGTTTCTCTGGGTCATCACATTAGACATGACTCTGGCGACCGTACGGAGAAACCTATGAAAATGACGGGTGCAAAGTCATACGGGTGGCTTCGTTCCCAAGACAGACTGTAACTCAAATTGTCCTATTATTACTCCAGAACCTTACTAATTCCTATAGAAAGAGTTAATTCGGTTTAGTAAAGTAAAAAACAAACAGCTCAAAACAGAACATAAACCATCCTTGCATGAGCCAACTCACTAAAGAATCCTGACATATGTGGAAAAATAAAAAGATCTTCACGCCAGCTTAACAGGTTTGAGTCTCTTCATGTAGCCCATTAGGGAGAAGGCAAGAAGCATCAAAATGTTTGACCACTGAAGTTCCAGGCTAAGGCAACTATCCTTTCCAGATCCAAAGCAAAGAATAGTCACCAGCGCAAGCGTAAGCTTCCAAGGGATAAAAGTGCCAATTTCTACAGGAAAGAATCCCTTCCTTGCTTCAAAGGATGAAAGATGCAAGGAAATGGCCTCCTGCTTTTGGAAGAAAAGACCGTCTTGCCACTTTTCTGGTCTAAATTCTCCAAACACATATTAGAGAAGTGATCACTCACACAGCAGTGCATGGAGTCAAGAGAAGATTGTCTGTAATCTCTGCTCTAAGAGAAATTTCAGGCCTTTTCTTTTTTTCTGGACTCAGGATCCTGCGAGTCTGAGGATCCCGCAGTGGTGTTTGGAAAGTTACCTGGAAAAAAAAAAAGGGGGGGGGAAAGACCTTGTTCAGAATGGCAGGGAAAAAACTTACAACTGCAAATTTATTACACATTTAAAAGAATATTAACATGCTGCTATTCCATTGCTAACAGAGACACTCAAAACAGGAGGCCAAAAATAATTCTGTTAGTTCCAGCAATTAAAAAACAATTCAGAAAGCTTAAAAAAATCAGAGCTAAAATAAAAACTAGCAACAAATAAATATCTGTATCCCTAGCTCTTCTACAGAGTGCAGCGGCTATGCTAGCACAACCGTTAGAGCCAGCTGGACTAATGACTAAGGCACCAGGCTAGAAAGCGGGAGTCCGTGAGTTCAAGGCATGAAAGCAAGCTGGGTGATTTTGGGCCGATCCCTCTCTCTCAGCCCGACCCATCTCACGGTTGTTGTGTGGAAAATAGGAGGAAGGTGTGTTGGAGATGTTTACCGTCTATTTGTAAAAACAATAAAAGTGGGATACAAAGAAATAAAAATAATAAAAAACATGCTGAAATACAAACTATCCAAGCCTACCTGGGCCTAAACTCATGTCTTTTGCAAACACCCAGCTAATAAGTTCTTCTAAAGTGATCCTCAGCCGAATCTTCTGGGATATGGTTACGAAACTGACAATGCCTTTTTTCCCTACAGCCTCTGGTATAAAATTGCTCTGCTGGACATCAGGGCATACCTTCATAGGCTTCACTACTCCCTTCGGTGGCACATTTTCTTTCTGCGACAGCCGAAGGATGGAAGTCCTGCCTGCGGTCTCTGCAGGTGTCAAAAGCATGGCGTAGTTTTCGGCCGCTATGTTGTCACCGACATTTTCTCCATTTAAAGCGTGGAGACTCATCCTAAAAGGGAAAGCATGCAAAGCACATTATCTGGGAATTTTGCTCCAAGATAGCAGATGGATTCCAGATCCCCAAACTCATAATTCTGTCCAGGATAGGAGCACCGGAACGCATCAATTCCTGAAGATAGGTTCCTCATTTCTTTAAATTAATTCACTGCGGGCAGCAGCTTCAAAACTGAACCCAAGAGTAGCAATGAAAAACCTGCATCCCCTCCAGATTTGCAAAAATGACAGCATTAAATAAGCTTTCCCCATCAGCAGTCACGACAGTGCATTTCAGCAAAGGCTGGCTCCATACTTCTTTAAAACACAGAATTGAAAATAACTACTTCTAGCTTGACCCAGACCATTTTCCTAAGCATATTCTCTTGGAGAATATATTCTGTGGTCAGGAAGAAAATTACTTGCAACAATACTCCCTTTTTACGACCCTGTAATCCAGGGGTCTTCCAACCTGGCCCTTTTATGACTTGTGGACTTCAACTCCCAGAATTCCTCAGCCAGGCATGTGTGCCTGGCTGAGGAATTCTGGGAGTTGAAGTCCACAAGTCATAAAAGGGCCAAGTTGGAAGACCCCTGCTGTAATCCCTTAATTTGAGATAACAATTTTCACAATTATAAATTTAGCACTGATGACGTTACCTAGTTTGGGTAATGAACCGCCTGCAAGAAAACAAGCAAGCCCAAAGAGCACCAAGGACCCCTATATTCTAAGTTTATAAATATATAAATTATGAATATATTTATAAATAATTTGCATACTTTTCTCGGGCACGAAATAGTGATTCTTTAAAGAGGGCTGTACAGGTAGTCCTTGACTTACGACCACAATTGAGCCCCAAATTTCCGTTGCTAAGTGAGACATTTGTTGAAGTGATTTTTTTGCCCCATTTCATGACCTTATTTGCCACAGTTGCTAAGTGAATCGCTGCAGTTAAGTCAGTCACCCGGTCGTTAAGTGAATCCGGCTTCCCCCACTGACTTTGCTTGTCAGAAGGTCGCAAAAGGGGATCACGTGACCGTCATAAATGTTGAAATGTAAATCTGAATGTCAATCCCGTGACCCTGGGGAGGCTGCAACGGTCGTAAGTGTGAAAAACGTCCATAAGTCCCTTTTTTTTAGTGCCCCTTGTCACTTCAAACGGTCACTAAACAGACTGTTGTAAGTCGAGGAAGACTGTATTTATAAACCATTTGCACAATTTTCTCCTCCTTTTAAACAGCTGCAAACACTCCTCGTTGCCCTATTAATGACGTCCGAGTCTGTCCACGCAAGGAGGATTCCCACGACCCGCAGCCTTCCCAAGGGCACAACCCCGTTTGCTAGGAGCCGGGGGAACGGACGCGGGACAGACGGCCGGGGTCAAGGGCTGCCTTCACACGACCCCGCTTGACCCGCGAGCCCCGTTTCCGCCGTTCACACGAGACGCCGCGCCGCAAACTCACCTCAGGAACCGGGCTCGGAGCCCCCCCCTCAACACTCAGCCGGGGGCGAGGACGCGGACACGGAATCCCACCCGAGGAGGGGGAAAAAAACGTGGGAAGGCCCTGAGACGCGAGTCAGCGCAGCGCCCTCACCGCCGTCCGAGCGCCGCTGGCCGACCCGGCCCCTCAACGGCAGCTCCCGTTTGAAATTTGAACGACGCCGCTTCTCCGCCAATGGCGAGCCTGGAATCGACCGACGTCACGGACGAGTCACCGGGGCGGAGCCGCTCGGGCGCCCGCGCATGCGCTAACCGACACACCCGCGGAAAACCTCCCGGAGGAGCGAGGAGCTTGCCAGGGAGGCGTGGCCCCCCGGAAGCAGCGAGCAACAATTGAACAGCTGCTTTAATGTTTTACCCTTTGTGCGTTGTGCGCGCTTGTCCAGATCAGAGGTTAAAACACTGGCTTATTAATTTCTTTTTATTTAGTATGGTATAACTCGAAAGCCTCTCATCTTGCAGGGGAGATGGGTGGGCTTAAAAATCTTAATGGACAAATAAATCGATGTAAGCAGGCAAATTAATGCAGGGCATTTTTTTTAAGATAGAACAAAACTTTGAGGAGTAATAACTCTCCAACATTTAATCAAGTTCTAGAATTGTAAATGTCGAAATAAAAATTGCAAAAATTTTCTTTTGAAAAAGAAGAAATGAGGGCTGTGATATTCAGTGATTTATAATCTTTCAAGGTACAGTAATTCATATTATTAAGCTCTAGTAGCTTACATCACATCATGGCACAATAAAGCAATAATAGTGTTAGACACAATAAAACAGTATGTGATAGTACTTTACCATATTGTATAGGATTTACACTAGGATAATAGATGAACCTCAGCCTGAATCTTTATGGAGATTCTCAGTCATCCAGGCCATGGTTGTCCCAAAGGTGCTTTTTTAAAAGGCAACTAGACTTTCTTGGTTTTTCCAAAACATCTTCAGCAAAAAAACAAAAAAGTCCAGTTGCCTTTTGAAAAAACTCCTTTGGGAGAATCTCAGCCTGTAATTTTGTGGAATGTTCTGCAGTGTAGCAGAAAGACACAACTTTTAATTCATATGCAAGCAAATGGCTCTTATTTTGGCAATGTGTCTAGGAACTTCTACACAAGGCCAGAGGATGACTACACAATTTCTGTGCCAGATTTCTGTTCCTAACCAAAAGCAGGGGAAGCACTGCAAGACAATTTTCAAAACCAGAATGACTTTCAGAATTCCTGCCAATGCTTTTTTATTCTATCTATATCCCTTAACAAGAAGCCTGGACTTTTTTGTTTTTCTCTGAAGACGTTTCGCTTCTCATCCCAGAAGCTTCTTCAGCTCTGACTGGATGGTGGGGGGGAGTGGAAGGATTTATACTCCTTGCAGACAGCTGGTCATTTGCCTTCTTTTAGAGCAGGTATGTCAAACTGCTGGCCTGCGGTGTCACGCTGAAACCGCGCCCACCCCATTGCCAGCAATGGGGAAAAAGTCACGATACATCGCGCGACATCACATGTCACGAAGTTGACATGCCTGTTTTAGAGAGCCATTGAGGCCACTTGGAGGTTTACCTGTGTCCTCAGGGTCACCTGAGTAGTGCAAATGGGTGGAGCCTCCTTGGCTGCAGGATGTTTTCTGCCCTGTCAAAGACAGGCACCAGCTGTTGGGGATGAGTCTGTGCTGTCTGAATCTCAAACTGAAGCACAAATGGTTCCTGTAGTCTGTAATGTTTCCTGGAAATCCGTTCATACTCCGGCACCCTTCGAAGGGGGTTCATCCCAAAGTGCATAGCTAAATGTCTATGGAGATTCTCAGTCATCCATGTCATGGTTGTCCCAAAGGTGCTTTTTCAAGAGGCAACTGGACTTTGTTTTTCTTTGAAGTTGTTTCGCTTCTAATCCAAGAAGCTTCTTCAGCTCTGACCAGATGGTGGGGAATGGAAGGATTTATATTCCTTGCGGACAGCTGGTCGTTTGCCTTCTTTTAGAGAAAGGACACAGGTAAACCCCCAAGTGGCCTCAATGACTCTCCAAAAGAATGCAAATGACCAGCTATTTGCAAGGAGTATAAATCCTTCCATTCCCCACCAGCCAGTCAGAGCTGAAGAAGCTTCTTGGATGAGAAGCAAAACGTCTTCAGAGAAAAACCCCCAAGAAAGTCCAGTTGCCTCCTGAAAAAGCACCTTTGGGACATCCTTCCAGGGTCTAGCATGCAATTATTCTGCCTGTCCTTAGATAGCCCTGTTTTCTTGCAAGCACTAAATATTAGCAACGTGGCAGAATTTCCAAACGTGCAGAAATACTCCCTTCCCAAAAGGCTTTAGGAAACCAAAAAAAATGGTGAAATTGCTCAGTAAGAAACGAGCAATCAGTCCCTCGCTGGGAAGCAGCTTCAGCTGAGGAAAGAAAGCCAGCGGGGCCGGCGGGCTCCTGCAACGCCGCAAAGAAAAACGCTCAGCGCTGCAACATTTTGTTGCAGCGACCCGTCCCGACTGCAAATTTTCCCGCCAAAGCGCGAAGGCGTCGTTTGCCCAAACAGGCAAAGAGGGCGGGAGGAAGAGGGGGCGGAGCTCCGCGCTCCGGAGCAAACCATCGCCAAGCTGCTTATGGGGGAGCCTTGTTCTGAAAATCGGCGCGTAAAGCCGCCCCGTGGCCCTTTCTACCTCAGTGTGGGAACTTGGGAGCGCAGCAACATTCATATAGGAGCGGCTGCTGGGTGTTTCGTCTCAGCGCCGTGAAAGGGAAAGGTGGAGAAAAAAGGCCTCCTCTCTACGAACCCCCCCTCCTTCGAGGTGGTAGCGCCCGCTTCGGTTGGCGCGCGCGGCGCCTCAGCCCTGACGCGCCTCAGTTGCGAGGTTGGCGGCGGCGGGGAAGGATCGTCGGAGCCGCCTCGCCCTCAGGATGTCGTTTCGCCAGCGAAGCCCCCTGGCCGGCCGGACTCGTAGCAGGTAGTGGCCGAGAGGGTCGCCGCGTGGAGCCGTCGACGGCCTGGCTGCCTCGGAGCGGCTCTAGGCCGCCGCCCGTCCGGCTGCGGAGCCCCGGAGGCCTTTGTGGCCCAAATAAAACGCCTCGGCTCAGCCCGGGATTGGCGGGGACGGCCTGGGCGAGCCCTATGTCGAGCCCCTCCCCCACCTCGATCCTCTGGGTAATTGGGGGGGTCGCCCCTTCCTCACAGGGTGGTTGTTCATGGGGGTCTCGGATGAGGGGCGTCCCCAGGCCTTGCGGACCCCCTGGATGCGACCGCCTACTTTAAATTCACCTAGAAACCCTGGGGGTTCGGGTGTGTGTACCCGCAAACACGTGTATACAGACAAACCTGGGTAAATACGGACCTATCAGATGAGGTCAAAAAAAACCCAGGCCGATCTGCTGATTTGTCGTCCCAAAAAAGATGCAGGCAGAGGCTGAGAGGGGAAAGAAAAAAAAAGGCAGAGCCCAGGCAGTTCTTTGGGAAGAAAAGCTTTTAAAATTGATTTATTTTTTACTTATTTCTTAAAGCTGCCTGGCTCTGGGTAGTTTATAAGGAAGTAGAGAGAGTTTATAAGGGAAAGGAAGTAGCCTTACTTCCGGGTGGGAGGAGGAAGTGCTAATTATGCAAATTCTTCTGCCTCCTGATACATCCAAAGTGGGTTTTCTTCCCCTTTCCAAATACTTGATTGCAGGGAGTCCCCGACTTAAGGCCACTTGTTTAGTGATGGTTCGAAGTTACAATTGCACTGAAAGAGTCAATGGGGAAAGCTGGATTCACGTAACAATCACGTGATTCACTTAGCGACAGTGACAGAATCGGAGACCAACGCAGGATGACTCGCTTGAAAACCATCTCACTTAGCGACCGAAATTGTCCCAATTTGCAGCTTTTAAGTCGGGGGCCAGCTGTAGCAGGATGGAGCTCTTCTCTTCCCCCCCCCCCCAAATACCGCACTCAAGAGCTAGGAACAATTCAAAATGAACAATCCCCAGGCCAGCTTGACCCATGTTTTTTCTGCAACTTTGCTTCCGAAGAAAGTTTCAGTTAGACCAATGATTTGTAACTTCTTTTCGCTGACTTTGTTCTTTTTAATTGTCTCTTCACAGACCAACAGCTTCGTGGAGTCAAGGCAGGAAGCGCGATGCAGATGGGAAGCACAGAAACACGCATGAACCAAGCGGCCCAACCATTGATTACGATACATACAGTCTGGCAGATGGCAGATCAGAGAGGTAGGCGCAGAGAAATATTTCCTCACTATTAAGCACAGTTAAATTCCATTTAAGGCTGTGGGGGACATAAAATGTTTAATTTCTGGTGGTATTTTAGCAATCTATTAAATATTTTTAAGTTGCATACTCGTATCACAAGCAGATGGTAATAAACATTGTTCTGCATAGAGCAACTTAAAAGCACCACGTGATACATGAGGGTTCAGCAATACATTGTGGATGGTGTAGTTTAACCTGCAACACAGTTGAGATAGGGTACGCTATATTGTGCATTTTAAACATTGTGACTAAGCTGCCGTTTTGTTTTTCCTGTGACTTGGTTTTGCAGTTTCACCACCCCGGAGGGCCACAAGCCCCGTTCGAGATGTTCAGACTGGGGGAGTGCAGTTGAAGAAGATGAAATGAGGACTAACGTCAACAGAGAAATGGCAAGGTACTGATGTGCAATTTGTTTAAATTCAATTTGTCTTACTTAAGTACAAAAATAAATCTTTATTCTTTGAGATAGGAAGATCTAGTAAGGTAGGGAAGATATTACCCCTTTTCATACGATGCACACACTTGCATTCAGAATTGAAAACAATTTCATGTTGTAAGACTTAAGTTGGAGAATGTGCTATAAAAAAGCTAGTTCTTGTGGATAAATCCAGTAGGTCAGGAGAATGTGGGTGAGAGTGTTAACAAATGTAACAAATCTAACACGTGGGAATATTGTTCAGTGTTAAATTCATTAAATAATAAAATACCAACAATGGTGTAGCAGAACACCATTGTAGCAGTACAAACGCTGGAAATAACTTTTGTTCAAACAAATGTTTTACAGATACAAAAGAAAGCTTCTAATAAATGAATTTGGAAGAGAAAGGAAGACCTCTACTGGAAGGTAAAAAAAAAAAAAAAGTGTTCATAGCAAATCTAACCAGGGATGATCTGTGAATTGGAGGCTGATGAGAATGAATAATTGAAGCATGGTTATATTAAAAGTGAGTGGGAACGAGAAGGTTTTAGGGAGACAAGGCATTTCCCATGATAAGGGCAGAATAGCATGAAAAGCACGGCTTGTGTCTGAGAACGCAAAGCCATGAAACGGGAATAAAAGAAAAATAAAACCGCTATTTTTCCAGTTCGGATTCCAAGGAATCTACAGCAGTCGTGGAGCTGGAGACTGACGAGGCTGTTCTAATGAGGAGACAAAAACAAATAAATTATGGGAAGAATACTTTGGCATATGACAGATATATCCAAGAAGTTCCTAGGTAAGCTCTGTTTACTCATACATAGAGTGGGGATTCTTTTCAGTACAGAGTATAATTTAATTTGTAAGTATTGGGGCAAACTTAAGGAAAAGAAAATGAATTTTTCCTCCCAAGTGGTACCTATACTTTTTTCTTCTTCTCATAAATCAGTGGAATCCTTTATAGTATAGGTCAGGGGTAGGCAACCTTGGCTCTTTTATGACTCGTGGACTTCAACTCCCAGAATTCCTGACCCAGCCACGCTGAGGGGAAAGGGAGAGGTTTCCAAGCTGAGCCATGCTGGCTCAGGAATTCTGGGAGTTGAAGTCCACCAGTCATGAAGGGGCCATAGTTCCCCCATGCTGGCTCAGGAATTCTGGGAGTTGAAGTCCACGAGTCATAAAAGAGCCAAGGTGGCCTATCCCTGCTATAGGTGTCAAACTCGTCACGTGACGTCTTGCAACGTATCGTGACTTTCTTGCATTGCTGGAGCTAGGCACAGTCTCCGTACGATACAACCGGCCCATGGGCCGGCAGTTTGACACCCCTGCTTTATAGCATAGATGAGCCAGCATCATGGATCAGATGCATAAATTATACTTCTAAGAAAGAAACACATCCTTGCTTTTGATGGGGGGAGCAAAAGGCAAAATGATAAAATGAGAGATCAGAAAAACATCCCTGGAAAGTTGGCCATAATGTCATACTGATTTCTGGCTCACCCACTTCTAGTAAGTTGCTACTATAATTTCTAATTTCTGTTTTTGCTAATGGCTACATTGAAGGCGGTGGCAGAATATTCCGGGAGGTTGAACGTCCCTTTCTGATGTCAACATTTGCACTCAAATTATTCCTCTATGTAAATAAATAAATAAAAAATAGAAACCGCAGAAGGTCATTGCTGGGAGAGAGGGTAGCATAGACTCGTTGGAAGATGAGCAGCCCTATTTCTGAGCAACCTTGCAAGTAGACGGCCGGTTTTATTTCCTTGGACAACGTATTTATCGAGAAATTGCTGCTGTGCTAAGTTGCTGAAGGTTGATGGTGTGCTAAAAGTAGCCGAAATGTTTCTTTCAAAGGTGTCTACGGGTCCCTGGGGTCCATCCAAGGACTCCAAATAAATTTAAAAAATACAGTCGGAGATCTTGGGATCAACAGATCAGACTTTGGAAAGTTGCATTGCATTTTTGGGACCCTCCTCACGAAGAAGGCTCTGATGCACAAGTACTGTAAGTAGCAGCAGTGTCCAAGAATGCATAAAATAGTAAGCATTTAAATATTGAGGGTTGTTTTAATTCAGGAATCATTCAGCAGTAGTAAATTCCTGAAATGAATCAGGTTTGCTTCTTACGAAGCAAAGTTTAAGCTTAAAGGCTGTATAATTCATTATTGTGGAATTGAGTTGAATTCAATAACCGTAGTACAGGTAGACCTCACTTAATGACTGTCTGGTTTACCAATCATTCAAAGTTGCAACAGTGCTGAAAAAGTGATTTTATGACCGTTCCTTCCATTTTGTCCCCGTGGGGGTGTGATCTGGGCACTTTGGGCACATTTAGGATTGTTGCAGCATCACAAGGCCACGTGACTGCTGTTTGTACACTTTTTTTTGATAAGCAGAGTCAATGGAGAAACTGGCAGTGAAAGAGCAACTCGTGGTCACGTGATTTCTCACTTAATGACACCAGGTGATTTGTTTAGCAGCCACATCAGAGACGAGGCCATTGCGATCCTGTGGTGCTTTGCTTAATGGCCACATTGCTTAGCAAGATTGCTGTTAGTCTCAATTGTGGCTGTTAAGTGAGAACTGCATGTAGTTTTCTACAAAATATATGCAGCTATAATGCTAAGCATATTGATATAATGATTACTTTGTAGTGAATTACTTGTTGCTTATATATTTTTTTACTTGTTAAAAAGCAATTTAACATGTATGGTGTACTAGCAGGTTATCAGAATTGTGTGCCAACTCCATAGTTGGTGCAATAGAACACATGCATTTATTTTAAAACAGAATCATTTTTCTGAAGGGTTTGTTTATATTGCTATCTATTTGTCTAAATACCCATGGATCTTTACATTAATAAAAATATATAAACCTCATCAATTAAACAAGTTGCTGGAATACCTTTCTGAATTATTTAAATGTAATACTAGGAATCATTGGAAAATACGTGTGATTTATACCTTCAATTCCTATTTGCCTAACTTTTCCTGCAAATATTTAGGTCATTGGGTAAACCAGAAGGCAGGTTTTGTGTCTAAAGAGAGGCTAAATGGGTTAAGCTAAATATTCTCTCCTTTATCTTAACATTAGAAACCTGTTTTCTAATATTGCTAATTTCATGTTTTATTTTTGCAGTAGCCCTGTTGATCTTGGTGACATGGAAACAGAATCCGTAGGAAGTAATTCCTTGGTGCTACAGGGAAGTTCCCAAGAAAACAATGTAAGTAATTTGAACCTTGGCTTAAGTTTTAATATTGCGTCAGCGTCCATAGATTGCTGGTTGTGTAGTGTCTGTAGGAGCAGCCTATCCCTGGCCATTCCGAAGTAGTTTTTTCTCTCTCTCTCTTTCCCTCTGCTATCTGCCTCTTTCCTCGTCCTAATTTAATTTTCTCTCTTTTTGCTTCATTTCCCAATCGTCTTGCACGTTGTCTTTTTTTTTCTTCCCTCGCTTTATGTTTTCTGCCATTAGTACAGTCGCTGCTTTAATTAAGTGGGACTCAACCAAGCGGGCATCTGTTGTGGGAGCTGTGCTGCAGGTGCTACAGTGACACCCCTTCAACCATTGGAATAATCTTGACTAATGAACGTCATTGCAGCTGTCATAGCAAATTTTAAAATATTTTCACTGAACTCCGGAATAAAGCTGTAGAGCAAAAAGCCCTAAGTTTTTGGTGGGAAATGATCAGGAAAAAAAGGTTATAGCTCCTGAGCGAATGGAGGCCGAAATTAATGGGATAATGAATGAGTCCCTGATGCGTATAGAAAAATCAGGTTTGAGTATGCAGGCACAGGCATCTGTGTTTGTCACGTACAGTTTTATCAAGAATAATTGTGATATCTTGAGGGTAGATTATTCACTACAGGTAGTCCTTGAGTTATGACTGCAATTGAGCCTGGCAATTACGGTTGTAGGTTGGGACAGTCGTAAAACAGGTCACCCTGTGACCAGACCTGATTTTACCTCCTTTTCTGCGCTGGTTGTTAAGCAAACAGCAGAGCCGTTAAATAGACTCATTGTTTGCTATGGGTTGGTTTTTACTGGAAAACCGGGGTAAGTTGGCTTCTGGCAAAACCATGAATCATGGTCATGTGGCCGCAGGGTGCTGCAAATAGCCACAAATGTAAGCCAGTTGCCAAGCACCCAAAATGCGATCACATGACCACTGTGTGTCTGGCGGGGGGTGGATGTCAGAACTCTGAAACCTGGTGGCAAGTCCCATTTGGAGGTTTCCATTGTAAATTTGAATGGTCCTAAGTTGAGGACTACCTGTGCATCTGAGTATTGAGAACTATGTTGTCAAATTTTCATTTCTCCCGGATGGTGTAAGGGCTCCTTCCATGGGCTGGGAGAAGACCTCTAAAGTCCCTTCCAGCCTTAGGATCCTGTGCTTTTTGATGTAATGCCCAATAAATACAAGCATATTTCTTAAGTGAAATTAACAAATAATATTACAAAGTTCCTGGTATGTTAATTTGGTAACCTTTTATTCTAGGAGAATTGTACAGACACCAACCAAAGTGAGAAGTATTGAGCATCGATTTGCTGACTAGATTCAGCTAGAGGCACCTTCTGGTATGGAGCATATGTCACCGGTAGAATCGTGTGTCCTGCAGGGTCCATTTTGAGGAAGGGGCAACTCCAGCAGATTCACACAGAAATAAGACGTGTTCCTGCATTACCATCTAGAGCTGTGGCAGCTTTAAGATGAAAATCCGTTTCTCTGACCTTTTTTTTTTAAGCATAAAAACGGAATCCTATGTAATTGGGCAACTGCCTAATTTATATACCTGCATATGAAACAGATGGCTTTGTGGGCAACTGAATTATAGTTAAGAAAAACCAGAATGGGCAATGTTGCCACGGTTTAGCAGTTTTAAAACATGAAACTTTAGTAAGAAAATAGTTTTAGCACTTGGTTAGTGACCTTTAACCATGACACAAATATAGGCAAGAAGAGGTGGTTCTGCACCCTGCCCTGTAATTTTTACAATCTTGAGAATTTATGCTTTTCAAATTATTTCTTTCAGCATTACCAAACAATTGGCAATAACCCTTTCCCAGGATATGCAGGCCTCTTGGAGAAATAACCGTCCTCTTTCGGGTGGCATACCTCACCAAGTTTTAAACCGATAACTTGTAAATAGTTTTCTGCGGGGCTGTATGAACTTTTAAGGAAGCCTGAATGAAGGGTGCCTGGGGATGTTATTTTTATTCATTCTTAATATAATTTTTTTTACTATTGTTGCTGTTTTTGTATGGAATAAAATATAAATAAAGCAAGACCGTCTTTGTATAACATGAAAGGGGATGCAGAGAAAGATTCAGACCAGCTGTTCACACTAGCTGTGCCAATGATTGGATATATTTTAATTCTTTAAAAAGTCGTTTTGAAATGGCAACTCTGTTCACATAGTTTGGGTTATTCCACTGAATTTAATCAGATGGGTTCATTTCTGAGTGAAAATATAAATTGAGATTGGATTGCAAAATGAATGCCTTTGGTGTAAAGTTTTTGGGATATCTGACTCAAATTATATCTTGCTTTGGGATCTGCAGACCCCAAAACAACTTTTAAGTCTATCCCTGCAAGACTGAACGGCACAAGTTCAACTTGGAAATGGATTTTAGTTTCCCAGAACTAATGGAGTAGACGTGGCTGGTCTTGGGAGGTGCGGCCGCAAAAAATTCCTTTTCCTGGTCATTGTTGGCCTGTTTTGCTACAGTTGAACAATTACTGATTGGATTTCTGCTTTCTGAAGTCGATCGTCCATTCACCCTTCAAGAAAACGCCCGTTGATTACGTGGAGCACAGAGCATTTGTGCTTAAAAGCATCGTTGCTCTTAAATAAACAGGCACACCAGAAACGGCATGGGAAATACCAGTGGTTTAATTGCGTTAAATTGCATGTGCTTTTTTGATACCACCTCAGGAGACAGTATCTTTTCATAGGCCTTCGTGACAAATGCCAGCTAAAAACGCTTACGCACATGCCCGGTCTCATTTTGGTTGCACAGAATTAATTTATAAGAAGCGGGGCGGTCATTTAAAGATTTTTTAGTTCAGAGCTAATTTGGATCAAAGTCTCCTGCTTGTCTGCCCTGTAATTTTTGTAAATGCTATGTAGCTGTTCAACTAGAAGCCTACGTCTGGTATTTTCAACCACTCTTACCTTTTGACCTGATTTATATGAAAAGTGTAATTGAGACGACACCAGCAAAATATCCCAGAGAAAATTGAAAAACAACCTCAAACCACAATCACCTTTTGTTTAGCCATACTTTAGCTTCCTTTCTCATGTTATGTGACTCCCTGGGCTTAATTCATGTTTTGCTAATGGCCTCTACATGCATCTACTGGGTGCCTTTTTTTTCCTTACTGCTTTCTACATGTTTGAACCATTTCACCTTGTGATTGACTACAGTGTCAGTTCACTGAAATAAAATCCTTTTTCTCAAACATTGAAACAACAACGATAGGTGATCACTGGCCATTTGATATTGAAACAAGGTGTTTGAAAAAACATAAATTTCCCAATGCTGTTCCTTAGTCCACAACGACTGGCATTGTGGAGGTGGAGGTACAAGTAGTACTGGACATACAAATACAATTGAGCCCAAAATTTCCGTTGCTAAGCAAGACAGTTGTTAAAATGAGCTTTGGCCCATTTTATGACCTTCCCTGCCACAGTTAAGTGGACCACTGCAGTTGTTAAATCAGTCATGAGTTAAGTGAATATGCTTCACTGTTGACTTCGCTTGTTAGAAGGTTGAAAGGTTATCGTGATCCTGGGACAGCGTCAAATCCACGCCAATTTTGATCATGTGACCATGGGGTGCTACAATGGTCGTAAGGATTAAAAACAGTCAAGTCACTTTTTTCAGAGGCCCTAGCTCAGGGGTAGGCAACCTTGGCTCTTTTATGACTCATTTGCTGGCTCAGGAATTCTGGGAGTTGAAGTCCACGAGTTATAAAAGAGCCAAGGTTTGCCTACCCCTGCCCTAGCTAGTTGAAGCTCTTGTTTCACAATCTGCGTGTTTTATGCATTAGCTGATTTGGGATCAGGTATCTGTAAGGGCACATTGCAAAAATGATTCCTCTAAAAGCTAATGAAATTGGTTTATGCTGTTGAGGTTAAGTCCGCAGTATGAAATACTCCCTGCTCCTTCCATTTTTTTTAATGCCCAAATGTATTTATCTGGACATGCAAAATGAGTTGGAAGAAGATAGAGCAGTGATGGATGAGCGGACGGTCCCTTTGCCAACTTTTATCATTCCTTCTTGTCAGTTAAGGAAATGATTTTCAGAAATTGAAAATTTCTGTGGAAAAAAATGCAAAATAATAATAATAATAATAATAATAATAGAAAAGGCTACATAGGAGGAAGAGGAAAGTTGGATTCCACCTTTCCAATGTTATCTGACTTTTAGCCTTACCCCAAGTGATATGAAAAGGAGAGACTAAAGTAGTCCTTTTTGCAGCCTTTATCTGAGAAACAAAGATGGGAGCAGAGTCTCTCTTTCAGCATGTGAGAATGTCAACATAACATGATGTATCATGTTGTATCATGTATCATGCTGTAGCAGAGAGAGCAAGAACATGCAGTAGGGCCAAAACATTCATCTTTGCAGGGTGCAAAAAAGGTGCCATCTTTGCAGAACAATGGACGCTATTGGAACAATGGACACCACTAGATGGCACCAGTGTTCCAGAAATTCAACTTTGTGATCTACCCTTCGTGGTAGCATCTGGCACTCTAGAATATTCACATGTGAAATCAAGGTTTCCTTGCATATTTTCTCCTTCCGTGTGAGAATTTTTTCCCCCTGAACTATGTACATGCCTAGATAGTGGAAAGTATGTCTAGTCTAGTGAAGAGAAGGATTAGGAGTGATAATATTCCAGTAATTGAGGGGCTGTCACAGAGAAGAGGGGGTCAACTTATTCTTCAAAGCCCCTGAGGGCAGGATAAGACTGTCTTAAGGGATGGAAACTTATCAAAGAGAGATCCAGAAGTAAGATTAGATTAGATAACCTTTATTGTCATTTTTTTCCTGTGGGCACAACGGCACAGGAAATGAAATTTAGTTGTTTGCTCTCAAAGTGTACACATACATAACACACATTTAAAACATACTGTATACAACATATGTATAGACCTACACCCTTACATATAAGTAACATATAAATATTAATCACTGACGGGAGAGTGATTAAGGAGAACTTTCCTGACAATGGATATTTGAAACAATGACAATATAAAGAGCGCATGGTTTTTAAAGCAATGAATTGAGTGTTTGTTTTTATTGTGTAAAAATAAAGCTCAGATAGGGGTGACTTTGTAATAAAGCCATGAACGTTTTGGGGATGTCTTAGCATTGGCTAAGATATCTGATTTTCTAAATTTGCTCTAACCAAACTGCGACTGTAAGTAACACAACAAGCTTGCGTTGCTTTCAAAGCAATATTTAGAAAGAAATATTACATTTAAAAGATCTCAACATCAGGCTGAATTATGCTCCTAAAATATGAACTTAGCCGTTTCACGAGCAGCTTTGGTTCTGCTGGCCTGGCATGTGGCAAAGGGGATAATCCAACTTCTTGAAATTTAGGAAATGGATCTAGGTTAAGACTTTGTTCTTGCACTTCTGGATTGATACCACCAGATGGTATCAAAGATCATTAAAAATATATATCCACCTCCTGGTTCCAGCTATTTTAGTTCTGAGCTAGTCTTTTCCTCTCTCTTCCCTAGATTTCTTACAGAACTGGAAGTCTTTGGAAATAAGCCCTACAGGTAAAATCTAACCAAACTTGTTGCAAGCTGTTGCTGAAGTTTATTTACTAGAAAGAGGGCAGAGAAGAGCAACAAAGATGATTAGGGGGCTGGAGGCTGAAACCTATGAAGAATGGAATTGGGTACGGCCAGTCTAGAACAGAATGAATTGGAAGGGACCTTGTAGGTCATCTAGTCCAATCCCACACCCAAGCAGGAGACCCTGTATCATTTCTGACAGATGGCAATCCAGTCTCTTCTTTAAAACTTCCAATGATGAAACTCCCACAACTTCTGAAGGCAACTTCTGTTCCATTGGTTGATTGTCTTCACTATCAGAAAATGTATCCTTATCTCTAGGTTGAATCTCTCCTTGATCAGTTTTCATCCGTTATTCCTTGTCTGGCCTTCAGGTGCTTCGGAAAATAGGTTGACCCCCCTCCTCTCTGTGACAGGCCCTCAAATATTGGAAGACTGCTATCATGTCTCCCCTGGTCCTTCTCTTCACTAGACTAGCCATGCCCAGTTCTTGCAACCGTTCTTTGTATGTTTTAGCCTCCAGCCCCCTAATCATCTTTGTTGCTCTCCTCTGCACTTTTTTTTTAAGAGTCTCAGCATCTTTTTTATAGTATGGTGACCAAAACTGGTTGCAGTATTCTAGGTGTGGTCTAGTGAAAAGAAGGACTGGGGGAGACATGATAGCAGTCTTTCAATATTTGAGGGGCTGCCACAAAAGTGAGGGGAGGGAGAGAGAGGGAGTCAAGCTATTCTCCAAAGCTCCAGAGGGCAAGACAAAAATCAACGAATGGAAACTAATCAAGGAGAGAAGCAACCTAGAACTAAGGAGGAATTTCCTGACAGTGAGAACAATTAACCGGTGGAAAAGCTTGCCTTCTGAAGTTGGGGATCCATTACTGGAGGTTTTCAAAAAGAGATTGGACAGCTACTTCTCTGAAACAATATAGGGTTTCCTGCTTTGAGTATGGGGTTGGACTGGAAGACCTACAAGGTCCCTTCCACCTTTGTTATTCTGCTTAGGGCGCTGGAGGCCTCAACACATTTTGTACAGTAGCTATCAATTTAGACACACTAATTAACTTACACACACAAGCAGGCAATCATCTTAAGTCAACAGCGTGGGTTTGATTTTTAAACTCCGTATCAATATGTGATCTCTGAAAGGACAATACTAATAAAATGTAACACAGGCCTGACACAAATTGAATGTTTTAGACATATTCAAATCCTGGCAAATCTTTACATCTCCAAGAAGTCCTTCAACCTGATATCCTTTTAAAAAAAATCGATCATGTGGTTATTGGATAAATAAAATATGTGATTGTTCAGCACATAAACACCCTTTGTTAAATGTGTCCGTCAATAGACAATCCGTATAAATGATACTAACTATCTTCAGAGGCATAATATCACCTTTATTGACAAAATAAATCTCTGAAAGACGAATCAAATGGACGTCAGCTAACCATGCATGACATTAACAGGAATTAGCCCGAAAGCAACCCACATGGGACAAAGAATTTTCAGTCAAAACCCATCACACTTTGTATTTCTTCTCGGTATGTACAACATCTTCAAGAAACAGATGCCACCCAGGCCGCAAACAACTTTATCATCTTACATTTATTTTGTCACAATCCACCTTGCCATCTCTCTTTGGCTCTTTCCAATTCTCTTAATATTTTTCTTAAGACGCTCCCTTCTAGACGCACGAAAAGACTGAATTGTGCACAATTTGTGCGTCCAGAGAACGTCCTGCACACCAAAAAGAGCCTTACGTCAATTACAATGAGCTAAATCAGAAAATAATGACCTTCGTTGTGTCACAAGTGAGCTCACAAACATGGCCCAAGGAAATTCTATGTCACATTGGAAAAACACAACCTGCTCTTTTGCAGAGCAGAACTTTTAACCAAGTGGGCAGGCCGGCCACTTCTGCACTAGAGACTTAACAATGTCTTCAGAGCATCAACCAGCAAGCATGGAAGTGGGATACCATAAAGTCCGCTATTTTGGCCTAATCATGGTTAGATGCCTCCAGAAGATGCTCCAAGTTACTCGTAGGATTTGTTCTGCAATCAAGAACCAAGAGACAAGAGAATTTGAAAGTTTTTGCTGGCTTTGTTGAGACTCTAAGAAGAGGCAAAATGTATCTGTGCCGTTATTGCAAGGGAAGGGTGAAAGTGTTTATTTGTGTTGTTTCCAGATGTTTTCAGGGACAAGGCTGGGAACCCAACTACTTTGATCTACCCAGCAATTTCAGAAGTAAGCCCCCAGTCAATCCCCACCCCCCACTCCCAATTCCAGGTGTTCTAATATTGCAGTTCCAACTTGTGCTTTGAGGTCATGAGTCTCTTGTTCCAGCTTTGCTTCTTTGGTGGCCTCAAACAAGTTATTCTTTTCCTGGCTTAAGCCCTTGGCTTACACACCCACAGAATGAGGAGTAATAATATTGTTCTTTCTTTCAAAACTAAATGGGAAGTAACAAGACTGTGAGAAGCAAAGCCCCCAGAGGACCTTTGCAGGGTGGTAGACAAACAGCTGTGTGTACATCTGGAAGCTCCTAACATCTGCTGGATGAAGTAGTCACTGCTATCAGGTTTCTGGAGCAGATTCTTTGAGTCTATGCTTCTCTCTGTTGTGCAATGAGGTATCACTTTTTCTGACCAAATCTTTATATTCAAACTGTGGATGTGTTTAAAACTGGGATGAGCTGGCCTGGCTATTGATAAGGATGCTCCACTCTGCCCAAGGTTTCTGGGCAGAGGTTTCTGAAAGTCTTCTGCTGCAACACACCTTGATTTCACAAGTGCATTGTTGTGGGCAAAGGGATTTGTGAATTTCGACTCATTGTTGGGCAAAAATGTTTGCCCCTGCATGGTAAGGAGTAAAATCGGTGTCTGCATTTATCCAGGGGACTCTTGAATCCAGTTGAAAAAAATTGTCCCGTTTGATGTTATGGTTGCAAATTTGGTTAAGTCCAGATTTTAAATTCCTTCCAAACCACATCAGGTGTAATAAGGCATTACTTATCCCTATTATATATAAAACCTTTCTAGTGATCTTTGCCATTTTAAAAGCATTTTAAGGTGGTGGTGTTTAGGTCAGTTATGGAGAGCCATCATTTCAATTCCAATTCTTCCTGACTCACCCAATCTGATTTCAAAGCATAAGGATATTTTGTAGGACTATAATCCCTGGAAGGAAAAAATAAATAAATGAAGAACTAAGAAATTGTCCAGATCCATTTTGGCTTCTCGATCCAAACTCTTTCCTTCTTGTACACTGAAATCATAGCAGTAGAACCACAATATCAGGGAGAGACTGTTGATGTGGAAAGAGTTGGGTATTGTATCCCCACAACCTAGAGATGCGTGGATCTCCACAAGAAGATTCACACTTTCCAAGGCTTTCCTTGCAAAGATAAGAACTGTGAGTCTTAAGCTGCCAGTGAATTTGGCCATTTGAAGTATGATGTGCCAATCCCGGTCATCCTTCAGAAGAAAGCTGGCATATATATATATATTTTTCTCTGAGGCAAAGCCAAAATATTTAATGTTCCCAATGTGGCAGGCTGAGTTCTGCTTACAGAATGTCACCTTGGCACCCAACCTTCCTGGTTCCCGGAACAAGTTTTCTGAGTTTTCACGGACACAGATTCTTACCTCTCCCCCATCTACCTCTCCTCTTCTTTGTGCCCCTGGATTTATTTATTTATTTATTTATTTATTTGGGAAATGCCCATTTCCCACCCTGGAGAAACCTTGTTTGTGTCAAGGGGCTTCCTTGTCCTCTTTCCCGCCCAACTGCTTTGAGCCAAACAATCAATGCAGCGCCTCTCAACTTTTTTTTCCTCCCCTTTTCCAATTAATTAATTTAAATTGACCATTAAGTCAGCAGAGGTTTTGATTGATATTTTCATTAACAGCCCCCTCGTGCAGACCTGTCCAACACCTAAGAAATGTATGATAATGTCCAATCTGCATGAAGGGTCTGAGCCTCTCCCTTCACCTCTCAGTTCCAGTGAGTTATTACTCGAATTGTGCTGGCTGTTTCATTGAGTGTAATTTGAATACAGATTAGCTGCCCTGGTGTTCCAGAGCTTTAGCACTATCATTACTGGGGACAGTAATTTGACTGATGAACACGTGCGTTATCACAAGGTTATCACCTTCACAGTTCTGGAAAAGTCTCCCACCCCACATGTGGAAAGAAAGACACTCCATGGCAAAATTAAGCCCTGTAAATTGCTTCCTCCAATAACTTATTGAATAAATTCCTTTCCTAATTAAAGAACCAATATCCCTCTTTACTCTCAGATATTCCAAGGCTTTATTAGATTGATGAACTAATATCAATTTGACTTTCTTAAAAAATGTGAATTAAGCACCTTCATCCAATTATACCCAAGTACGCCATACGTGTAAAGTGATTTAGAAAGCTAAATGGACAAAGGAAATATATTGGCTTGAGCTCATGAAAGCAATTATTATTTGGCCACTCCTTCTCAAAAGACATGCTTTTTCTTAATTAGGAAAGAGTGAAAAAAATAAAGAGTCTCCATAATTTACAGGAAAAGAACCCAAACTGGGATGATACTGAAATTTCTGCTTAACTTATAGTATAGCCAGGCCACTCAACTATAATTATCCAGTCCGGTGATTAGTTAAAGTACTCAAGGCGTTAAATTCGGCTCCATTATAACTGAAAATCAGTGCTTTGTGCTAATCTTTCAACTCAAGAAACGTGAAGGATGCAAAAGAAATGAATTTATAATTTGAACCGAAAGGAAAGCATTAGTGTGAAAGTTGCAATGGAGCTGAATTCACTGGGGCAAAAGGTTCACAGGTTGTGACAAATGCACCTGTCAAAAAGCCAAATAAATCCAAAATTCATCGTGCATCAAAAATGTTGAAGTTCAATTTGCAGTAGCTGCGCAGATGACATGCAGTGCCATTTTAAGATGAACAAACATCAAATGCTGACATGTATGGAAAGCAAATTGATTCCATTCAGGACTCATTATCAGCAATGAACATTTAATGGGATTGGGATTGAATTTCATACATTCAAAATTATCTCTTTGTCACATGATATTTTCATAAGAAAGTGTCTGGAAATCACCATAATATTCTTTGACCCAAAATTGTAAGCACTTCCTATGAAAAAAAATATTGTGTAGAAATTCTAGATTTTTGTGCTTCTATATTTTAATTGGAAGAAAATACCCAAAGCAATGATTTTTTAAAAAAAACCAAAACAAAAATGCTTTGCCTATGAGTCCAGTTGATGTAAATCAATTAATCATGAAAACAATTTGGCATGTGGAAAATTGAAACTTCAGTTAGATGCTATCAGCTCAATATCCTTTATATTGTCCCTGGATAGATAATACTTTTGTTATCTTCCTGAGAATCTACCTCCTCTGCTTTAACAGAGATGATCAAGTGATAGTTATAAAACCCTTGATGTTTGTCCTTGGATGAAAGAGACCCACGGAGACATGAAAACATTTCATTACGAGAATTGCAGCTGTGAATTTTTACTACCTGGTTAAAGTGAGGGATCCAGCCTTTCTGCAGCCTCTCTGATTTAAAGGGGTCTTTAGGACCGAAAAGGCTCTGAACTTCAGGTAGACATACCTTTAAATGGGGAAGAGCCACAGCCCATCTGCCTAAACCAGGGCTAGGCAACCTTGGCTCTTTTGTGACTCGTGGACTTCAACTCCCAGAATTCCTGAGCCAGCCATGCTGAGGGGAAAGGGAGAGGTTTGCAAGCTGAGCCATGCTGGCTCAGGAATTCTGGGAGTTGAAGTCCACGAGTCATAAAAGAGCCAAGGTTGCCTACCCGTGGCCTAAACGTTTGGAAGTTCATTCCACTTGAAAGAAGATCACCAGAAGAAGCTGGAATCAGCTGGTCCTTTGGAGTCGCTGGGCATTTAGTGCCAGTCTTCCCTTGATTTCATTCAGCTCTATGCTTAAAAAACTGGGATTCCAAGAAGCATGGCCTTCACCATGCGAAGTCAAATAAGGCCCAATCTTCAGCAGAAGAAGCTTCCTGCTTCCAGAAGAATGAATTTGCTTCTCTGATGTTGTCTTGAACTAATAAAGCATTATCCAAGGGGCTTCCACAAGGAGGTAGGGGAGTCAACCTATCCTCCAAAGCACCTGAAGGCCGGACAAGAAGCAATGGATGGAAACTAACCAAGGAGAGAAGCAACCTGGAACTAAGGAGGAATTTCCTGACAGTGAAAACCATTAATCAGTGGAACAGATTGCCTCCAGAAGTTGTGGGTGCTCCATCACTGGAGGTTTTCAAGAAGAGATTGTTCAACGATTTGGCTGAAATGGTATAGAGTTCCCTGCCTGAGCAAGGGGTTGGACTAGAAGACCTCCAAGGTCCCTTCCAGCTATGTTATTCCGTTACTTTCATTTTTCACACAGTTGTGCTTCTTCAAGCAGGAGTTCTGATTTGAGGAAGACCCTCAAGTTGCACACCATCCCATCCAAGGTTAGAGATGAAATATCCCCTGATTTGGCCAGCCAAACACCCACAGCCAGTCAGTCAGTCTTGGTAGGATTGAGTCAGATGGACTCATCTTAACCCTCACAGCCTCTGGACACTTGAGACAAAACTTTGACGGTTTCACTCGGCTGGGGTCAAAAATGGTTTCTATCTGGAGCCTCCATAAGTTGATGGTCCTTCATCCCTGGAGGTGTTCAAAAAGAGACTGGACAGCCATTTGTCTAAAATAGTCTAGAGTCTCCTGCTTGGACTAGAAGACCTCCAAGGTCTCTTCCTATTCTGTTATTCTGTTAAGAAGGGAATGTTACATGTGAATGGGGTACTTGGAGATGTTGTTGCCCTCCCAAGCACCTTATTTGAACAGATCCCCTCAGAACATATGATTTTATGCTTATTGTATCTCCTCGAATAAGGTTTGCAAAGGGTTGGGCGTTCAATTTTTTTAAACTGGTCTTCCAAGAAAAATTCAAAGCTCTTTAACTCCTGTGGTCTGATCTTGTCAAACAGTGACCTTATTTTGATTTCAAATCATTACACGTCAGGGCCATTTTGGAAAGAAATATCACAGCGAAGGACCTTAATGCGATGCTGAATGATATTCTTGAAACATAAGCTTTGCCATTCCACCATCACCTTTGCCTTTATCAAGCCTGGGGCAGCCAGCGAGAATAATTTTGGGCAAATGAAAACTAACGTATCCTCCTGACTTTAAGGAACGGATTCAGGGTAAGAGTCTGTTGGTTTAACCTGATTTTCCAAATTCTCTGTCTTCTAAAATGAGAAAATGAAGCAAAATGTTTCCACATGGTCTAGACCAGGGGTAGGCCACCTTGGCTCTTTTATGACTCGTGGACTTCAACTCCCAGAATTCCTGAGCCAGCCATGCTGAGGGGAAAGGGAGAGGTTTCCAAGCTGAGCCATGCTGGCTCAGGAATTCTGGGAGTTGAAGTCCACCAGTCATAAAAGAGCCAAGGTTGCCTACCCCTGGCCTAGATTTAAGGATAAGCGAAGGTCTGAACAACTTCTACACTGATACAAATGGACATTATAAGATCTTTTATCTATTTTTCTCCATTAATTAGTTTTTCCCCTCCTCTTTTTTTCACATTCATTTTAACCACCATAAAATACGCCTCATAAAATGCTCGTTCACTCTGTGACTATTGTTTATCTTTGGCCTGCAGCTTTCTGTATTTCCCTTGCTGGACTTTTCTGTATAACTTCTATTAGAAACCAGTGTTGGCAACAATTTTTATTTGGTAAATTTATGTAGCCGCCCATGTCACATGGGGGCAGCAAACAAAGTTGAAAAAGAAAAGTAGAACCGCAACAACAAAAAACCATAACAAAAAGCATTGAAAACAATAAAACCATTAAAATGTAATTTGCTGAAGTGCACAGTCAGTTTTCTTAGCAATACAGCCGCCTTACAGATTCCATTCCCACATTCCTGGATCCTCAGGCTAGGTGGCAAAGCCATGTCTTCAGACTTGGTTTGTTTTTTGTTTTAAAAATTTTACTTGAAGAGCCCTAAAAGTACCTCTTGAGATTGTTCTGAGGAGATTCTGTTTGTCTGTCCATCTGTCCATCTATCTGACTGTCTATCTGTCTGTTATTTATCATCTACATCTGTCCATCCATTTCCATAATCTATCTATCTATCTATCTATCTATCTATCTATCTATCTATCTATCTATCTATCTATCTATCTATCTATCTATCTATCTATATCTATCTATCTATCTATCTATCTATCTATCTATCTATCTATCTATCTATCTATCTATCTATCTATCTATCTATCTATCTATCTATCTATCTATCTATCTATCTATCTATCTATCTATCTATCTATCTATCTATCTATCTATCTATCTATCTATCTATCTATCTATCTGTCTATCATTAATCATAACGAAGTATACATCAGTTTATCTGAGGGGGTCTCACAGAGAGGAGGGGGTCAACCTATTTTCCAAAGCACCTGAAGGCCAGGCATGGAATAACAGATGGAAACTGATCAAGGAGAGATTCAACTTAGAAATAAGGGGAAATTTTCTGACAGTGAGAACAATCAACCAATGGAACAGAAGTTGCCTTCAGATGTTGTGGGTGCTTCATCACTGGAAGCTTTCAAGAAGAGACTGGACAGCCATCTGTCAAAAATGGTATAGGGTCTTCTGCTTAAGCAGGGAGTTGGACTAGATGACCTTCAAGATCCCTTCCAACTCTGTTTATCCCATCCCTTCCCTTCCCTTCCCTTCCCATTCTATTCTATTCTATTCTATTCTATTCTATTCTATTCTATTCTATTCTATTCTATTCTATTCTACTCTACTCTACTCTACTCTACTCTACTCTACTCTACTCTACTCTACTCTACTCTACTCTACTCTACTCTACTCTACTCTACTCTACTCTATTCATTCTTCTGTTCTGTTCTATTCTATTCTATTCTTCATTCATCCTATCCTATCCTATCCTATCCTATCCTATCCTATCCTATCCTATCCTATCCTATCCTATCCTATCCTATTCTATTCTATTCTATTCTATTCTATTCTATTCTATTCTATTCTATTCTATTCTATTCTATTCTATTCTCTGTTCCGTCCCCTTCCGTCCCCTTCCATTCCATTCCATTCAAATACCAATTTTGCTGTGATTTCCAATAAACTGGTGCAGAGTCAGAAATCAACCAAGCCAGATTTTCTAAAGAAAAGAAAAAGTCCCCCCCCCTCCCATATTGTCAGGACCAGAGCCCAGCCTGACTGGCGCCAGGGCTTCGGCAGGGAAGGGTCTGGGTGGGCCCAGGAATGTTTTAACCTAAGAGTTCTTTGTTCAGAATCCCAACAAGAACAAAACCATTTCTCAGAGCTCCATGTTTGACATGTTCTCATTCTCTCCGTTTAGATGTGTGGTTATTTTATAGTTGTGCCCTTTCTGCAAAATTTCTTACGACAACCAACACGTTCTTTTAACTCCGTTGCGTTCCTTGTGACAAAAAAGAGATTTATTCTTCAGCACATGAAGTGGTTGCCGAGATAGCTGCTAGCGAGGGTGGCGGTTTCCTATATTTTATATGCTTTAGTGCTTTTTATTAGCTTTGTGTTCGTGCACTGGGAAACAACCTAATGTGTAAAATTTGTGTATTAGAAATAATACACAAATAAAATGGACCTTTTTAGGCATTACTAGTTGACCAGAAATGAGATGATCATGGTGTAAATGGTGCTACTCACCATTGATGGGGCACAAATATTAACTTTGCCCTGTCGTGTCTTAAATGAACTAAATAAGCTAAAGTACAGTCAACAGGCACATCCCAAATCTTTTATCTAGATGCTGTAAAAGTTACAACCCTACTCAACCCAAAATATGGGTATATTTTGAAGGAAGGGAAGGAAATGATCCGTTCTCAGTAAAACCTGCAACCGGTATTGATGAGTTACTCTGAAAAATTAAGGAAACTGAACAAGGAACTCTCTAGTTTTCTTAACCTTCAAAAGCTCTCTTCTTTCATAAAGCTGGCGTAAATATAGCAATAACAACATCAGATAAAAGCAAGATGCATCAAAAGATTTAAGGCACTTGTTGTGTATTTAAAAGAATTATATCTTGTTTATAGTACAGTATAAAACGCACAACTGATTTATACAGCAGCTAGTCCACGGCGGAGGAAATCTCATTTCAATCATAAATGGCAGGATTTGATTTAAGAATTCATTCTTTAATGGGTCTGCAATGTTCAAATTTAAACTCGCTCAATTCATCAGCAAAATATTCAATATGGGGCACTGGGAACTCATTTAGGCAAACAGTGACTTTTAATATAAATTTTCCAGGAGATTTCTTCATTGATTCAGCAGTTTAGTGCAAAATGATTTGTGCGATACAGTCTCCAGGATCAATGAAGGTTGAGTCAATGGCTAATATAAAACCATCACCACGCCAAGTACAGAGCATATATAGCAATGAACTTTGACTTCACACTGAACGGCTTAGAAGAGAGACAAGGCTCTGATCCAGTCAAGGAGAGGTTGGGGGGGGGGGGGCTGAGCTTTGGTCCTTCCCATATCCGGTCAGGGATACGGTCAGGATTGTGCTGCTCGCTGCTTTCCTTATTGATAGCCTGAAGGGTCTTCCAGCCATCCTTCAGCTCACAGAAACCTTAACTGGTTTGTGATGTCCCCAATCCCAACCTCTATCCTGCCCGAATCCCAGAGTTGGAAGGGACCTCGGAGGTCTTCTAGTCCAACCCACTGCTCAGGCAGGAGACTCTATGCCATTCTGGACAAACGGCTGTCTAATCTCTTCTTGAAAGCCTCCAGTTATCTTTGTTTGAACTCACCAGCAACCATCTAGCTGTCCTCTATCTATGACAGGGGTCCCCAACCTTGGCAACTTTAAGACCTGTGGACTTCAACACCCAGAATTCTCCAGCCAGCCATGGCTGGCTGGGGAATTCTGGGAGTTGAAGTCCACAGGTCTTAAAGTTGCTAAGGTTGGGGACCCCTGCTGTATGATGTTATATCACAAAGTCTAAGAGGTTTTAGAGATCTTGAGTCTGTCTTAAAACTGTCAGAGTTATGGGGAAAGCATCAGAATGTTATTCTCCATCGTCCAGGTGATGGTTGTCCCCAAAGTGTTTTTTTAAAAAAGGCAACTGGACCTTGTTTCTTGGATGAGAAGCGAAATGTCTTCAAGGAAAAAGAAAGTCCAGTTGCCTTTGGGGAAAAAAAAAGCACTTTGGGGACATCAGAATGGTATATATTCCCTTAAACCTGTGGGAACAGAGAGATATAGATGTTGAATCTCTCTGTCTGGGAACCTAAGGAGAGATGGACTGAATAGGTGAGGTGCGGGGCAAACAAGCAAACAATTGTATTTATTTGTTAACTTTTTTATGGTGACTCTGGGTGGCTTTCAGGTTATAAAACAAATAGAAAAATCATTAAATATATTAAGATATTAAAACTACACAGATTAAAATGTTAAAAACTATAAATCTAATGCAGTTCAGGAAGGATTTCTCGTTTAGACTGGAAGACTTTCAGCTTATTCCAGTGGAAGCAATCAAAATACTTCTAATATCTGTGAAAGCTAGAAAATAAAATTTTAGACTTTTGATTGGTCTTTAAAAAGTTATCGCTGCCCTGCTAATGTTTCAAGGTGTTTTTTTTTCCAAATAAAGAATGCAACTTGACATCATATAAATAGATCAATGCACTTTAAAGCTTTACATTTCTTGTTGTTTCTGTCATCATGTGATATTGAAAATACCCTCCCTTCCTCCCTCCCTCCCTCCCTCCCTCCCTCCCTCCTTCCTTCCTTCCTTCCTTCCTTCCTTCCTTCCTTCCTTCCTTCCTTCCTTCCTTCCTTCCTTCCTTCCTGTCTCTGTAATTTCTAACACTATCCAGAAAAGGCTTCTATGCAGATCCTGTGCTAATGAAGGCCAGTCCTTTATTGATTTAATTTCCAGATTATTTACAGCTCAGCAAGTGATGTTGCTCAGTTCTGGCACCTCCTATCAACTTCTTGTGAGCTACGAGGCAAAAGATGATGAGTGAGCCGAGGAAATGGCTTATCCTTTCCCATTGAACAATTAGGTCTCACGTAGATTGCGCCCTGCCTGGTCTCATCTACCATATCTGGGTTAATAGGGCCTTGCTCTCACACTGAAAACAATGGAGCACCAAACCTCGAGTTAAAGCAAATGCCGTACTTTGTTCATAGAAATCAGAGTAACAGAGTTGGAAGGGACCTTGGAGGTCTTCTAGTCCACAAGTCACAAAGAGCCAAGGTTGCCTACCCCTGCCCTATGGCTTCCGCAAAATGGGCTCAATCAAGTCATATTCAAGTTTGTAAACGGATGCTTGAGGAAATTGTACATGGACAGGTAGTCCTCGCCTTACCACCCTAACTGAGCCCAAAATTTCGCACATATATACATATACATAATTCCAAAATATTCAAATGCAAAGTCTCAGGGCCGGACAGCTGCAAATCACAGGTTTACTTAAAGTGTTTCCTTGTTTACACCAATTACAGACTTACACCAGTTCGTTTAGTGACCATTAGTTACAACGGCACTGAAAACAGTGACTTATGACCGTTTTTCACACTTATGACCATTGCAGCATCCTCATGGCCACCTGATCGAAATTCAGACGCTTGGCAACTGACTCGTACTTATGACGGTTGCAGAGTGCCGGAGTCTTGCAATCCCCTTTTGCCACCTTCTGACAAGCAAAGTCCACGGGGAAGACGGATTCCCTTAACAACCGGGCGACCAACTTAACTGCAGTGATTCACTTAACAACTGTGGCAAGGAGGGTTATAAAGTGGGGCAAAACTCGCTTCACAGCTGTCTTCCTTAGCAACGGAAATTTTGGACTCAGTTACGTCGTAAATCGAGGACTGCCTGTATTTCTGCCATTCGTTCGTGCTGTAAGTCCTAAATGCTTAAACTCAGGTCTGTCTTGGCCTCCCTGCTGATGAGGAAGGATCAGGGCAAAAGTCTTAAGATCTACAAGGGAACAGATTTTACATGGAATCCTGTTTAGGGGAATCTGCTTTTTCTGGAAATGCATCAAGACCCTTGATTGCCATTTTGATCCGGTGGCTCTCAGGCATCAAAACGACACCGTTGGTGTCAGGACGAAGGCCTAGCGAAGCTGAGAAGCCGCAGGTCCCGTGGACGAAAAGGTATTTTTGCCTGTTTATGTGGAGAATGATTACCGTTTAAATGAATCGTTGACCTTCCCTGAATGACATGTGACCTGCACGGTATCAGAGATGTGTATCATGAGCTATCCTGGAAAATTGCTGTCTGCCAACTGAAAATAAACAATAAGATATCAAATATGGTTTGGAAAAATTGACTTGGTTTAACACTGAGGGGGGGGGGTAAAAAAAAGTGAATTATTTTGACTCACCAGTCAGAACGCATCAATTCATTTCAGATCATCTTTGATCTGAAACTGGAGCTCCTTTTTTTTGTTGTTTTGAGGCTTTTTTTTTCTTTTTTCTTTTGCCTTTCGCAAATTGATGTCTGCTGGAATGCAGGCCTTATTTATACAATATACGCTGGAAGAAATCTAAATAGAAAGATGGCTAGGATAAAATATTCTAAAAATTGGTGATTGAGATGATGGCTGACTCTCTGTGCTGCTAGATTTGAAAACTCAGACAATATGGCCATTATTTTTTGAAATAATGGTTTAAATTTTATGGTCAATTAAAACAACCTTGAATGGAAACTGTTCCAGTGTAATCTTTTTGAGAGGAATCCGTTTCATACGGTGCAAACTGTGTGACTGCTGAGTTCTGGAGCAATAAGCTGCTGAATCCTGTTACAGCAACGCCTTTTCTGCAAGTTTTAATTACTATTTGCTGAAGGTGCCAAGTTTTAACAGAACTACGGGTACCTGTGAATCATAGTTACCATTTCAGTTTGATATTTTTCATTAACCAGAACACAAATGTTAGGTTTATCACTGGGTTGATATGTAATTTTTTTTAAATTCAAGATCAGATCTAAGAAGATACAATCCGGGTCACTTTCCCACTGAGAGGTACTCAAATCCTGACTTATTTTTCTTGTTACTTCTTGCTTTCTTTCCTTTTAGTCATTTGCCTTCCTTTCTTTTTTCCTTCTTGCCTGATGTGCCCTTCCTTCCTTCCTTCCTTCCTTCCTTCCTTCCTTCCTTCCTTCCTTCCTTCCTTCCTTCCTTCCTTCCTTCCTTCCTTCCTTCCTTCCTTCCCCTCCTCCCTCCATCCCTCCTCCTCCTTTCTAACTCCATATCCTTCCTTCCTCCCTCCCTCCCTCCCTCCCCCTCCTTCCTTCCTTCCTTCCTCCCTCCCTCCCTCCCTCCCTCCCTTCTAACTCCATATCCTTCCTTCCTTCCTTCCTTCCTTCCTTCCTTCCTTCCTTCCCTTCCTTCCTTCCTTCCTTCCTTCCTTCCTTCCTTCCTTCCTTCCTTCCTGAGTTGTGGATACTCCATTACTGGACATCCATTTGATTGGGATGGCATGAGGTCTCCTGCCTTGAACAGGGGGCTGGACTAGAAGACCTCCAAGGTCCCTTCCATCTGTAGGATTCTATGTTTTGTTTTCAGCACTAACAAAATACTATTGGAGATCACAAAGAATTACTAGCAGCTCATTGATTGCATACTTTAAGCCCCTGACTTTAAGGCCCACCAGCTTTAAAACAATATCATTAGGTTTTAAGAAAAAAGTCATTTCAACCCAGTAAGCCTAACATGCAAACTTTGAAAACAATGGTTTGCTAGTAAACAAAAGAGAAAAAAAACACTGTCCAATTATTTTCATTGTTACTACAAACATAAGGAGAAACTTCAGTGGAGACAATCAATTGAAATTAGATATGTTAATAGATTAACAGAAGAAAAACATCTCCCTGTTTCCATAATCCTCCCAATATTTACCACAACATGCTAAAAGCCAATTTTGCTGACCAGTTTAGACCCAGAATTGCACAAAAGTTGCCAAGTTTTGTGTAGTGTCCCATAGATCAAAGGGGAAAAAAATCACAGTTGTCTCTTTATAGGAATCCTATTTTTTTTTTAAAGCCGAGATAAATTTGTTTTGTGTTTACATATGTAAACAGATGCATGCCTCTTTTTGTTTAGCAGGAAAAACTAATTCATTCAACCGAACAAGTGACTACATAGCAGATGAATAAATTAGAAACAATACAGGAAAGATTAGCAGAGTCCTGTGTTAATCTGGATAATATTGGTTTGGCTTTAGTTCCACTGAAATTAATTGAGAGAAGTTATTCATGACTAATTTAAAATCCTATTGATTTCAGTAGAACTAAACTGTGACAAAGCTCCCCGGGATTCAGCCTATTAATAATATAGAAATAGATATTAACCAACCTGAAATAGAAATAAAATAAGTTACATAAACCAGCCCATTAATATTGCTTTCCATATTCATGCATCTTCCCCAAATATAGTGTGATAAAAACAATAAATCAACGTGCATCAGTAAGATTATTCACATAACGATAAATAAGAATAAGAACATACAATCCTATTGCTCACTCTTTGCTGTAACAAATTGCACAAATAACCATTAACATTTTTCACGAAGTTCGCAATGTGTCTCATGCAGCCTAAGAGGTTTATATTTGTTTATTTTCTTCTTTGAACTGAAAAAATGCAGTTGGTGTTGCATTGCGATCGGACTTCATAATGTTTAAACATCATAACATTTACTTCTACTTCTACAGTGTGAAATTAGCAATTTAGCAGCTCTCAACAAATTCAATGGCAACTCATAAGAACATAGAATAATAGAGCTGGAAGGGACCTTGGAGGTCTTCTAGTCTTCTGCTTGAACAGGAGAGCCTATAGTACCATTCCAGACAAGTGCTTGTCCAATCTTTTCTTAAAAGCCTCCAGTGATGGAGCACCGGCAACTTCTAGTGGCAAGTCGTTCCACTGGTTAATCGTCCTCAGTGTTAGGAAGTTTCTCCTTAGTTCTAGGTTGCTTCTCTCCTTGATTATTTTCCATCCGTTGCTTCTCGTCTTGCATTCTATTCTATTCTATTCTATTCTATTCTATTCTATTCTATTCTATTCTATTCTATTCTATTCTATTCTATTCTGTTCTGTTCTGTTCTGTTCTGTTCTGTTCTGTTCTGTTCTGTTCTGTTCTGTTCTGTTCTGTTGCGTTCCATTCCATTCTACTCCATTCCTTGGTCTATTACATCTGAAGACTTGAGTTCTTCTGTGTCCAGTCTCTTTTTTTTATGTTGACTTTGCGTATATTTAACCAGCCTTGGATCATTACACTTTTTTTTATGGTAATAATTAACAAGCCATAGGTCCTTCTTTGTCTTTTGGTTCAAGTATGGAAACTCTGTTTCAAGGATGCTTCTGCCAATCGGTAGATCAGTGGAACAGAAACAATAACCAGTAATCACCACTAATTGCTGGGCCATTAGTGTTGATGAGGTAGGAATGTCAAATGCTAGGTGCAAATGACAGGATGTGAGTGCTAATTGCGCTATTCAAAAAACATAACTGTACGCCAGTTATGAGACAGGAAGAGAAGACTCTAAAGGAAAACCCCAAATAGAATAAAACCTTGAACAGAAATCTCAGACTGAGGAAATTCTGCAACTGGAAAGATTTAAAGCCATCCCAAATTAAGCAACCTATCTTGTCTGTGGGTGCCTTGCAGGTGCTCAAACCTGTCCCATCACACCCTTCAAAATCTTTAAATCTTCTCCCTTTGGGTTCTGGTCTTGTCCACTTTAGGGGTGTGATGTTCACCTTGAAGAAAACAGAAATCCAATGTTAAGACACTCTTTGTTTCAATGACAGGGTTAGGTCTGTTTTTGGAAATGCTGCCATTACTTCATGTTAGTTTCATGGAAACATAGACTCCTTATAACATAGTGTACCAATAATTGTTCTTGAAAATCCTCCAGTGATGGAGCACCCACAACGGTGGGAGGCAAGCTGTTCCACTGATATTTGGAATATCAATTTGGAATATGTTAGGTTTTTGTGTTGAAGAATACAATACAATGGTATGTATAGGTGAGTGCACCTATGAACGAATCTACGCACAAAAAGCTACATTTGTCTTGGGCTTCAAGTCCTGAGCAAAATATTTCAGATTCCTATCAGAATAATAGAATAACTGATTCATTGTTCTCACTATCAGGAAATTTCTCCTTATTTCTAGGTTGCGTCTCTCCTTGATTAGTTTCCATCCATTGCTTCTTGTCCTGCCTTCAGGTGATTTGGAGAATAAAACAGAAGAACAGAGCTGGAAGCTTGGAGGTCTTCTAGTCCAACCCCTTGCTCAAGCAGGAGACCCTGAATCATTTCAAACAAATGGTTGTCCAATCTTTTCTTGAAAACCTCAAGTGATGGAGCACCCACAACTTCTGGAGGCAAGTTGTTCCACTGATTCATTGTTGTTACTGTCAGGAAATTTCTCCTCAGTTCCAGGTTGGTTCTCTCTTTGATGAGCATCCATCCATTGCTTCTGGTCCTGCCTTCAGGTGCTTTGGAGAATATCAAAACTATACCAAGAAACTGGTATGACTATATCTTATCAGGAGGCCTCTGCCTACATGCTGGAGGACGGCTGGATCCATGGAGAAGACGTGGCCATTTTCTTGCGGCAGAAGAAGTTTCCCACCACAGAGAGGAGTAGATTAAAACAGAGTCAGCTCTACTGCCAGGTCTTTACAGCACAAGTCATATAACGGGAAAGAAGAAAGATAACGGATAGGTAGTATTTTAAGGCATATTAACCCAATTACAAGTGTATTTTGACAATTGTAGCTCCAGCATTTATCACCCCGCATTTATTAGACCTCTGAGCTAGGTTATGTCAAATGAAACACTGTGAAACTGCAGCATTTCATTAAATTGCTGCTGGAGCAGGGTACTCAATCCTGATCCTCTTCAACCGGGCGATTTTATCAAAATCTTTGGAAATTGAAGCAATCACTAAAAGGTGTCAGGAAATTAAAATGTTCTGTCTCAGTGAAACAGATACACTCCTTGTAACATATATCAGCCGGTTCCCTTCTCCTCTCTCTCTTTCTCATTCTCTCTCTTTTTTAAAGACACATTACTATGCAGAGGAAAGTCATCAAACACCGCAGGCGGAGGGAACTCCAGAATTACCCACTGGCTGCCATTTTTCATACTCGTGAGCCACAGAGGGTTCCTCCTGCCACCCGTGTTTTCTCCAAGCCTAGGAAAAAAAATTTACTGTTGAAAAAGAATACTTTGTTGGCCAAGTGTGATTAGGCGCACAAGGGATTTGTCTCCGGTGGGTGCGTAAGCTCTCAGTGTACATGCAAAACAATAATGTAATTAATAATCCTAATAACAAAGGATAATAATCGTAATAATGATACCAATAAGAGAAGGTAGTGGAACAGATAATAAGGATAATAGTACATGGGTAAATATCCTTAGGCACAAGGCACCGTTGTGGGAATTAGGTGTTCAGCAGACTTGTGATGGCACAAGTCTTTGTGTCTAGTTGTTTTGGCATCCAGGGCCCTATAGAATAGAATAGAATAGAATAGAATAGAATAGAATAGAATAGAATAGAATAGAATAGAATAGAATAGAATAGAATAGAATAGAATAGAATAGAATATGGAATGGAATAGAATAGAATAGAATAGAATAGAATAGAATAATAGAATAGAATAGAATAGAATAGAATAGAATAGAATAGAATAGAGGATGGAATGGAATAAAATGGAATAGAATAGAATAGAATAGAATAGAATAGATAGAATAGAATATAGAATAGAATATGGAATGGAATGGAATGGAATGGAATGGAATGAATAGAATAGAATAGAATAGAATAGAATAGAATAGAATAGAATAGAATAGAATAGAATAGAATAGAATATGGAATGGAATGGAATGGAATGGAATGGAATGGAATAGAATAGAATAGAATAGAATAGAATAGAATAGAATAGAATAGAATAGAATAGAATAGAATAGAATAGAATATGGAATGGATAGGATAGGATAGGATAGGATAGGATAGGATAGGAGACTAGAATACAGGGAAAAGAATATAGAATAATAGTATATTATTATTATGGTTCGTCACACAGTCAGCCAGATTCCTGGATTGCATTTGGCATTTTTATCTACCTCTTGAGTCCTTCCCAAGGACCTGGGAGAGATCATAAAAGTTATTTCTTGGCCGATCTCCAAAAGCTAAGCAGGCTTGAGGCTGGTTAGTATTTGGGTGGGGAACAATCAGCAAATCCCAGGTTTGTAAGAGGAGAAGGAAGCCCCAGGAGGCCCCTCCGGAGCGAGAGAGACCGCTTCGGGAGGGTGGCTGGGAAGAGGCCTAAGAGACCTTCAGAGCCCAGGAGTGGGAATAGTTCCCTGCCATAGAAAATGGGCTCAGAGCAATTTTAGGGGCCATGTGGACTAGCACTGATGGGATATAGATTATTAATAGAAGAGAATATTTTGTAGCTCAGGATTGAACTGCGGTGGTCTTGGTCCTCTCTGAGCTTGGTTGTTTGCTTGCTGACCTTTCATGACCCAACTGCCTCCTAACACTGATGATGTTCCCTAGTTGTGTAATGAAACATCTGCAAGAAAACAGCCAAGCTCAGAGAGCACCAAGGACCCCACAGTCTCCTCCTCCTCCTCCTCCTCCTCCTCCTCCTTTCTGCAAACTCCCCTCCCTCCTAACACTGATGATGTTCCCTAGTTGGGTAATGAAACATCTGCAAGAAAACAGCCAAGCTCAGAGAGCACCAAGGACCCCACAGTCTTCCTGCTCCTCCTCCTCCTCCTCCTCCTCCCAGCAAACCCCACTTCCTTCTAGCACTGATGATGTTCCCTAGCTGGATAATGAAATGTCCGCAAGAAAACAACCCAGCTCAGAGAGCATCAATGACCTCACATTATCCAGAGATCTGTAGACCTGCCCTACAATACCTTTGAAGCCCAGATTCTTGCTTTTGCTTCCTTCTGCAAAACAATCTGAGGGGACCAAGAAAGGGTTCCATCGCAGGGAGTGGGATCTGTGCCAAACGCAGTGCTAGCGAGCAGCTTATGGGGAGAATCTCTGAAATGTTTGTGGTTACAAGTCCTTGTTTAAAAGCATTCACCACCCCCAAGGACACCCCCTTATTATTCTCCTGTTTTTAATTCCTATTAACTGGCGCAGTGGCACCCGGGTCTATTCGGCTCCCATCACTCCAGAAAAGCTGCATTGTGGCTGGGTTTCATTGATTTAATTACCCCGGGCTGAATGAGTGTCGT
>JALGBA010004224.1:930000-1007500 GCA_023970755.1 Azemiops feae
AGCCTCCCTGCTCAAACAAGAGACCCAGGGCCTAGACCATTTCAGACAAATGGCTGTCCAGTCTCTTCTTAAAAGCCTCCAGTGATGGAGCACCCACAACTTCTGGAGGCCCAGCCGTTCCACTGATTAAATTGTTCTCCCTGTCAGGAAATTCCTCCTTAGTCCGAGGTTGTTTCTCTCCTTGATGACCTTCCATCCGTTGCTTCTTGTCCTGCTTTCGGGTGCTTTGCTTTGATCCAGGTGCTTTGATCCGGGGACTTTGATTTCTACATGTGAGTCCTTTGGCACCCAAATGCTTTGGCTGTCCACTCTGTTCCTTCAGCTACACATATATTTTACTCTTGTTTCTTTGCACTACTCGAGAGGGCAGGGATAAGACGCCTCTGAGGCGGTTTTCTATTTCAGCTCATTTAGGTCAGCAAAACAATTGCAAGAACTACCAGGGACCATTACTTGAAGTGACAATACAAGAAGTGTCTAGGCCCGCAGGGGTAGGCAACCTTGGCTCTTTTATGACTTGTGGACTTCAACTCCCAGAATTCCTGAGCCAGCCATGCTGAGGGAAAAGGGAGAGGTTTCCAAGCTGAGCCATGCTGGCTCAGGAATTGTGGGAGTTGAAGTCCACGAGTCATAAAAGAGCCGAGGTTGCCTACCCCTGGACTCTAGGGAGATTCTCTGTCATCCAGGCCATAGTTATCCCACAGATGCTTTTTCCCAAAGGCAATTGGACGTTTGAGGTTTTTTCCTTGAAAATGCTTCGCTCCTCATCCAAAACTGAAGAAGCTTCTTAGATGAGAAGTGAAACATTTTCAAAGGAAAGAAAAAAGCAAGAAAACCCAGTCGCCTTTTGGAAAAAGCACTTTTGGGAACACGAGAAGTGTGATGATCAAGGATTATTTAGATGTTCAGTTATAGAGTAGGGTAGGTGTAAGACAAGACTTGACAATCCAGAAACCCAAAGGTGCTTTTTTTTAAAAAAAGGCAACTGGAATCTCTGATCTTTCTTGCCACACTTGTTAAATGAATCACTGCAGGTATTAAGTTAGTAAGACGGTTATAAATGAATCCGGCTTCCCCATTAACATGGCTTGTCAGAAGATCACAAAAGGGGATCACATGATCCCGGGACACTGCAACTGTCATAAATACAAGTCAGTTGCCAAGCGTCTGAATTTTGATCACGTGACCGTGGGGAGGCTGCAACGGTCATAAGTGTGAAAAATGATCATAAATCACTTTTTTCAGTGTCATTACCTATATTTAATTTTTGTTTCTAAAAACAACTTCAGAATATAAAACATCCGGCTTTACGGTTTCTTGATGTGGCCTCTACTCAGGCAGTGCTGTTTTTAACAAACTCTTCAAACGGCGCTGTCTCTTAGTAGTAAATGAAAAACACCATTGTATTGTTACGTCTTCCTTTGATGTTGCTTGAAATGTATCACCCCATTTCTATGGTTTGCAGTATCTTTTATTTCATCCAAGCATGTTAGGCGTGTTTCAGCCCTGCTTTCTCCCTCACATCCATCATATTAATCTGTTTAGATAGGAACCGTACCAGCTTGTTCATTAGTTTTATTAAATATCAATATCCCGGAATTCTGTGTAAAATTGCTTTGTCTATCTTATATTTCCAAGTGGTTATTTATTTATTTTTAAGGATTTGCTTAGAATCTTTTAAAAATGACCCAATTATCAAGTTCTGTGAATAGATTCTAACTATGCTTTTACTATTGTTCCTCAATTAACATTTCACATTAGAAAAGGACATTACTTTAAGGGAAGAGATTTAGCAGTTTTTCAGCACCATTTCTAACCATTTCTAATGATCCTAAAGAGCTATTTTCTTAACACCCATGGTACCATTAGGTTTAAAAGCTCCATTAGTTCATTCCTTTCCATTGTTACCACATTTTCAATCAAACATGCATATCTACACACTTATAATCCCATGCACAGGCCAAGAGAACTAAAGCTTACTTTTATCCCATTCAAATATCTTTGTAATAAAAAAGGAAACTGGGATAGTATTGTGGGAAGAATCCAGAGAAAGAAATATTTTGGGAAATATTAAAAAGGCAGAATATATTTCCCCAAAGGAATAATGGAGAAGATCTTTAAAAAGACAGAAATCAGCCCCCAGAAATCAGCCCCAGCCTCTAGGCAGAGGCCAGCTTTTAGAAATGCAAATTCAATAATCCTTTCAGGAAGGTTGGGGCCAGGAAGCTTGGAGCTGATGAGATTAGGAAGACAAAGACCTCTAAAATCTACATACCCCACCCAAACTCTAAAAGACATGGCCTTTGGGGACATAATAGGATTAACCCACCAATACCAGAAGGGCACACTCAGACTCAGGTCAAAGTACACGACACAGGAAATACAAAGCCTCAAACAGGAACAGGAACCTCAAACACAAAAGCCCAAGAAGGTATGAAAACCCACCACTCCCAGCTACATGTGATCATTTTTCCCAGAGCCATCTTTCTGTCTGGCTCTGCTCTTCAATAAAAAGCAGTCTCCATTTTGTTTATTCCCAGCTTGGACTGGACCCTGATGAAGAATTTTCTTTTAACAGTATCATACAGCGCTAAAAACAGAGAATCTAGCTTGATTGAATTAAATGCATTTTGCGCAATCCAGTCTGGGTCGGTCACCGAGACCAAAACTTTAATCTTCTGAGCTTTGGGACTTGTGCAGGAGCCCCCATCCTCAGGGAACTTCCCTCTGGTAGAGTGTGTGCTGTTCTGTGTGTGGTATTTATGTGGTGCCTGTTGTGTATGGCTTTTTAGATGTTGTTTGGGGTGTGTTGATGGCCGGCTATTAAGTCGTTGGCTGTTGTTTGCTTGAGCTGCCAAGTCCTTTTGCCTCTTAAGTACTTGATAGGCTGGTGGTAAATCAGCATCCCCTTTGACTGACGAGAGGCCTATTTCCCCATAAAATGCATGATCTTTGTGATCATCTGTAAATCTAGGGATAGTTGGGGACTGAGGAGCCCTTCCAGGCTGAACTTTGTCTTTCTGGGGAAATGCCACCTCAAATGAAGTAGATCTCATCTGATTTCTCAAGTCCACCAGCACCTCCATCTTGCCTGGTTGTAATTTCAACTTCTTCTCCATCAACCAACCCATGATCAGATCTAAGCAACCTTCAAGAGTTTGATTAGATGCTCAGGGATAAAGGGACTGGAACTGAGGACTAACAGTACAAAAGCTATAATCTCCACTAACTTGGTGGCTTTTAGGTGGAATTCCGATCTTAGCATTCAATCTGTTAGGTAGATGAAGTATCCTGAGATGCCTTCAAACCAAGGCCAGCAATTCAGGCACCAGGGCGAAAAACAAAAATGTTTCAAGACCTGACAGGAGGATTTACCCCTCTCTAGTTTCCAACAATATTATGTCAGAAGAAAGGAGATGTTCATCTGAGTGCAATTAAGAGGGGGTCTCCTTGGAAAAGACCCTGATGTTGGGAAAGATGGAAAGCAAAAAGAGAAGGCGATGGCGGAGGATGTGATGGTTAGATAGTGTCAGTGATGCAATGAACATGAATTTGGGCAAACTCCAGGAGACAGCGAAGGACATGGCATGCTGTGGTCCATGGGGTCGGACGCAACACAACTTAGCAACTGAACAACAACAACAAAGGGAAGAAGCTACCTGTGAAAGAGAAGGACTTACTTTAGCATCTCATTCCCTCCTCCTCTTCTGAGGCTCCAAAAAGTATAATTGCTTAAAGCTCTATTTGGGAAGAAATAAAGGGCAATAAATATCGACATTTTTGTCTTAGCACAGAAGCTGTCAAATTTGGATGTTTAACTTTAAATTATTCGCATCTCCTAGATATTCCAAGCAACATTCTCATGTCAACACAAAGCATTCAAAGAAACCACTAAGCATGGTTAAGCTTGACGGAGGATACTTGATGTCTGACTCTTCCCTTCCCACTGCTTGGTCCTTCACTGCTTGCAGGTTGTTCAGCTGACTGTGTAAACTATCTTTTTGGGGATGACATCTAGTAATGCTGTGTTAGCCACAAGAACCCAGCATGGATAGCTCCAAAATGCAAGTCAGTTCTGTCACCTATTAACATATCCAAAAATATTTAACTTTCAAAAGTTAACTCTTGGACTTTCAATAGTTCAAAAATGTGTTTCTTTCTGTTCTCTTCCAGTACACTGGAAATCCCTCAATTATCAACCAGAGAAGAGAAAACCAAAATCCCATTTAATCCTACCAATATCACAACAAAAGAGCATCCAATCGTTAGCCTTTGACCCATTCAAGGTCGTTACTGAGATAATTTCTTCCCGATAGTAAAGGGGATCAATGAAAGTCTTCTGTAAGATTTGTCCCATAAAATGGTCTGTGGAACATGCCAAACTGCATCCTCAGTACTAAGAAGGAACAAATGGGATTGAGCAAAATTTGAATTTCTAACATTGGGAATCTGTGGCAAGCTTAATTTGCCCTAAAGGATTCAGAGATTAAAACTTATTCATAAAACTTGGAGGGTTTTTTTTATCTCTCTTTATAACATAATATGGGAGAGGCGGCCATGTTCTTATTCCCCTGAAAATTAAAAGACTGGAGATATAAACATAATTTTAGCAAGGACCAGTAAGGCTTCATAGAACAGAGAAAGAAACTGGGATATCTTCCAGGCATTAGATGATGAAAAAACAATAATAAAAAAAAACACTAAAAGATTAAATGGACCAATATTCACAAAATAGACAACTGGTAACTTAGAAAGGATGACCATTCCATTCTTTTCCCAGCATTTTTTTTCTCTTAGGGAGACTAACTTTTGCAAGTGTGGGAAGAAAGAAATATTTTTGGAAATATTTAAAAGGCAGAATATATTTCCCTAAAGGATTTTAAAAGCAGAAACCAACCTCGCCCCCAAGTCTCTCTGTCCCAAACAGAAACCAAATCTGCAGAATTGCAGATGTGATAATCTTGTCAGAAAGATTGGAGTCAGGAAACTGGGATTAGGAAGAAAGATCCCTAGAATCAACAATCCCTCACACCAAAAATCCAACAGTCATCAGCCCCAGCCCCAGGGAAGCAGGATTGACCTTTGGGACATAATAGGATTAACCCACCACCATCAGAATACCAGAAAGGCACACTCAGGCTCAGGTCAAAGTTCATGCCACAGGAACAACTCCAAACAAAAGGCTCAAGAAGGTATAAAAACCCACTCCCTACATGTGCTCGCTCTCTTTTTCTTCCAGAGCCATCTTTCTGTCTGGCTCTCCTATTCAATAAACTGCAACCTTCTTTCTAAAGCATTCGCCATGTTGTTTATTCCCGGCTTGGACTGAACCAAGATGAAGACTTTTCCTTGAACATAAGATATGTACATTTATATGGAAAAAGAAAGAAAGATGAATACAATATATTATCTTCTGCGTTGTATTTGTAATGTATATACGTAACTGTTTCTTTCATTCCTTCTCATGCACCAAGATTAGCAGGCAGCATTTTGTGATTTGTGTTTGTGTGTGTGTGGTTTTTTTCAGTCTCCACCACACCCAGCTGCTAAGGCCCCAAAGACTATGCCCATCTCTGCTTCTCTCTCACTTTGCTCCACTCTCTAATAAAACCAGTGCAATTCTGTTGCCCGTGAGTTTTTCGTTGGTTGCACGTTTTCTTAATTCCTATCCATTTTTATGGAAATTCAGGAGCCCAGGAGCCCCCCCTCCCCCAAATCTGGCTTGAAAGAAAGGCCAGGCCGCCTTTAGCCTGTGTGTATCATTTGGCAAGACCGATGCGATCTTTATGTTTGCTACAAGACCACAGTTGCGTTAAAAGCTAACAAAGACACTCGTTTCCCCCTTAAAACAGCTCTCGCGAAGCCCAAATCTGTCACGTTGGAGAACCAGGGGTCATCTGGAGAAAAATGAGACTCTGCCTCAATCGGAGCGAAGCCCAGAGTTTCCCCTGGCAGATTCATCTGGAGGCTGCAGCGTCTCCTCCGGGGTGGGAGCCTGGGCTACTTTCCACGTTAACCAATATCTCGAGCAGTCAAACACCGCAGTTGCCACGGAAAGCTCAGCTTCAGCAGCCTGATCTACAACAGGGAATATGAATTTATATTAACAGATTATATCCGTTTTATGCTTTGGAGTTATCTTTTGGCCCCCTGGTTTAAATAACAGAGTAACAGTGTTGGAAGGGACCTTGGGGGACTAGAAGATCTTGATTAAGTGAGAAATGACTGCACATCGCAGCAGGCAAAATGACGGTACATATTACACCCCAATTCGGAATAACAGAGTGGGAAGGGATCTTGGAGGTCACCTAGTCCAACCCCCATGCTCAAGCAGGAGACCCTATGCTATTCCATATAAGCGCCTGTCTGATATCTTCTTAAATCTTCCCATGATGGAGCACCCACAACTTCTGAAGGCAAGCCATTCCACTGATTAACAGAATAACGGAGTTGGAAGGGACCTTGGAGGTCTTCTAGTCCAACCCCCTGCTCAAGCAGGAAACCCTATAACATTTCAGACAAATGGCTGTCCAGTCTCTTCTTAAAAACTTCCAGTGTTGGAGCATTCACAGCTTCTGGAGGCAGGTTGTTCCACTGGTTAATTGTTCTCACTGTCAGGAAGTTTCTCCTTAGTTCCAGGTTGCTTCTCTCCTTGATCAGCTTCCATCCGTTGCTTCTTGTCTGGCCTTCAGCGGCTTGGGAGATTTGGAACCTCCACAATTCCTTGCAGGACATGTTATTAAAGGTGGAAAGAAAGCCTCTCCTGTGGAAAAATCAACAGTCCTGGCTGCACAGACCACACACACCTGACCTGTGACTTGGAATCAAGGACAAACCAGCATTATATAGTGTGGGCCAGGTCATAACCTGTGAGGTTATAACCAACTCCACATTAGGGCTGTATGCCAGTGTAACAGAGTGCTAAGAATCTCGGGGGGAGAAGCTGGCCCTTCATGAATGAAATGCTTTTGAGATTCCCATTCCTGAGAACTGTATTCCCTTTCTTTCTTCTCCTGATAAAACCATCTGGTCCAGTTGCTTATGACGTCCTAGCATTCATATTCTGCTGGTAGAATCTTTGATGCATCATGTATTAAACATCTATGGAGATTCTCAATCACCCAGGTCAGGGTTGACCCAAAGGTGCTTTTTCAAGAGGCAAGACGTTTCGCTTCTCATCCCAAGAAGCTCTTTCAGTTGTAACAGAACAGCGAGGAATGGAAGGATTTATATTTTTGGTAGTCATCTGGTTGTTAGTCATTGAGAAGAAAGTCCAGTTGCCTCTTGAAAAAGCACCTTTGGGACAATGTATTAAACAGTTCAAAGCCAGCGGTGGGATTCAAATAGGGGAAGAACCGGTTCTCTTTGTGGATGCCGCTTCCGGAAGTCCATTCTCGGCCTGGGCAACAAAAAATTAGCTACCGGTTCTGCCGAAGTGGTGTGAACTGGCTGAATCCCACCACAGGAAGGAAGGAAGGAAGGAAGGAAGGAAGGAAGGAAGGAAGGAAGGAAGGAAGGAAGGAAGGAGTGGTGGGATTCAAATATGTGAACAACCAGTTCTCTGTGTGAATGCCGCTTCCGGAAGTCCGTTCTGGGCCTGGGCAACAAAAAATTAGCTACCGGTTCTGCCGAACTGGTGCGAACCGGCTGAATCCCACCACTGTTCAAAGCACCAACATTCCTATGGCAAGTCCTTGATTATGCAAAACCTATCGAACGAGCGAAGAACACCACAATGCTGCTGTTTTTTCTCTGCCTCTTGGTTTGATTTTCATTTGAGGTTTATGCAGCTCAATAATGCTAGAACTCTATTCGGTAAAACTGCAAGCACTTACCATTTACAGTATATCATCGCCCGATGACAGCAGGAATGGTGGGAGTTCATTATAGGGACCATGAATTGTTGGAGGTAATTTAGATTACAATTTAAAGTTTAATTTAAAAATCTATCAACAAATGTGAAAGTGCTGGAGGAACATTTTAAAATGCACTTTAATTTCCCCGGCACAAATAGCTTTTTCAGAGCTCTAAACATCATCACCTGGCCAAACAGTAAAACTTTACTGCACCTTTAATTAAATTACAAACACAAAGGATAATTAACATTTTTATTTTATCCAGGCCATTGTTTTACTTCTGGGTCAATACCTTAAAGTTACAGCGATAGAATATCCGAAAGAAGCTTAAAGCTGACACTTTCCACCAGTTTCCTACAGTATAACAGAAATGGCCTGTACAACGAGGTATATAAGCGCAAATATATATATATATGTATACAAACACATATTGGTGTGCATACATTCAGACAGAAACTTGAAACATTGAAGAGTGTTCCAGAGTATTATGTGTTTTATTAACAGGCATTCCTCCTGTTCTGGAGTTGCAGAAAATTATGTCAATATAAGTGCAGTGTTTGCCTGGCTGAGCTTTATTGATCTCGGGTTCAAGGCTGCAAAGTAAGACGGCCTTTAGAGATTTAATAGAAGACAGTTCCTGTGTCTTTGGACGTTCAGATTCCCTGGTTTCTCTTTCCAGCATCAGTTGTTCCCCAGAAAGTGTGGTTGGGAGATACTTCCCTCCAGCTTCTTCCAAATCCATTCTATGGCTCATCAGGTAGTCATCTGGATTTTATATTTTCCCATAAAGGAGAATATTTGTAGCTCAGGGTAGATAGGAGTAAATGAAAGGTCTTCAAAAATTTAAAATTGTAAGAGGAATTAACTGTAAGAGGAAGTAGCTGCAAGAAGAAATAGCTAGCTTAAAGGTAAAACAAAATGAATTGAAAAACAGGAAAGACAAAACTAAAATGAACTGAATAACAGGAAAACTAAAGCTAACCGAATAACAGGAAAGAACCTATTGTTCTACGAACCCATAAAATAACCAAGAGCTCAAAAACAGGTCAACGGAGCATGCTCAATAGACTATTGAATATTATCTGACACACCTTGCATATTTTGTCTGCTCATTTAAATGCACTTGCAACGTATGATTTAGCATGTTTCGGGAGGGTAGCAGGAAATATGTAGAAGGTGGTCGGAGAGAATGTAACCTCATAGTACCTCAGCCAATGGGGAACGAGGAGGGATGGGCGGCCAGTGTAGAGAATGTATAAAGATGTTGATTTGAGATGATGTACTTTTGAGACAACCAAGACTTGATGGCTTCTCCCCGCTTACTGCAATAAACGAAACAAAAGGCCTTCACTGTGTCTTGGCTGGTTATTGGTCAGGAGAGTTTGCCTCTAGTTGCGAAGAAAAGTGGCCAGGAGCACAAAACAGGGTTGAACTGTGAAGTCCTTGGGGCCACAATAAATGTCATTGAATGGGTCTGAGTGGGCTTTTTCTGTAGAAACATCCATTCTCTAGAACAGCATCCCTCCAGGGCTGGGTTCCTACCCTGATCATTACTGAAAACATGGATGTTCTCTCAGGCCGTGAGTTGGGATAGCTACCGAGTCCCTGTGAGGAATTTTTCTTTGTGATCTATGATTTGTCTTCATGTGGACTGTGCTTCTCTTTTTATTCTTTTCAACTGTAAACCACTCAGATCCAATAGCATCTAAGTGATATAGATAAATAAATAAGGTTTGCTCACTTCTAGTCACCCCAAAGGTGCTTTTTCAAAGGGCAACTGGACCGCCTTTGTTTTGCTTGAAGTCTTTTCGCTTCTCTTCCAAGAAACTTCTTCAGTTCAGAAATGAAGAAGCTGCTTGGATGATAAGCGAAACGTCTTCAAAGAAAAAACAACAACCAAGGGAGTCCAGTTCCCTTTTGAAAAAGTGCCTTTGGGACAACCATGACCTGGAGGATTGAGAATCTCCCCAGGCCTTTACCTCTAGTCACATTTATTATAATAAGCACCCCAGTTGTTGCAGTAAGCGCCCCATTTAGCCAATGGTATGGAGTTAGTGGGACCACTATGTTAAGGAGACCCCCTCTCTTCCAACTGGAGGCCAGTTTTAAGACTCTAAAACAGAGGTCCCCAACCTTTTGGGCACCAGGGACCGGTTCTGTGGAGAGAGGTTTTTCTGCAGACCGTTGTGTGTGTGGTTTTGTGTGCTGCCTGCATCCAGCGGATGGGGCTTTGCTTGTTTGTGCAGATTGGTTGCTGGCATGCCACGGCCTGGTACTCAGTCCACGGACCGGGGAGGTTGGGGACCCCTGCTCCGAAACACCCAGAGCACAATATTCATTGCAACACGTTCTTTTCTTTTCCTTCTTGCTCTCTTTCATGTGGCTACAATGTTTTTGTCCAAGTTTTTCCCCAAGTCAATAGCTCAGTAATCAGAGTATGTGCGGGACCCGAAACAGTGAGATAGTTCTCGCTCTTATATGTTAACAGATTAGTTTTGCTGCCTCAAATGGAAAAAATATTGATCCTTTCAATCACTTCAATTACTTAATTATAAAGACATCAGAACGGTCCTGCTGCATCAACCCAAGCTCCATTCATCCAGTATTTCATATATTTTCTTCATAGGCAGGAGACGTGTTTCCCACCAGCCTTGCGCAACTAGAGTGTGAAAACGTGTGGGGATAACAGTGGGTCTTCTAGATGGGCAGCCTTGGATTCCCAGCTTTATAATCCTTTGGGATCCATTTGTACATGGATTCTGACTGTTCCTCTGAAATGAAGCTCCATTTATTGCGGTCTTGAGAGAACAGCAGCCGTGTGTAGATCTGGCTTGATCTGCCTGACTTGAATCATTGATTATTTTTTTTTATTTAGCTTCATTCATTTGTAACATAAAATGTGAAAATGCAAAAGCAAATAGTAGGGGACAACAGTAGAAAAGGGGAAAACAAAATAGGTGTGAAGAAGGGGGGGGGGAAGAAACAAAAGGCATTGACTTCCGACTCTCTCTGTTGCAGTAAAACCAGACATTAAAATCAAATCTCAGCTTTTTACATTTCTATAGTCATATGCACAAGCCATTTCTGTATTGGCAAATCAGTCTAATCAGTAAAACCCAAAATCATGATGTTATTTTTTCCACCTCAAGCACAAAGTCCAGAAGTGGTTTCCAAGTAGAAACAAAAGGACTTATGTTATTTCCTTTTTATCAGCACAGTCAATTTGCCCATTTCTGCTAATTCCATCAGCTTTTGTAACCCTTCGTCCATGATGGGAATCGAGGCCTCCTTCCACTTTTGTGCACAAAGCAATATTGCTGTCATCACCATATATAAAAAATCAGTGTTCCAAATTTTTATTTTTCCAGTTCTCTTTCCATTAGGCCCAGAAGGAAAGTTTCTGGTTTAATCTTTATGTTCACTTTAAGAATTTTCTCCATTAATATACGAATCCTACTCCAATATTTCTTTGCCTCTTGAATCATTGATTTGATCTGCTTCATTGAGTCATTCTGAATCGGTGATTTGGAACAACCATCTGATTCCTTTCAGGTGTTGGGATCAACTCAAATCTAGTCGTCCGAAGCCAACAAATTGGATTTGACCTAATTCGGAATCTAAAATACACAGGTATACACCAAATAAATTCAACAAATAAATAAAACAAAAGAAATGTGCAAAAGTGGTCTGAATCAAATCTCCGTGGAGGATCATATCTGATCTGGCAATCTGAAACAAATTTTTGCTACGGTTTGGAAATTTCATCCAGTTCAGAGACTGTATTGAGTAATGTCAATAAGGAACCTCATCTTTGAATTAAATATTTGTACAATTCTACTCAGCAAGATGTGTCATCTCTCTTAATTCCTTACTCCCACTAGCTTTGGTCCTAGTTATTAAGTTAGATAGAATTTAAATCAAGTATTTTGCCATTCTTTTGATTGATTGATTGATTGATTGATTGATTGATTGATTATGTGTGATCAAGTTGATGTTGACTCTTAGCAGCCATATAGGTCAATCTTCTCTGGGATGATCCATTGTAGAAGACCTTCAAGGTCCCTCCCAGTGCTTGGATTCTACTCAATCCCGACTGAAGTTCATTAGATTCAATACAAATCTAAAGCCTTCAGCTGGTAATACGGGAGAGAGAGAGATTTATATAAGGCTGCCCTGATATTCCCAATGGATCAAATACCCATGCCCAAGTCCCATCATATATGAGGTTCTTTTAGATAATTTTTTAAACCCCGTTTTAGACCTGCATAGCTCTGGGCTTCCAGTCTGACTCTAATGTTAAATTATAAAATGACCTTCCTCAACACATAAACTGACATAAATAAAATAGAGGAAGGGGCCTGGTGTGTGTGTGTGTGGGGGGGGAGATTGACCAAGGAAGGCAAGCCACTGAGATTTCTTTCAAATAAAATGAGCATCCACAACCCAATCCATTTCAGGGAAAGAAAGAGCTGCCGTTGTGTATTAAACATCACTGCTTCGGCTGCTTAATTATTGGTGCTTTGGCTGCTTAATTATTGGTTAATCTAGCAATTTAGCATGCTTCATTTAATTCTAATTAGGAGAATTAATAGGCAGGGAATAAAGATTTAAATAGACTGGCGAGAAACAAAAGCCGCCGTGGAGAATTGGAGGCTTTCTTCGGGAGCGTCCTTTTTGCACCCAAGGAAGGACGGTTGTGCAAGAGGGAGATTTGAGGTTTGCATACTCCAGAAAGAAGATCGGCTTGGAAGTGACCTGTCCGCAGCTCCCCTCACGAGGAGGGAAGGAGCGACCACGGAGGGGTGGTTTTGCAACCACAGAAACCGTGCCACGTATGTGTGAGCGTGTGCGTTTTAAAAAGCATGAAGGAGCAGCGGATAATTTAGCAGTGACAGCAGGCTTCCCAGGTCCGGAGTATTGATGTTGAAGTGTGCTTTAAGTCACAGATCTGTGAATTATTGCATTGCTTCCTCTGCCTGATGCTCTGTCTATGTTCTCTTTCTCTCTCTCTCCTGGCATAGCATGGGGGCTTTTCCACTTTAGCAGCTGGCCGGCTCCCATCCTCTGCCTCCCCCGAATGCAGCCGCCACCTCGGCTTGGTGTGTTTGTCTTTGCTAATCAAGCTGCATACCCTGACAAGCCCAACGACATTGGACATGGCTGTTCTTCTAATTAAGGTGCTAATTGAATTAAACGGCTGCGGTAATGAGCAGATGAGCAGCATAAAAAGTAAAGAGTCAGATAGGCCAATTAACGGAAGAGCCGAGCATAATTATAACATTTAAAATACACGCAGCTCGGGTACCAATATTCTTAATTGTTACAGGGAAATTTATGATAATTGGCTCAACAACAGCCATGCAAGCTTGGCCCCAGACAAAGCCTGTAATTAAAGCAAAAATGATATTCAACACAAATTGCACCGGCGGAAATAACCAGTGGTTGATTTATACATATAAAAAATCCGTAGGAGACGGAAACAGGCAGAGAGGCCTTTATGCAGAAACAGGCCGGCCTTGATGGGCAGCGTTTAAGACAAGATACTTCAAGAAGACTTGAAACCCATTTGGGGCAGCCAAAGGAAGGAAGGTGACTCTTGCGGTCTTCCACTCCCACAATCCACAACTACAGGGGGAATAACTTGGATCCTGCAAGATTAGGATCCTTTTCTTTAAGGTTTTGTTTTTTATTGGTTTATAATATAAAATACAAAAAAAAAGAAAAGAAAAGAAAACAGTGAGAAAGTAAGGGAGGGAAAAGGGAAGGGAAAAGTCTGGGGCAAAAGGAAGGAAGGAAGAAAAGCCCTTGACTGCCGACTCCGTTTGGTGCAATAGAATAAGTCACCAGCCTCAAACCTCAACTTTTTAATTTTACGTAGTAATATAAACTAGCTACTTATCTAACAACACACCTATCTAATCGGTAAAACCCAAAATCAAAGTTTCATTGTTTTTTCCACCTCAAGCACAAAGTCCAGAAGCGGTTTCCAAGTAGAAACAAAAGTAATTGTGTTGTTTTTTTCCCCTTTAACCAAAGCAGTCGATCAACTTTGGCAGCCATTCATCACAAGATTCCCTGTGTTGGAGGTGTAGGAGATAGAAATGATAATATTTCAGTTGGAAGTTGAAACTTTGGGGTGTGTTTGTGAGGATGTTCCTGAGACCCAGAATCTGACCTGCTCAAGGACAAGCGCAGCAGATTTTATAAGTCTTATCAACAGAAACTATATTATGAGGATCAGCAAAGCCTCATACCTGGCTACATCCTTCCAGAAAGAAAACCCAGGACCGTCTGCTTTGTGTGTGTGTGTGTGTGTGTGTGTGTGTGTGTGTCCCTGGGAAGAAAGGCAACACAAGCAACTTGTGATTAGCAGTTTCTTAGACAAAGGGTACACATTAAAAAAAAGTCCTCTGTTTACATCCTGCTGCCCCCTAGTGGCTGATAGGTTACGAGGTGCTGAAGAGTTAGCCCTATTGGATTTGAACCCTCAACACCCCTTCTCACTGGCTGCCCAGCTCCATCAGATAGACCAGACCAGGAAATCAGATCAGGAAATCAGATCAGGAAATCAAATCCACCAGAAGGCTAAAACTAGTATTTTATTTTATTTTATTTTATTTTATTTTATTTATTTTATTTTATTTTATTTTATTTTATTTTATTTATTTTATTTTATTTTATTTTATTTTATTTTATTTTATTTTATTTTATTTTATTTTATTTTATTTTTTTTTTTTATTATTTTATTTTATTTTATTTTATTTATTTTTTTTATTTGATTTTATTTATTTATTTTATTATTATTTTATTTATTTTATTTTATTTTATTTTATTTATTTTTATTTTACTTTCATTTTATTTTACTTTGTTTTATTTTATTTGTTTTTTTTTTATTTATTTTATTTTTTATTTATTATTTTATTTTTTTATTTATTGTTTTTTTTATTTATTTTATTTATTTTTATTTATTTATTTTATTTATGTTATTTTAATTTTTATATTTCATTTATTTATTTTTATTTTATTTTATTTTTCTTTATGTTATTTATTTTATTTTGATTTTATTTTACATTTTATTTTAGTATTTTAATTATTTTATTTTATTTTCATTTTCCTTTTGATTTTTTATTTTATTTATTTTTTTTTACTTTTCATTATTTTATTCTATTTATTTTAATTATTTTCGTTTATTTATTTTATTTTATTTTATTTTATTGTTATTTTATTTTCATTTTATTTTATTTTATTTTATTTATTTTATTTTTTTTTATTTTATTTTATTGTATTATGTATTGTCATTTTATTTTATTCTTTATTTTATTTTTATTATTTATTTTTATTTATTTTTATTTTATTTTATTTATATTTTATTTTATTTTATTTATTTTACATTTATTTATTTTATTTTTTATTATTTATTTTATTTTTATTTTTTTATTATTTTTATTTTTATTTTATTTTCTTTTATTTATTTTATTTATATTTATTTTATTTATTTTTTATTTTTTATTTTTATTATTTTTATTTTATTTCTTTTATTTATTTTATTTATTTATTTTATTTTTTTATTTCTTTTTTTATTTTATTTATTTATTTTATTTTATTTTATTTTTTATTTTATTTTATATATTTATTTATTTTATTTATCTTTTTTATTTTATTTATTTTTTTATTTTATTTATTTTATTTTTTTATTTTATATTTATTTTATTTTATTTTATTTATTTATTTTATTTTTATTTTATTTAGGTGTTTATTTTATTTTTTTATTTTATTTTATTTTATTTTATTTATTTTATTTTATTTTATTTATTTTATTTATTTTATTTTTTTATTTATTTTATTATTTTATTTTATTTTATTTTATTTTATTTTATTTTATTTTATTTTATTTTATTTTATTTTATTTTATTTTATTTTTATTTTATTTTATTTTATTTTATTTTATTTTATTTTATTTTATTTTATTTTATTTTATTTTATTTTATTTTATTTTATTTTATTTTATTTTATTTTATTTTATTTTATTTTATTTTATTTTATTGAGTGCTTGAATCACTTCCCAATATGACGTCCATGGAGATTCTCAGACATCCAGGTGTGGCTGTGCCAAAGGTGCTTTTTTAGTCAGAGCTGAAGAAGCTTCTTGGATGAGAAGCGAAACGCCTTCAAAAGGAACACAAGAAAGTCCAGTTGCCTCCTGAAAAAGCTCCTTTCCAATATTGTCTTGTTTGGCAGGGCTTTAGAAAACCACCCTGGCCTCTTTTGCCCAGTAAATGCTTCCTGCCTATGCCCGTCAAGGTCATTTCCCTTCGTCTCTGCAGCTGGTTTTGTGTTGACTATGGACAAAAGCACAGCGAGTGCATCCACGAACATCTCCTTGGATGGGCAATATTTCACTTTCATGATTCCTGAGGATTTTGCACATATGGTCAGGCACAAATAACCAGGAGTTCAAAGCACAGAAGAGTTTGTTATTGCTACCTCTAGCACAAGAATCTAGTCAACTAACAGTCAAGGCTAAATTGGCGCTAGCTAAGAGTCAAAGGGAATTTAAAGGGGCTGGACTTGGGTCTTTTGTGACAACGCAATGACTCCAAAGTGATGACACCCTTAACCCCGCCTTCCAGCTCCAGGTCTTTTCCTCCTGCATCTATTTGGTGTCCATATGCAGCTTTCTTTATTTGGGGGAAATCTAAATACATTCTGAGTTGACCCCAGAAAAGGGCTGGAAGCTTTTTCTCCAAGTCAGTTAAAAGTTGCTGTAGCTACCCAGCTGTGTTGCAGATACAAGCTCTGTTTCAGTGAATGATAGGGCAATAACAGGCCGTTCTTTGCTCGTCCAACTTAGCCATCAGTATGTGGACTTATAACAAGTCCTGATCTTCTGATCAATTTGCATCCAAGTAGCTACCAATTTGCTCTTGGAGTCTGAGATCCAGGTGTGCAGAGCCCCTTTAGGAATCTGCCCATCCTTTTGACACTAATTCATTCCCTCCCGAGTGTGACTCCAGATCTGGAGCATGTGAGACATCTTACTGAGAATTTCTCCTTTCCTCAAGGACGACATAACCTTACAGAACTTCTGACCAACACGACCTTTTGTCCATTTGCCAAGCAGAGTTAATTCATTAAAACTCTCTTCCTTTTACTGCCACAGAATAATAAAAAAAAAAGACACCACCTGGTGGTGCATTTTCTCTAATAATTCATCGCTCTAACGTTCTTTCGTGTCTTCCTTTATACCGGGCTGAGGTTGGTCATTATCCTTAAAATGCAATTTTGGGGGTTGGTCTCATCTCTGCCCCCAAGGATGGTTGATTTGTAAATCACCCAAGATACTTAAAATAAAGCATTTCTTTTCTCCTGACCTTACAAGCAGATTCTTGACTGAGAGATGCCTCTTATTTCACAGAGTGACACAGTATACAGACCTGCAAGTGGTTTATCACAAACTTAATATCTACTTCTTCTTAATACAGGTAGTCCCCAACGTACAGCAGTTCATTTAGTGACCGTTCAAAGTTACAACGGCACTGATCGTTTTTCACCCTTACGACCTTTGTAGCATCCTCACGATCACGTGATCAAAAGTCAGACGCTTGGCAACTGACTCATACTTATGGCCGTTGCTGTGTCCCAGGGTCGTGTGATCCTCTTTTGCGACCTTTTGATAAACAAAGCCAACGGGGAATTTTCTCCTTAGTTCTAGGGTGCTTCTCTCCTTGGTTGGTTTCCATCCATTGTTTCTCGTCTTGCCTTTTGGTGCTTTGGAAAATAGTTTTGACCCCTTTGTCTTTGTAGGAGCCCCTCAAATATTGGAACACTGCTACCATGTCTCTCCTAGTCCTTCTCTTCATTAAACTAGACATACCCAGTTCCTGCAACCGTTCTTCATATGTTTCAGCCTCCAGTCCCCTGATCATCTTTGTTGCTCTTCTCTGCACTCTTTCCAGAGTCTCAACATCTTTTTTTATATCATGGCGACCAAAACTGGATGCTGTATTCCAAGTGTGGCCTTGCCAAGGACTTATATCTTGATTCTATCCTTCTGTTGATGCAACCTAGGCCTGAATTGGCTTTTTTGGCTACTACTGCACACTGTTGGCTCCTATTTAAGCGATTGTTCACTTAATAGTGGTCCACATTGTGTGTCCATGGTATGACAATATATCTACAGTACAGGATGGTGGATTGTGGGGGGAAAAACCCTGCTTAATCACTAATTCTCTGAACAATAACTATTGTTCAGACAAAACTTCTGCTTCATTGCAGTATCACAGCTATTGAGTGTGTCTGTCTGTCTGTCTGTAATGAAATATATATTAAAATCAATATCTGTATGGAGAGAAAGAACAAATCAGTTTATCCTGTGTGTGTAAACACAAAATAGGAAACTATGATTGCACAGATAATGCAATGCATCAGAGATTTTGGTTTTGGTAATGATGTAGCTAATTACATTAGGTTAATGTCATAATGAGTTGTTTATTTAATGGGAAACGTTTGTGCCCTGACCTTTGCTCCTCCCCCAGCAGCATAGAACACAATTAAAAACACACACACACACACACAAAGTGGAGGGGCTTGCAATGCCCATAAAAAACATCTCCTGCTTGCAAATATGCCCGACAACTCCTAAGCCGCAATGATTTTTTTACACCATTGGTAATGGAATAAATACAGTCCAACAACACGTTGCTACTTCTCCAGACAGATTTAGCATAACACAATCTGAGCAAGGGAGTGCTGGGGGGGGGAAGGGGGGGAAACTAACAGAAAAGATGGTTCATTTACAAATGTAATTTCAATTGAAGATAGTTTTCCAATCTTCTTTCATTTGAGTCTCAATTGCACCTCTTCTCCCCTCTGATGGTGTGATTAGACATCGTGAGGGCTGTTGAAGATTAGCCAAGCACAGAGAGAGTAAATGAGGACGGATGTTTTATCAGCGCACGTCACAATATATGAAAGCAGATGTGTGTGCTCTGAGCTGTTCCCTCAAATTACGGCTATGGAATAATTTAGCCCCTTTTGATTCTCACAGATTACTGCTTCCACTGATCATGCTGTCAAAATCAAAGTGAGCACTTCATCCCCTCCTTTTATGCATGCCAGATCTGTTTTGCTTTCGTAATGAGCAGATATGACCACCGCTTGCGAAAGGGATAAAGACGTTCCCGGTGATAGATAGGCGAGAGATTAAATGGGATCTTTATGACTTCTGCAGCCATCAGTTTTGACTGCGCGATAAGATGAGTCGAGTCGGGCGCCCGATTTGTTCTTTATTGGAGCCAATATTAGCATGAGCTTAGCCGAGCAAAGTCTGATGAAACCCATTTAAGGTGGAGAGCGCAGAAGACTGAGACTTGGCACAACTCTGCCTACGGCGGCCTTGGAAACTGGGCTGACTTCTACTTCGTAAGAACTGGCTCTTAGCTTCTGGAGCGGTGTGTGTGTGTGTGTGTGTGTGTGTGTGTTGTTCCCCAAAGTATGGTTGATTTTGAGGCACACATTTCAGGCCCCAAACTCTAGAGATTCCAGGGCAAATGAAAACAGCTCGCGGTTCTTGGTTTTCCATGCAGTTCAAGAGGTCAGAAATGTACATTCAAGACGGTGATTGTGGTTCCAAATGAACCACAAGACTTGTTTTATGTATCCAGAATGTGGGCTGCAATGGAGTTTGGATATATTTGGATATATTCCAGACGCTCGTCTGGAATGGTCTAGGGCAGGGGTAGGCAACCTTGGCTCTTTTACGACTCGTGGACTTCAACTCCCAGAATTCCTGAGCCAGCATGGCTGGCTCAGGAATTCTGGGAGTTGAAGTCCACGAGTCGTAAAAGAGCCAAGGTTGCCTACCCCTGGTCTAGGGTCTCCTGCTTGAGCAGGGGGCTGCACTAGAAGATCTCCAAGGTCCCTCCTGACTCTGTTATTCTGTTATTGCTTTGGAAACGGGGGGTAGGCAGATATGATGTTTCGCTCACTGTCTCCAGGCTGGGCCATTTCATGAACCAACTAGGGAACATCATCAGTGCTAGAAGGGAAAGGGGATTGTGGAGAGGAGGAGGAGGAGGAGGAGGAGGAGGAGGAAGGGCTGTGGGGTCCTTGGTGCTCTCTGAGCTGGGTGGTTTTCTTGCAGACGTTTCATGACCCATCTAGGTAACATCATCAGTGCTAGTCTAGATAATGCTAGTTGTGATAAACACTGATGATGTTGCCTGGTTTGGGTCATGAAACGTCCGCAAGAAAACCACCAAGTTCAGCGAGCACCAAGGGCCCCTCATTTCAACCCCGAGCTGCAAATATTATCCTTTATTGGCCTTTTATATTGCAGAAACGTGGTAATGAGGAAAGAATGAAAAAAATAAAGACATCAGAGCAAGACCCCAGAAATCTATTACGGGGCAAGTCTTCAACTCATTCGTGGAAGCCACGCTGATCTAAGAGTCATTCTTAGCTGTCAAAGAGGAGGTGGGTTCTTTTTCCTTCTCTTTATATGCCAGCTTCTTCACTGTTCTGGTGATTTCCCAAAATCTGGGCTAGATTTTTCTAACTCAGGACGTCAGAGGGTAAAGGCATCCTCAGTAAAAATTTATCTTCGGTGAGGAGTTCCCTCCACTATATCAGTACTGTTAGTTCCTCCCGAGCTTTCCTGGAAGACCACAGTTTTGAAAAGCAGCAAAGAAGACCATGAGCGTGAAAAGCAGTGTAGTATTTTTGCAAAAGGAAAATATGCTGTTTATTAGCCAAGACTGATGAGCTTAAAAGGGTGAAGTCCATCTTGAGTCCATCTTGACTTTCGGCTGTTTTCTTGACAGTGTTGTGAACACCTTTCGTTAATCTCTTCTTCCAGAAAATATTTTTAGACATCCTTGCCTAACCAGTAAGTCTGGAATTACCAAAAGGTCAACCTGAACTGCTCCTGCTTAGCTTCTAAAATCAGCTAAAATAACCTGGATGAAATCTAAGATATGTTTTTTAAAAATCCCTTGTTTCTGCCTACAAATGCATCTGATACTCACAAAAATATGCTCGTGTATAAACTGATGTATACCACAACGAACGTTTATGATTGTTGTCCTGTTATGATGGAAACGGATTCCAATTATATTTATTACTGTCTTATTTTCATTACATACTTTGCATATTTGGCTTTATGTGATATTTCAGGCATCAGCACATTTACTACTTCTATATGGGCAACGTATTTGAGACTAAACCTAAAGTGTCAAGTGCAGGGGAAAGTAATTTTGTAAAATTAGCAACAACAAGTATTATTTACATCTAAGAATGTATTTTAAAAATGTACTTGCAATCCAGAGGTCATTTGTCAGGACAGCAGAAGCACATACTAAATGACACATTTTTCTTTCGTTTCCTTGCTCTCATTTGTTAAAATAAACCCCCAAAGCCTATCAATCTTGTAAATGATATTGTGTATTATTATTTATTATCACTTCCAAGCAGAATTGTTGGAACTGGTTACAACCAAGCTGGATGCAAATTCTTTCATTTGAACTGTGATGACAGTTTGTATTTGAGAGGTGTTTTGGACAGAAGCACATTTAAAAAGCGTTTCTCTCTCTCTCTCTCTCTCTCTCTCTCCATTTTCCTTGCCTTGTGTTCTTCATATTCTTTTAAAGTTCTATTTAGTGATAATATTCCCCTTGATGTAAGTAACCAGTCACTGCCCAGGTGCAATGTTCAGTCAGCAATTCATTTATTTATAGTAGGGTTTCAGAAATACTTTATGACTGGGGGGGGGGAAAGTATTTTGCTGGGATGATACATTCTGCAGCTCCATACTATATTTAGGAGTCAATCTGAAATGTTTTAATATGGTTTATATGTTGCATAGCAGAGGATAGCCAAGGCTCTCACCGACAGGAGGTGCTGGTGGGCTTGTATCCAGAGGGTCTCTGGGTCAAAAATCTTGAGAATGGATTCTCGCTCTTCTAATGAATTCATCAGCTGAATCTTTAGCGGCAGCATGAATCCAATTGCCATTAAATTATAATGAAATGTATACTTTCCTTTGGAAAACGTTCATAACTGTGAATGTCTGAATCTTTAACCAAAAACAGACTGTGATCCAGAGCCTTAGTTCAACTGGTGGCACCAGTTGCAGATCCTGATTATGCAGTTGGGGGGTTTAACCAGTACTGGAGCTGAATAACAAGGATTTAGCTTTAAGGATGATGGATACGGCTCTTTAAAATCCCACACAAATTTTCCCCTGCTATTTTCTTACTATTTTAGGATTCTTTCATCAGTGGATATTGGGTTTTTTTTTTTAAAAAAATACTTTAACAGAATAACAGAATGACAGAGTTGGAAGGGACCATGGAGGTCTTCTAGCCCAACCCCTTGTTCAATCAGGAGACCCTTGACCATTTCAGACAAGGGCCACGCCAATCTCTTCTTGAAAACCTCCAGTGATGGAGCAGCCACAACTTCTGGTGGCAAGCTGTTTTGCTGGTTAATTGTTCTCACTGTCATGATGTTTCTCCTTAGTTCTAGGTTGCTTCTCTCCTTGGTTAGTTTCCATCCGTTGCTTCCTGTCCTGCCTTCAGATACATTGGGAAATAGGCTGACCCCCTCTTCTTTGTACCAGCCCCTCAGATATTGGAACTAAATAAAATATTTAGCCAACTACAACTCAAAACCCTCAGTAATACTGGATGATAGCCTCACAAAGGACACCCAGTGAGGATTATGGTCTATGTTCAAAGACCACCAAGTAATGAGCTTTGATTAAGTTCCCCTCCCCCAATTCCACTGCAACCTTTAGAAGAGATATTTCAACAGAGTTAATAGCGATTCCTCTTTCCTGCGACTCAAAGGGTGGCTAAGTGAAAGGAATATATGTTCCTATTGACTCAACGTCCGTGGATCATTAACGCATCCCTCAAGTTTCAGGCGGTCCATTTAAGTCATTGACAAGATTCATTGGTCCTCATTGTTGCTTTGTGTCTTCTGGCTGATGGGAACTTGCTGCATGTTCTATTGCACTGTCAATTCTCCTCTGCAACTGAGCCTCTTTAGTAAGCCTGTTGTCCTCCAGTTGGGACTGTTGGCTTATTTTTGATGACCTGCACTGTGAATTATCAGCTGCTCAAAAATCCTAATAAGTAAACATTCACTGTTTAGTATGATGGGCTTCCTTTGTCACAGCAACTGCTGGAAGTTTTCAAGAAAAGATGATACAGCCGTTTGTCTGAGATGGTATGAGGACTCCTGTCTTGGGCAGGGGACTGGGCTAGAAGACCTCCAAGGTCCTTCCCAACCCTATCAGTCTAGGACAGGAGTAGGCAACCTTGGCTCTTTTATAACTCATGGACTTCAACTCCCAGAATTCCTGAGCCAGCATGGCTCAGCTTGGAAACCTCTCCGTTTCCCCTCAGCATGGCTGGCTCAGGAATTCTGGTAGTTGAAGTCCACGAGTCATAAAAGAGCCAAGGTTGCCTACCCCTGGTCTAGGAGAACACTGGAAAATATTGGATGAAAGTAAAAATATTTTCCTTTCAACAAAAAGAAAATGAAACATGTCTTAATTCTGCAATATATTAAATTAAATAGAACATGTTATTAGTACATACCATGTTTTTGGGGGTTTGGTTCATGTATTCCCTGGGACAGCAGGTAGTAAGTACCTTTATTACGGGTAGTCCTTGCTTAATGACAGGGTGCTTAGTGACCATTTGAAGTTATGATGGACAACTCAAACATTACTTATGACCAGGTTCTGGAGTTGTGATGGCTGCCCACATATCTATGGTCAAGATGATTACATTTTGGGTGCTTGCTAAGCAGCTCACCTTGATGGATGGTTGCAATCATTTGACAGTGATTTATTGCATTTTTGTGGCCAGTTTCCAGCCTTTGGGGCTGGTTTCCATAAAAAAAAAATACCCATAGGATTACAGGATGTGCTTAATGACTGCTGCGTTCACTTAGCAAACACGTCATTCACTGAGCAACCGTCACAAAGAAAATCTTCAAATTGGGCTGGTCATGTGACTGCCTCATCTCATGACCGTCTTTCAACAGAAGTTCCAGGGTCCATTACAGTCATAAGTTGAGGACTATCTGTAGGCAGCCAATATATTCTGCAGGCATCTCTTTCCTTCCAGTATGGGAAGCTAAAACCGTTGAGGGATACACAATACAGTAAAATATTATCTATATATTTCTTTACCAGGAACTTGCTTTTCTATGCATAGGGGTGCAATTACCGGACTTCCAAAGCAAATGATTGACCAGCAATTGTGTGAAACTGGAGTTCCCATTCACACCCAGTCTGGCTATCTTCCATTCATCCAACTTGTGAAGGAAGATGGTCACGAATGAAGGCGAATCTACGTGTCCCGGGATAACGTTGCAGGATCCAATCTGGGTTGGTTACCCGGACCGGAAGTTTAGTCTCTGGAGATTTTGTACTCGTCCTGAAGCCCCCATCCTCAGGGAGAAGTTCTCTCTCACCAGACATGGTCACCTTGACCAAGCTCTCAGGTCCACTGGGGTTATGCTACCCTGAATTCTGAATGCCTTTGGCTTGGTTTGGACTTATGCTCTAGCTACCTCAACTTCATTATTCCAGTGCTTTTCTCAAGCCGAGCGTTTCCCCAAAGGGGCAACGGAACAAATTTGCACTAAGGACTTGCGCAATCAATCTGCATTTGAGAGAATTTGTCACCGTTTTGCATTGGGTAAATACTGGTTGGGTAATTATTATAGCACTGCATTAGACACCAAAGCTAGAATGATGAACAGTTCCTAAACACCACTGTGTGTCTTTCAATCCAATCTGATGTTTAGTTCTCAGCCACAGTGAATGTTGTTTAATATACATTTGGAGAACCAAGAGACCATGTTTCACTCCCTCGCTTAATGTGAAATCAAAAACGGAGAACGAGCAGCATTTGAGCCTTTATCCCAGAGCAAAAGGCTCTTTGAATTCAAAGCAGCTTACTTCTAAATAGACACGTAAAGCTTGAAGGAACTCCTTTCCCGTCTTGCCGGCTTGACTCTAAGTTGGCTTAAAAACTATGCCTGGAGTAAGATGCTTTGGCAACAGCTTGTGTAAGGTATTTGTGACTGCAGGGTATCCACAACCTCCAACTCAACAATTCACAATGTTGCGTCCAACCATTTTTCTCTTTCAAGAAAGAAATTGCCCATCACTTTCCTTTCTTTGGGCGCATTCATACAGACACAAACTTAAATTTAATTACTGTATATGTGCAAAATATAACCATGAAAATGTACACCACTCAAGGCAGAATAAAGAGCTCTGAAACATTTTTTAAAATTTATTTTTGTCTAGTCTCTAACTTCATCTAGAACTGCTTTCACCCAAATGCTATAATAGTACAGTGGTTATAGCATTTATTTTGTAAATAGAAAACCTGTTGTTTCAGCATTTTTACAGTCACTTCAGTTTCATCCGGCAAGACCCCTCTGTTAAGCAGGAGACCCCATACCATCCTGGTCAAATGGCTGTCCAGTCTCTTCTTGAAAACCTGCAGTGATGGAGCACCCACAACTTCTGGAAGAAAATTGTTCCACTGATTAATTGTTCTCACTGTCAGGAAATTCCTCCTTAGTTCTTGGTTGCTTCTCTCCTTGATTAGTTTCCATCCGTTGCTTCTTGTCTTGTCTTCTGGTGCTTTGGAGAATAGGCTGACCCCCTCTTCTTTGGGGCAGCCCCTCAAATATTGGAAGACTGCTATCATGTCACCCCCTAGTCCTTCTTTTCTTTAGACTGGCCATACCCAATTCCTGCAAACAGTCTTAATATACATAACACATAGAATAATATAGTTTGAAGGACCTGGAGGTCTTATAGTCCAACCCCCTGCACAAGCAGTAGATTGTATACCATTCCAGACAAATGGCTGTCCAATCTCTTCTTGAAAACCTCCAGCGATGGAGACCCCACAACTTCTGGAGGCAAGTGGTTCCACGGATTAATTGTTCTCAACTGTCAGGAAATTTCTCCTTAGTTCTAGGTTGCTTGTCTCCTTGATTAGTTTCCATCCGTTGCTTCTTGTCCTTCCTTCAGGTGCTTTGGAGAATAGCTTGACCCCCTCCTCTTCTTTGGGGCAGCCCCTCAAACACTGGAAGACCGCTCTCATGTCCTTTTTATTAGACTAGACTTCTGATACCTCATTTGTTTGTGGGCTTAATTTGCTTCTGATACCCTCAGGAGAAAAGATCCCCAAATCCATCAGAATGTCCCCTGGCTAAAAACAAAATGCAAAACGATAATTAGCCCTAATTATCTAATCTTGTTTGTGTGTGTATGTGCGTTTGTGTGAAAAATTAATCCATCAGCTATTTACAGGATGTCTATTAAGCCTACGCATCGCTTGGGTTTTCCTTGGCTCCTGTCTCCAACACTTTGACCAAGTTTCCACCTTAAGGAAGAGGATGAAGGAGGGGGAAAAGAAAAAAGGGGGGGGGGAAAGAAGAAGTCAAATTGCAGAGTATAGACTGAAGCCCTTGCAATCGTTGTGACAAATACTAATGTATAAATCAGCCGCCCAATCCAGGCCTGGGCTGCTGATCATGTTCTTTGCTGAAATGTCACCTGTTCCTATCTAACGATTTGCATAATGCAAAGCTTCTCACTCGTAAAATACAGATTAGGAGGGGAAGGCAAGAGTCATTCTGAAACCATGGAGCCATTTCAAAAGCGAGAAAGGGGGGGGAGAGAGAGGGAGGGACAGGGTTTACCATTAACCCTGCTGCTCCCATCGGTCTGTTCTGTGTTTGCCTCTACGATGAACAGAGCTAGGCGCAGATAAACTGGAATGCTTCCCCCCCCTCTTTTATTTATATGCATATATATATATTTGGCACTGGGGTGGGAGCAACGTATAATACCCTATCCAGAAATTGTCTATGCACCCTACATAGCAAAGTGAATCCAGCATGCTTTACCTAGCAGAGAAGCTGGCAAATGGAGGGGAGATTACATTTTTTGGAAACCCCCCAGACTGCATAAACTTCATTCATGTTGGGTAATAACCGAATCTGCCCCAGGATCAGTCAGAAGCTGTAGACGGTTATGGTAGCACAACTAGCTGAAGGTTATGGTAGCACAACTACAAAATGTTGTGTGGCAACATGATTATAGAACTAGTAGGAGACAGCCTCATAGTGATCATGTGATAAATTACTTGTCCGTGTTCCTCCTATGTCTTGCCACAGAACAGTTACAAATCTACATGATGCCTTTATTTTGGTGGAGGATTACTTTTTGGTCCTTGCTGAAATAAAGAAAATGTTGCACTGTGCAAGAAATGGAAAGCTATCCAGGTTGGCCAAGAGATCTGAGTGATGCCCTATAGACACCCCTGGGCAGTGGTGGGATTCAGCCGGTTCGCACCAGTTCGGCAGAACCGGTAGCTAAATTTTGCTGAGTTCGGAGAACCGGCTGAATCCACACTGCTTCCGGAAGTCCAGTCTAGGCCTCGGAGGCTTGGAGGAGGCCTCCCAGGCCTAGAACGGCCCGCCGGAAGTGCGTGGATGTCACTTTCGGAAGTCCGTTCTAGGCCTTGGAGGCCCAGGCCTACATCCAATAAGAGAACCGGTTGTTCAGGTATTTGAATCCCACCACTGCCCCTGGGTATATATTTTATTCAGGCCATGAATTCCTTTCGTGCCTATTTAATAAGGCTAGAAGACAATCACTTAAGAAGAGGCTAGACAGCCACTTGTCTGAGATGGTATAAGTTCTCCTGCTTAAGCGGGGGGCTGGACCAGAAGACCTCCAAGGTCTCTTCCAGCTCTATTCTACTCTGATGCAGAATGGAGATGCCATTTTGAGGTAGAGAGCAGATGACCTTCTTTGGAGGCTGTACAAGGTGGCCAACTTAGTAAATAGGGCCATAAGACATGTCCTACTTATCATAAAACCTACTCTCTCCAGCATGCTATTTCCTCTCATGATCCTGATGTTTCTTCAAGGCAAACAGCACAATGGTCCTAATGAAGATCTATGGAAGGTCTTCATCCTGATAAAGGTCTATGGAAGGTCTTCATCCTGATGAAGGTCTATGGAAGGTCTCCATCCTGATGAAGGTCTATGGAAGGTCTCCATCCTGATGAAGGTCTATGGAAGGTCTTCATCCTGATGAAGGTCTATGGAAGGTCTTCATCCTGATGAAGGTCTTCATCCTGATGAAGGTCTATGGAAGGTCTCCATCCTGATGAAGGTCTATGGAAGGTCTTCATCCTGATGAAGGTCTATGGAAGGTCTTCATCCTGATGAAGGTCTATGGAAGGTCTCCATCCTGATGAAGGTCTATGGAAGGTCTTCATCCTGATGAAGGTCTATGGAAGGTCTCCATCCTGGTGAAGGTCTATGGAAGGTCTCCATCCTGATGAAGGTCTATGGAAGGTCTTCATCCTGATGAAGGTCTATGGAAGGTCTCCATCCTGATGAAGGTCTATGGAAGGTCTTCATCCTGATGAAGGTCTATGGAAGGTCTTCATCCTGATGAAGGTCTATGGAAGGTCTTCATCCTGATGAAGGTCTATGGAATCTATGCTTGCATTCTATTAGTACTTGAGAAACAGCCAAAATGACCCACATGATGGTGAGGTGGTGTATCTAACAGGATTTTGTACCTCCAATTCTGGGTTACCTTCCTATAATGTCATCATGTATAGAGTATCAATATTAGTGACTGAATATTCTAATATGATACCTGATTGCTCTTGATTTTTGAGAAGAACTATCTGTTCCCAGAGCTTTCTTATAATAGGAATAGAGTCACTCGGAGAGTAAGATAGGCAGTACCTAACTTTGATAAATAAATACAAATATAAATAATTGTTCTCACTGTCAGGAAATTTCTCCTTAGTTCTAAGTTGAATCTCTCCTTGATTAGTTTCCATTCGTTGCTTCTTGTCTTGCCTTCTGGTGCTTAAAATATTAAAATATATTTTCAGGATTACTGATGTATTAGAAGAACCTTTTAGCTCTTTCTGTATCTTGAAATGGTTGGCAGCAATCTCAGAGTTTAAACAAAGCAGAAACAAAGAAGGAACGACATCCTGCCAACATATTTATAATGAGACACTTGTTATCCCTTCAGTTTATATTCCTAATTGTAAGTCAGACCATCGTTTTGACCTGCCAAATTAACCTTTTAGATCTGTGAGCTTCTTCTCCATCAGCTGGAAAGGTGTTTTTTTTTAAAAAAAAAAAAACACAAACAAACCATGGAGGGTAGTCAATGGAATAACTTTGTGGACATCTGCTGTTCACAGATCCCCCTTTGCTTTAAATTCACCATATTTTTTGGGAAATTCCAGTTAGAATCCTCCTTGAAGTTCTTCATTAATACAAAGAGTATTAAATGTATTTTAGTGCCCTTTGTATTATTGTATTACCCTTTGTAGAGTGTATTAAGCCCCAGAGACATTTAATACAAAGGGAAAAGCACATACTGTGCTCTGGGAATAACAGAATGACAGAATTGGAAGGGACCTTGGAGGTCTTCTAGTCCAACCCCTGCTCAAGCAGGAGAACCATTTCAGACAACTGGTTGTCCAATCTCTTCTTAAAAACCTCCAACGTTGGAGCACCCACAACCTTTGGAGGCAAATCGTTCCACTGGTGGATTGTTCTCACTGTCAGGAAATTTCTCCTTAGTTCCAGGTTGCTTCTCTCCTTGATTACTTTCCATCTGTTGCTTCTTATCCTGCCTTGAGGTGCTTTGGAAAACAGGTTGACCCCCCTCTTCTTTGTGGCAGCCCCTCAAATATTGGAAGACGGTTATCATATCACCCTCAATTCCCTAATATTCGATGCTATATTACCCATCAACCTGCGCCCGTCTTCAACAGGGAAGGGACACATCAGGGCAGAAAACATCCTGCAGCCAAGAAGGCTCCACACCCATTTGCCCCACTCAGGTGACCCTCAGGACACAGGTAAGCCTCCAAGTGGCCCCGATGACTCTCACAAAGAAGGCAAAGGACCAGATGACTGCATGGAATATAAATCCTTCCATCCTCCACCATTCAGTCAAAACCCAAGAAGCTTCTTGGATGAGAAAAAGAAATAAACCCAAGAAAGTCCAGTGGCCTCCTGACAAAAAGCACCTTTGGGACAATCACAACCTGGAAGACGGAGAATCTCCATAGACATATATTACTTCGCATTAGTCCTGATCTTCCTTTTTAAACACCCCACCACCACCAAGAACCGGAGCAATCCGTGGAGAAAATGGACCAGGAAGATGATGAGATGGGACAGAGAGGTCCGTGGGGTAGGAAGGACCGTGGACTTTCCTGGCCCTGGGAATCGGAGCAGGTTCCGGCTGGCAGGGAGCTGGTTAATGGATGCTCCTGGCTGCCTCACTGAGCAGAGTAGTGACACCTGACTGAGAACTTCAGAAAGGAGTTGGTGGCTTATTAAAGCTGCGGGACCCCGGCTGAACCTCCTGCCTGCACGCTAGGATTGCGGTGTGCCCCGACCGATAACTCGCAGCTGCTGATAAAGTCCGCTCGTAATGGCTTTTTGCTAATGAGAAAAGTGCCGCTGATTATGACAAATTGCCTCAGACCAACAGGCTAAGCTGCTACACAGGCTCTCAATTGTCAGTTTGGCTGATTTTTGCATTTCATTATTCCTTTCCTGATGTCCTGCTCCTTCTCCCTCTCAACATCCTCTGAGAGTCGCGTGTCACAATTTTAATAACACTTCTTTATCTCAATTTTCCCCCCTTCCCCTCTCTCCATGGAAGCCGGGGAGAAATGGACGTCGAAAGAAGAACGAGGCTTCTAACCTTGCTTGTACCAGGCAGTGAGCGACACCCTTCAGCCACCAGAAGTATTTCAGGGACCTCAAGAAACCCGCGAGGGGACCAGAGTCAAGGTGCTTGGAGCGCCAAGCTTTGATCCCCCAAAACGTCTTCAAACATCTACCCAGATCACCCTTTCCTTGTCTCCTTGGTCAAAGCTATTCAGGTCCCCAAAGGGCACGTGGTTGGCATCATTAGGCCCTTTTGGAGACCTGGGTCTTTTGTGTTTTTAAAGTTGTTTTTGTTGACCATGATGTTATCCATTCAGTTGTGTCTGATTCTTGGCAATTCTCTGGACCAGGCCTCTCCACATCTTCCTTCTACTTCTTTGAGTTGTTCTGTGCTCTGACTGGGGTCAGCTTTGATGGTGTCCATCCACCGTGTTCTTTGACGGCCTGGTTTCCTTTTACCTCTAACTCTTCCAAACGTTTTTTTTAAAAGTTTAATAATAATAATAATAATAATAATAATAATAATAATAATAATAATAATAATAATAATAATAATAATAATAATAATAATAATAATAATAATAATAATAATAATAATAATAATAATAATAGAGTTGGAAGGGACCTTTGAGGTCTTCTACTCCAACCCCCTGCTCAGACAGGAAACCCTATACCATTTCAGACAAATGGTTGTCCAGTCTCATCTTAAAAACTTCCAGTGATGGAGCACCCACAACTTCTGGAGGCAGGTTGTTCCACTGATTAATTGTTCTAACTCTCAGGAAATTTCTCCTTAGTTCTAGGTTGCTTCTTTCCTTGATTAGTTTCCATCCGTTGCTTCTTGTCCTGCCTCTCCCCTCTCCAGCTAACATGTTTGATTTGGGGGGATTCTGGGAGTTGACATCCATGTTTCAGCACCATCAGCTTGCTATTTGCAAAATGGGGATAATAAAAGTGGGAAAGAAAGAAAGAAAGAAAGAAAGAAAGAAAGAAAGAAAGAAAGAAAGAAAGAAAGAAAGAAGAGGAAGGAAGGAAGGAAGGAAGGAAGGAAGAAAGGAAGGAAGGAAGGAAGGAAGGAAGGAAGGAAGGAAGGAAGGAAGGAAGGAAGGAAGGAAGGAAGGAAGGAAGGAAGGAAAGGATTGCCTTTCATTGCATACTCTGAAAACAGCTTATTTCAAGCCAGCCCTGGCTGAAAGACACCTTTTGCATTACACTCCTTGATTACGTCAGATCTTTCACTGATTTTTATTGCTCCTAGGGATTCAAGGATTAAATTCTGAGACACAAGGTTGCCCACGTTGCTATTAAAAAAAAGTCATGTTAGTTTAATTAAGTATTATCACTGTGCTTTATCTTATTAAAGTGTCGGTTAATAAGAGCAAAGAATCGGGATTTAATTTCACTTTTGATCCAATGTGCTTTTAACCTGCTTTCTTTTTATTCTTGGCACTTGTGTGAGGTCTTACTAGGGAAATTGCACAAAGGAAATCATTTGTTTTCCCTTTTCCCTGTTTTTGCAGCAGAGACAAAGGGGGGGAAATGTTCAAATTAAGCAGAGCTGAATCGGTCTTTCCTTTCAATGCTGCAAACTCCTCTAAACATCTGCACGCTTCTCCTTGATAGAAGGCAAGTGCAAAGGAAGTTTTTTTAAAAAAAATTCTCTGGTGCTGATCCATTCAGCTCTCTTGAATGGCAGGAGACACATGGCTGGAATTATCAGCCCTTTTGGCAAAACGAAAAATTCACCTTTTAAACATTGCAAGTGCCAGTATAGGATTTCTTTCTCAATATAACTAATTGAAAGGGGGGGGAAAGGAATCTGTATTTCGCCCTAATCTTATAATTCCAACTCTGTGTTAGAAGTCCTGATAGACTGATACCAAATGCAGTAGGTGGGGAAACTCTTTGGCCCAGTGTAACTACAGGCAGACGGGGTCCTCTCTGTACGAAACAGGACACTGCTAGCCTGCGGGAACGGTTCGGGTTTTATCTACATTGTGCCAGAAAATCTGAGGACTTGCCCATGAAGAAAATACAGGGGTCATCTGCAACATGCAAGGCAACCTCTGCTACACATGACAGACGGGCAGAAGAGCAGCAGAGCACATGCATGAACACCAACGGCTGTAGCAATCAGAAGACAAGGTGAACACGCCTTAACGTCACAACCCGTGGACAGACTCAACCATAGTGCAAGGGAAGGGAAGGGAAAGGGGGAAGGGGGAAGGGGGAAGGGGAAAGAGGGAAGGGAAGGGAAGGGAAAGGAAAGGAAAGGAAAGGAAAGGGAAGGGAAGGGAAGGGAAGGGAAGGGAAGGAAAGGAAAGGGAAGGGAAGGGAAGGAAAGGAAGGGAAAGGAAGGGAAAGGAAGGGAAAGGAAAGAAAAGGGAAAGAAAATTATCCCTCTCCCCCTCTCTCCCTCCCTCCCTCCCTCCCTCCTTCCTTCCTTCCTTCCTTCCTTCCTTCCTTCCTTCCTTCCTTTTACATTACATCCACAAATTAGAGTCCCTTGTTCCTTTATCATACAAAAGTGTGTGTGTGTGTGTGTGTGTGTGTGTTTCTAAGGGGAAGGAACCAATAAGCCATGAATGGTAACGGAGGTAAATAAAGTGATAAATCTATGGATCTCTCCACCATCTTTCTCAAACCTTTGGAGCATTGATATTTAGTTTCTAGGACAACATAAATATTTATGCTGAGATTTGAAAAAGCTACCAAAGCAGAGTAACATTTGACTAGTTTGAATGGTAAGAAAAAAAAATCAAGATGGCAACCAGAATGATGTCAGGGAAGCTCCACCTGCGTTGCAGATAAAAAAGAGGCGGAGCTTCAATCCAGCATCTGCCAATCACCTCGGACCTTTTTGATCACACCCTGTAGGCACTCCTGACAGCATCCTCAGGATTTGAACTCAGTTTGAGAGAAAGTTTGCTTTTTTTGTCTGAGATTTTGATTTTAGTACCTCTGAAAATGTTCTAGTCCATCAGTGGAATATATAGCAATTGGTGCTATTTCCTTGTTTTTGTAGCTATTTCGTTTACTGCTGTTTTTGTTTACTTTTTGTCCCCATTCCTATTATTTCCTCTTCCAAGAATTCCGGGAATTTAAAACTCAGAGCAAAAAACAGCGGTTAAATAAGTCAGCACCCTCCTTCATAGGCCTTCTATTTTCATTTTATACTGAGGGACAAATCACAACAAAGATGTGGATGGATGTACTGGATGGCTCGGCTCACCTCGACAGAAGAGTAAACTTAAAATCTGTCATTATTCTCTTTATTCTTTTAAATCTGGATCCTCTCTTTTAAAATAGAATTTAGAACAGGAGATCTAAGTGGTTTATAAAAGACGCCGGCGGCAAGCTTAGCCATGCTGACATTTTCAATGCTGCCTGCATTTTCAAACAACCACAAAACCCAACATTTATCCTGTGGTGTTTCATTTGTACTGTAGAGAATATGCTAATATTTAGAGCTGAGGGCCAAAAGGTCATCACAAAGCTGCTTTATTGACAAAAAAAAAAGCAGAGAAAACTGACGGCAGAAAAAGACCCAGTGGTCCATCAAGCCCGCCCTTTGAGAGTGTTTTGCTTGTTTGGTTTTTGTTTTCTTTTTAACTAATTCATTAATTTTTAACTATTAACTTTTGATTTATTTTTTTATATTGCTGTGGTTTGATGCACAGTCAACCCGATGTCCAGACTGCATTTGGCCTTTTTGTCCATCCCAAGGACCCGGGAGAGGCCGAGGTGGATGTTGGATGGTGTTGAAGGTTTCGTGGCAGGATGTCAGCCATTCTGAGTAGAGCTGCCTTTTGCAATTGACCGATGGCGGATTTGTCAATGCCGATCACCATTTCTTATTTTATTTTTATTATTTTTTGCTTATTTATTTTTGTCGGATGATAGACCTGCGTTTATCCCAAGCATGTTTAAACTCAAGAGTAACAACGTTAAGGGGCACGGCCAGATATCAAACCATCCAGTAACGCTCTCTTGCACCCCTTTAAAAATTGTATGTACAAAATAGTCTCTGAACTCCATTCTTTCAGTCTGGGTGTGCCAAGATGGACATTTGGAAAAGAAGTGGCCACTTCCCCTTCCTAGCGCAACACCCAGTTGGAAATTCCGGTGTTTTTAGCCAGTCAGCCTAAGCAGTGGTGGTGGTCTACTTCCTAAAGCGTGCTTCAAAATACAAAAATACATACATATACACACACACACATATACATACACATATTATTTAGCTCCATTGGCTAGTTATACTGTTATTTAAAGGGGTCACCGAGAAGGCCAATGCTTATTAAAACGGCGAAAGAGAGAGAGGTAAACTCATAATGGGTTTTTTCAAGTGGAACGATCATCTTATCTAATATGTTTGAAAATGTAATCCATTACGACTAATTACCATGTTGGCTTTGAGAAAGACAATCACGTTCCCTGGGGGTCTCCCTTAACGGCCAAGCGGCTCTCCGCTCCCTCCCTCCATTGTTCTTCCCCTGTTTCCCAATTCTCTTCCCAGCCTTTTTCTCTCTCCCAAGAAAAATGTCGGCCTTCGGACATTAGTGGAGAAGGGCCGAGGGTCTCCCTATCGGGCTGAAGCAGCAGCTAAACAATATTAGCCAATCATTTTTGATAGATGAAGCATGAAAATTAGTTCCAGAGTTTAACTGATAACTGAAACCACAGAGTTACATTCCATTATGGCAGCCTTAATTGATGAGCTCATTAAGCCCATTATTAGAGAAATTGATTTCAAATAGGCAGTTAAAACTGGCTGGCAAAAAGGAGAGAGAGAGAGAGAGAGAGAGAGAGAGAGAGAGAGAGAGAGAGAGAGAGAGAGAGAGAGAGAGAAAGGAAGAAAGAAAGGGGGGAAAAACCGGCAAAAGAGATACCGCACAACGTGAAGAAAGTAACAGAAATACATAATGAAGCAAGTAATTTTATAGCGTATTAGTTGCCGTGTGGATTTTAAACACTCGTTTTATGTACTAATAAAGCTTTTGTAGATGGCATCCATTAGGAGAGCTCTGAACGGCGCCAATCTTTAATGCAGACCTGTTACTAATTAATTAATTAACCCCCAGCTGAAGCAATCAATTAGTCATGCAGAATCAGCAGCGTAAAGCCACTCCGGGTATTGTCTAGCAGGAGCCAAATTGGGAGTTTCTGCTTGAGGGTGGCTTATTTTTCTTCCCATTGTTCTTTAGGTTAATGGAAACAAATGGGAGTAAAGTCGTAGGAAGACTCTCCTTTGTTGCATTTTTCATGGAATGTGGCTTCTAAAAGCTGCAGGTCTGGATAAAAGGAAAAATTGCTTTTAACTTGGCACGCCTTGTGCTAGGTCAACCCTACCTCAAGCACAAAGTCCAGAAGCGGTTTCCAAGTAGAAACAAAATTAATTGTATTTTTTTCCCTTTGATCAAAGCAGTCAGTTTAACCATCTCGGCTAACTTCATCAACTTTTGCAGCCGTAACGTCCATTGTGGGGATTGAAGTGTCCTTCCATGCATAGAGTACTCTTGCTGCCGTCAACATATATAACATCAAAGTTCCGAATTTTTTTTCAAGTCTTTTTCCATTAAACCCAAAAGAAAAGTTTCTGCTTTTATCTTTATATTCACCTTAAGAATCTTCTGTATTAGGATGTGAATCCTACGCCAATATTTGCCTTGTCACATGTCCACCGTAAATGATAAAAGGTCCCTTCTTTACATTTGCTTTCCAACATTCATGTGATATACCTTTATGCATTCTTGACAACTTAGCTAGTGTTAAATACCAACAATAAATCTCTTACAGAAGTTTTCTTTTCAATTATAATTCAGTGTAAATTTTAAACTTTTTGTCCACGTATTCTCGCATTGTTCATGCTAGGTCAAACCCATACGTGACCAGAAGACAACGTATTTGAGGGCAGTTTGGCCTGGTTTTCTCCAGCACCTAAACTTGCCTTCAGTTCTCTAAAGTTCTAGAGGACCATCCAGATGGCAACTGATGGGTGCTTCCTCGTTGCTCCTTTTCTCTCTTGCATGTGGCAGAAACTGCATGAGGAACTAAAGAAGGCAGAGGGTGGACAGTCCCTTCGTAGGTATGAAAGCGTGTCTGAGGCAAGTAGAATGAGGAGAGAGGTCTCTAGCAAAGGGTAAGGGGTTGTAGGATGACTCTTGAGGGACAGGAGGAAGAGAAACAACCAGGACAACAGTCAGATAAAAGAAATCCAAGTCTAGGGCAGAAATGTAATGTGAGAAAGCATCTTGGATGTGACCCTTTGAAAGTCTGATGAAGATAAAGAAAGGGAGGAAAGAAGCATATTTAGACTTGCAAGATTCAGTTACTGCAACCATATAATGAAAGGAACATTCATAAGTTTGGTTTTCTAGCCTGGTCAACCTTGAAGGCTGCTGACACAAAGAGAGCTGAAGAGTTGGGAATTCTTCTTCCAAAGAAGCCATGGATTGTGCCATGGATCTGGAGCCATGTGGGTCTCACCAGGCTTCTAAGACTATTGTAGAAGCTACTTATCTACTCTGCCTCCAGCAAGATGAGGAAAGAGGACTTGATGGTTGATATGGATGGTGATAAGTGAATGTCTGTTCTTGTGAACATAAATGGTTCCCTCTTAACATAGAGAGTTAGGTTTCCTTCAGGGACAACTCTTCTGCGCTTCAGGAGAGCATTAAACTTCAGCCCTAGGAGATATGTTCTCTGTGATTGTTCTTGTTCTCAAGCATCAGATTGAGCTATGATGTGTTTATTTGATCCAGGCGGAGTATGCCATGCAAACCTAGCCATCGGGTTTTATAAACCATACTTTATAGCTTAGCACGACATGTGAATGCATCCAGTGTCTTTAGGGAATTTTAAAAACAGGGAAATTGGGACAAAGGACGCTTTGAGCTTGTCATACATCCTCCGGAAAAGCTTAATATTAAACAAGGAAGATCAGCTGAAGAAAGAACATTCCGAAATGACTACCATCTAATCCACCTCCTTCCTCTGCTCGCCTTCTATTTGAATAACTCCAATTAAGATGGTGTATTCTCTTGGGATGTGAGATTTGTTGGCTTTAACCTGGTGGCATGGAGCACTCCCATGCTGAGTGAGCACAGGGGGTTTGTGCATCTCACAACGCCAGCTTGGGAGAGGGGAAACGGGGCAGGAACGGAAAAGCAGGAGCGAAGACTTCAGAATTGGATGATATGTGTGTCATCCATGGCCAGCAACATTGAATGCCCTTCTTCTCGTCTTCCAGCATGGAGAAATGGCCCTCCTCACACTCGGTGTCTGATTAGTGGCTGCGTCTTTTTGCTTTTTTCGCTTGCAAACTGCTCCAGGGACAACGAGTAGTAGCGTTTCAGGAAGACGTTTCAAGGCGAGGGGATGTTAATTACAATCAATATTTTGTTAATTCTAGCAATGACAGCCTGGCAGTGCAGCTAAACAGTAAAGGTGTTGATTTTTCATTTAAACCAATGGCTTTGTGATTAGTTCTTCAACCTCCTGCCAAACGCTGGATATTTTTTTCCTTCACAGTTCAGGGACTTCACCCGCTTTTAACGAGTGCTCGCCTGACTTTCTCAAATATTATTTTGACTCCGAGATGTTGAACAATTCTGAAACGTTCTGGTGTATTTCAGATGAAATAACGGTTGTCATTTTCTGCCTTTATTGCTTTAATAGGTAAGGCGATTGAAAATGGCCTATTAAAGCTACTCATTTGGACAAGATTGTCTTATAACCATTTTTTTTTTAATTTAGCGGTTCTGGAAACCCCGACCAAACCATTGCCATTTAAAACCTATTTAAATGCCTGTTTAGACAACATTTACACACTTCTGTAAATAAGGTTTGCTGCGGTGCTAAATATGGAATTGCACCCGATGTTCTGTTTTGAACAATGATTCTCAGTTTTAAATTGTGCCTTCTAAAAAAAAAAGGAATGCTTTTACCACGGTACTCCCTGGATGAATCGGATGTAAAAACAGGGCTTTTGAAATGAATATCTTGCCTTTGCTATTCAACACTGATCAGAAAAACAGATGAAAGGGGATGTGTGTGTTTTCACCCATGTTCAATTAACTCTATCCTTATAAATCTATAAACTGAAATAATTTTGAAGGGGTGTCACGAAACATCTCTTTGTATTAATATTTATCTCTTTCACACCGTCTTCATAGGCATACATTCATATGTGCACATTTGCACAACTTTTGCTAGGTTTTTTTTTCTTTTTTCTTTTTATTGCCAAAGATTATTATATATTATCCTTTTTTTAGGAGGCATAATTAAAAAAAAAGGGACATTGCCTGCAATGTCAGACTTTGTTACATTCAATTTACGTCCGGCGTATACCTATTCAACCGATCTCTTAACTTTATTTTTTATTTTAAAGATTAGCCTCCAGAATGGAACTCGAAATATCTCATTTTTAATCATGAATAGTTGTAAGAGGACAAAGTGGTTTCAGAGCAAAAATTAAAATATGTGCTTGTTCAGTTAAAAAAAAGCAATGATGCATTTTTTGAAGCAGCTTTTAAAGGGAGAGTTTCTTGCGTTGAATAGTACAAGGCACACAATCCATAAATACTGTCTTTTCTGGTATAAGAACAAAACCTACCGGTTAATCTTGCTCGCAGTCTGTTTTTCCTGCCCTCAGCTGCTGCTTGAAACCATTTTGTTATTTTTTTTAACTGAGTATTTCTCTCCAGGAGCAGTTGATATAATTACAATGGTAACTCTGATGTGGATTTGTAGGTGTACATCAAATTTGCGACACCAACACAGCTTTGATCTCTGATTATGGCTGTTGATTGTCTACTTCTGTCTCCTCCTGGTGGTGCTGTTACAAAATATGAAAAGTGTGATAGAGTTTGGGAAATGATCCTGTATGAAATTGCCCAAGAGCTTCAGGTAATCCTAAACAATGCATTCATCCTCACTGGTTGAAACTTCGAGATGTTTATAACCTCCCACATGAACGTTTTCAGGGTAGCAATCAGAGCAAATACCATTATAGCAACTGGCCACTCTAGTTGTAGATGACTTCATTAGCAAGAGGAACTGACAAACCTCTTCCCATCTCCTTCACTTCTCTGACACAGCCAAAGCTCAGCAGACGAAGATCTGGTGAAGGACACCCTTGTGTTATTTACAGAATTACAGAGTTGGAAGGGACCTTGGAGGTCTTCTAGTCCAACCGCCTGCTCAAGCAGGAAACCTATACAACTCCAGCCAAACAGTTGTCCAACCTGTTCTTAAAAACCTTCATTTCATGAAAAGAGCTCCGTCACTTAGAAGGGCTGAGTGGGCTATTTCCCCACGTCTGTCGCATGATCCTGGGAAGAGAGTAAATCACTACGTGAATGGGACATGGGACCTTCTACCGTGTGAATGGTTTGGTTCACCTCTATGGTTCCTTGAGCTTGAAGCTCCGTAGTTGTATCAACTCAAAGTGAATTTTTCAGAACGTTGACTTTTCTGAGGAAAAAGTTAGGAAAGTATTTATTTGAAAGTAACTCAACCGCAGCAATCCTTTTAACCACTTACCTTCTGCCTTTATGATTAGGATGGGTTGATTTCCAGTCAGGCAAATAGATGGGGAAGAAATGGAGGTAGTGACAGATTTTATTTTCCTGGGCTCCAAGATCACCGCAGATAGGGACTGCAGCCAAGAAATTAAAAGACGCTTGCTCCTGGGGAGGAAAGCTATGGCAAATCTACACAGCATACTAAAAAGCAGAGACATCACCCTGCCAACAAAAGTACATATAGTCAAGGCCATGGTTTTCCCAGTTGCAATGTATGGCTGTGAAAGTTGGACCATAAGAAAGGCTGAACACAAAAGAATTGAGGCCTTTGAACTATGGTGCTGGAGAAGACTCCTGCGAGTCCCCTGGACTGCAAGGCGATCAAACCGGTCAGTCCTAGAGGAGATCAACCCCGACTGCTCTTTAGAAGGCCAGATCCTGAAGTTGAAACTCAAGTACTTTGGCCACCTAATGAGAAGGAAGGACTCACTGGAGAAGAGCCTAATGCTGGGAAAGATTGAGGGCAAGAGAAGAAGGGGATGACAGAGAATGAGGTGGCTGGATGGAGTCACTGAAGCAGTAGGTGTGAGCTTCAATGGACTCCAGAAGATGGCAGAGGACAGGAAGGCCTGGAGGAACATTGCCCATGGGGTCGCGATGGGTCGGACACGACTTCGCAGCTAACAACAACATCATTTCTGGTCAGGACTCTAACATTCTTTGTCAGGGTTAGATATACTTTTGGAACACCCTTTAAGTCCACTCTAACAAAATCTGAGAAGAGCTTAACCTGAAATTGGACATTTCCCACCTGTGGAAGTTGATCTGAAGACACTTCAAATCTTCTGTTCTAAAAATCTCTTGGGTCTACACACCCTCCCTCCACCTTGTTTCGTAGCTTAGTAGTTCTCACTGCTAGTGCTGAACTTCTATGCCTTCCTTTGCACACCTCATGCACACAGTGTGACATAGATTGGGATCCAACAGACTTCATGTACAAGTGAAAAGAAAAGAATGGTAGAAATTTTGCTTTGGTCCCTGTAGCACTGAAGCCTGTGTCTGGGGAAATCAGTTCCTCTTTTGTTAGGAGACAGCTCAATCTCACAAGAGATAAACTGCATCAAATTTCATTTAAAGAAAAAGAAAACACAAAGGCTCCTTTTTATGATTTGCTACTTACTTGCAAAAACATAAGCGCTGGAGGAAGTAAAAACATAGGGCTGGTCAAATCACAGGCCAGCATCTTAGAAGAATTTCCAGTAGGAAAAATATCCAGGAAAAGTCAAGTCTCAGATGGGATCAAAGATCATGTTGATGTGTCAATTTAGAAGCAATTCTGTTGTAGCCTGAAAAATCCTGGTTCCTGCAAATTAATTAATTAATGTTTCCAAAGTATATATTTAAACTCCAACCTTGTTTAGAGGATGGGAAAATATTAGATCTCTTTTATTATTATACCCTACCTTGCAACCAAAAATAAGCTTTGAGTAGATTCCAACTCATAGAACAATAGAGTTGGAAGGGACCTTGGAGGTCTTCTAGTCCAGCCCCCTGCTCGAGCAGGAGACCCTATCCCATTTCAGGCAAATGGTTTTTTTTGTAAACCTTCAGTGATGGAGCACCCACATCTTCTGGAATTGAGCCATTCCACTAGTTATTTTTTCTCACAATCAGAAAATTTCTCCTGAGCTCTAAGGTTGCTTCTCTCCTTGATTAGTTTCCATCCATTACTTCTCATCTTGCCTTTTGGTGCTTTGGAAAATAGTTTGGCCCCATCATCTTAGTAGGAGCCCCTCAAATATTGAGGCTCCTACAAAATCAAAAATGCCTTGCTTGTCTTCCTTTGGACAGAGAGATGCCCCTGGTTTCATAAAGAACAAAAGCTTTTCAGGCTGGAGAAGAAGAATTTGTGTACACCTTCCCTTTTCCTATGAGCTGAAGTGAGTATCTCTCTTCAAGAGCCTCTTGCTTAAGGCAGGCAGATGTACGTGGCCTCACCTGGTTTCAAGATTTCCAGTAGTACCAGTTTTTGAATACATCTGTGGCTACAGCTCCGTCACTGGAGATTTTCAAGAAGAGACTAGACAATCACCTGTCTGAGATGGCGTAGGTCCTCCTGCTTGAGCAGGGGGCTGGACTAGAAGACCTCCAAGGTCCCTTCCAGCTCTATTCTATTCTATTCTATTCTATTCTATTCTATTCTATTCTATTCTATTCTATTCCATTCTATTCTATTCTATTCCATTCTATTCCATTCCATTCCATTCCATTCCATTCCATTCCATTCCATTCCATTCTATTCTATATTCTATTCTATATTTTATTCTATTCTATATTCTATTCTATTCTATTCTATTCTATTCTATTCTATATTCCATTCCATTCCATTCTATTCTATTCTATTCTATTCTATTCTATTCTATTCTATTCTATTCTATTCTATTCTATTCTACTCTACTCTACTCTACTCTACTCTACATTCTCTTCCCTTCCCTTCCCTTCTACTCTACTCTACTCTATACTCTACTCTACTCTACATTCTCTTCTCTTCTCTTCTCTTCTCTTCTCTTCTCTTCTCTTCTCTTCTCTTCTCTTCTCTTCTCTTCTCTTCTCTTCTCTTCTCTTCTCTTCTCTTCTCTTCTCTTCTCTTCTCTTCCATTCCATTCCATTCCATTCCATTCTATTCTATTCTATTCTATTCTATTCTATGCTACCAATCCACCCATTCTTTCCCTTTGAGAGAAAATAACTATTGTTCCAGGTCATACAAATGGAGCCAATCTTTCCACACCAGCCATCTCTTTTAGCCTGGTCAGCCCTTAGCAGTACTTTTACGTCCTCCGCAGATTATCGTGTTTCAGTGTTCGCCGGCCTCTTTGCTAGCAAAAGGAAGGCCCTGTGCATCCCGCAGGGCAGAAGAAGCATCTCAGAAAGGGGCTGAGGCCTTACTTTGTTTGATCGTCCTCTTCACGGGGTAGAGAGATCCAGTGGAAGTCCTGAGAGGTCAAGTTCACAAATCTGCTTGGCATAAGCAGCGACTCTGCCCGTTGCTAAACGGCCTTTCCTGCCCAGTTATTTCTTGTTACACATTCATTACTTCTTTCTTCCTGGTGAGCCAAAAGCTCTCTAGGCTTGACGTATGAGGCACCTTAAGGACAAAGGAAAGAAGTTTCTGACATAAATGCTTCAGATGCTGGTACCATAAATTGTAACAGCCCTTCCCTGGGCTGCTCATAATAAGTTAAGACATTGGGCTGTTCATTGGTTCTCTGGCTTGTTTATGACACCGCCGTGGACTTGAATCACTTCTCAATGGGTTGCTTCAACAGATTGAGTTTTCATTAAAATGAGGTGTGTGTTGTTTGGCTTGTTGTTTCTCCAACCTCCCATCCCCAAGTGACACGGACATGCAATATTATGTCTTCTAAGACCTTGGCCCACCCTTAGTTTTGAGAGGAAGTGACCCAAGTCACCCCCTTTGAAGCTTCTGGTACATGGAGCGTCACGTTAAGAATGGAGGAAGGAATGGATGATTTAGGGAATTTATTGCTGCAAAATGCGTTGATGGTCGCTAGTTGAGAAGGTTTTGTTGACAGATTAGAGAAAAGAATGGAGAAGGATACCTCTGTTGTTCCAAGGGTGCTTTTTCAAAAGGCAACTGGACTTTGATTTTCCTTGAAGACGTTTCGCTTCTCATCCAAGAAGCTTCTTCAGTTCTTCTTTTGAAAAAGCACCTTTGGGACAACCATGACCTGGATGACTGAGAATCTCCATAGACAGGTAACCTCTGTTAATATCAATGTTGGCAAGCTAAGCAGAATCTCCAGTCTTGAGAAACAATATGACTATTATTTGCTAGGATTCTTTTTTTTTTTTTTTTAAGTCTTGCCTTCAAGTCCTTGTTGACTCCTGGCAACTGCCTGGATCAGTCCCTGCAGTTTTCTGGGCAAGATTTTTCAGAAGTGGTTTTGCCATTGCCTCCTTCCTAGGGCTGAGAGAAAGTGACTAGCCCAAGGTCATCCAGCTGGCTTTGTGTCCAAGGCGGCACTAGAACTCACCGTCTCCCAGTTCCTAGCTGGATGCCTGAATCACCGCAACAAAATAAGTCTCTTTATTTGGATATTGGAATAAAAAAAATGTGTATATGTTAAGGGCACAGTTTACACATCATGGGGATGGCATCTGAATTTACATATCATTCAAACACCATCCTCAGCTCTACATGTTCACAAATAAAGAGGAACATGCAAAATACAATACAGTGCAATATCAAGATGTATGTACTTGGCCCATTCCGGACATTCATTCATTCATTCATTCATTCATTCATTCATTCATTCATTCATTCATTCATTCATTCATTCATTCATTCATATGGCCACCCAACGCACTCTCAGTAACTCAGCCTTTGTCTCTTTGTTATCCATTAAAAAAAGATTCAAGGACGCTGCAATATCCCCCTGCAGTATCTCCTCTGAGGACTCAGATATCAGAAGAGGAAGGGACAGAGACGGCCATCCAAGGAGAATGTTCTTGAAAAACTCACCTCCGGAATTAATCAGGGGTGGTTCTAGATTAATTCATCTGGAATAAAGTCAGGAAAATCGAAAAATGTCCTATGACACAATACTTCTCTTGATGTGGGTGGAGGCTGGTGGAGAAAGAATATATTTAATTCTTTCCCTCTCCTATTAGACTGGTAAGTGGTGGGAAGTCACCGACATTTTAGAGGGGTAGAAAAATGGATAACAGGAAATGCTGCCACCATCAGATCAATCTTTGCCTTTTCCAGAATTAAACTGGCTCCAAAACCCCACCAGTGAAATTGGAAAGACGTTCTCCAGCACACCAAGAATAAGACTGAAAAACAGAAACTCTAAAGCAGATTTTTAATGCAAGATTAATTAACACTGATGAGCAAATGGGTAACAGGAAATACCTTCTAAAACATATTATTATAAACTTTATATTGTAAATGTTTAAACGCTTTCAATACCAAAGTCAGGACATAAGCACACATCAGGCTAGGCTGCTACCATTTTAAGGAGTGCGCTCCATATTCCTTTACGTGTCAGCCTTCTGCAAGACTTTAATCCTTTTTACCCCAGAAAGAAGAAATGCACCCATAAATTATTTCTTCATTGAATCCTTTTTGTCAAGGGAAAATAAAATCCTGCCCAGTTTGATGGCTGATACTTAATCAGTCGCATGATTATGGCTCCCCACCCCTTGTGTGGTTCAAAGACAGGTTTTTCTACCATTTGCGCTCTTTTTTAATCCATAGGAAGTCAATTTTCCACTCATATATTAGTTTATTTTATATTTTCAAATTGATTCTTCTATATATTGATTTCCCGTTGTGTGCATTGTGTCGTGATCTGGGATTACGCGTTTAGCAGAAGTGGATATTCCTGCCACATAACACTTGGTGCCGCTCCGTGTGGCGCTTATCTTGAAAAGGGAGAGTCCAATTTTATTGAAACAGCTAAAATCCCACTTAATTGAATTTTTTTCTCTCTCCCGAAACATACAAGCTTAGATACTTTTGGTCTTCAATTCAGCTTTAGCCATATGGTGTTTAAATTTCCAAACCTATAAAGACCTTTGTGGAGAATCTACAAATATTGTATTTTTGATACGGTGAATTACCGTAGAAGGCTGGAGGTAAGAAGCAGTGAAATATCAATACTTTGTAGAACATCTTTTGATCATGCAGGCTTTTCATGGCCTGTTTAACACATTCCTATGGAAAAAGATCATGTCTGAGCCTACGTTTGAGACAATGTTAGGGCCCTGAAATGCTGCAGAATAGCATTAAGGGTATTCACTGGAACAGACAGAAGGAACTTTCCGGCACCAGGCAGAGAGAAATACGCAATTTTTCAGATGCACACAGCGGTGTGGAGAACTGGGGATGGGAGCTGAAATGGAAAGCTTTTGAATTTGTTGGGACTGTGTAGGTCAGAAGCAATCTCTGGCTCTTTTTTTTAGAAGGTGTCTTCAAGTGATTGTTTTAATTCACACACAGAGAGGCAGGGGGGTAGAGAGAGAGAGGGAGAGAAGAAGAGAGAGAGAAGGGGAGAAAGCGAGAGAGAAGGGGAAAGAGAGAGAGAGAGCAAGAAGAGAGGGAGAGAGAGAAGAGGAGAGAAAGAGAGAGAGAGAAGGGGAGAAAGAGAGAGAGAGAAGGGGAAAGAAAGAGAGCGAGAGAACGAGAGAATGAGAGCAAGAGAGAGGGAGAGAGAGAGAAGAGGAGAGAAAAAGAGAAGGGGAAAGAAAGAGAGCGAGAGAGCAAGAAGAGAGGGAGAGAGAGAAGAGGAGAGAAAGAGAGAGAGAGAGAAGGGGAAAGAAAGAGAGCGAGACAACGAGAGAATGAAAGCAAGAGAGAGGGAGAGAGAGAAGAGGAGAGAAAAAGAGAGAGAAAAGGGGAGAGAAAGAGAGAGAGAGAGAGAAGGGGAGAAAGAGAGATGAGAGAGAGAGAGAGAGAGAGAGGAGAAAAATTCCAGTTGATATTGGCTAATGCTTTTCATGACCTTCATCTGCTCCCAGGTTTAAGCAGGGGTTGCAACTTAGAACTAAGTATCTAGCAGCCAATGGAGTAGATGAGAAGGCAGCTATCATCCACAACAGGAGAAGGCCAAAGACCCCTTGTATAAATGGCCTTTGGCCTGAGAGAGATCACCGCTGGCTACAAGTTAATGAGGCCTTTTGCAAGAGTTTGTGTCCAGGTTGTGCAACCCTTCATGCCAGGAGAGTAATTCATTTACCTCCTGCTACTCAGCTGGCTGTGGCCGTCCCTCCGATTGCAATTTTACCACACAGCAAACAAATCTATTGATCAGAATGCTAATTCAGTGACTCTTAAGAATCCAACTGATATATTTGGGGAGAGAGTCGGTAATGCGGATCTTTAAGTTAACAAAATAAATTTAAAACCTGTAGCATGTAGTAGTTCAGTTTGCTTGTCTGCTGATGCTCAAAGCAATCCTGGCTGTTCCACTTCCTTTCCCCGTCTCCCTACGGAATATCGTCCCTTAGACCTCTAACTGTATAAGAAGCCAGGAGGGGTCTATTAGGAACAAATCAGTATTACGTCCAGTTCTAGGCCCTCCGTTTGAGGAAGGACATTAATGAGCTGGAGGTTATCCAGAGGAGATCCACAAAGAGATCTGGAAGGAAAAACATAGGATCGGTCGCAGGTATTAGGTGTGTGTAACCTGGAGAAAATAAAACCACGGAGAGACGTGATAGATGTCTTCAAATGTCTGAACATCTGCCACGTGGAGCAGGACCCTCCAAGCTTGGCAACTTTAAGACTTGTGGACTTCAACGGCCAGAATTCCCCAGCCAGCCCAACCCGTGATGGGCTCAGGACTTCTGGGAGTTGAAGTCCACAAGTCCTAAAGTCGCCACGGTTGGAGAGCCCTGAGGCACGGAGGGGCAGAGTTGTTCACAGTGGCTCCCAGAGGCTGGGCCTGAAACAATGGGCTTAAATAACAGGGAAGGAAGTTTCAGCTGGACATAAAGGAAGGATGTTCCAAATTGTGAGAGTTGTTCTGCAATGGGGCAGACTTCCTCAGGAGATGGTGGACTTTCCTTGGCTGAAATAGAGGCTGTTTGACCATCTGCCAGAATTTCCACGGAGTTTTGGCCTCCCTCCCTCCCTCCCTCCCTCCTTTCCTTCCTTCCTTCCTTCCTTCCTTCCTTCCTTCCTTCCTTCCTTCCTTCCTTCCTTCCTTCCTTCCTTCCTTCCTTCCCTCCCTCCTTCCTTCCTTCCTTCCTCCTTCCTTCTCTCTTCTTCCTCCTCCCTCTCCTTTCTTCCATTTCCTTCCTTCCCTCCCTCTCTCCCTCCCTCCCTTCTTTCTTCTTGTCTCCTTCCTTCTCTCTTCTTCCATTTCTTTCCTTCTTTCCTTCTTTCCTTCTTTCCTTCTTTCCTTCTTTCCTTCTTTCCTTCTTTCTTCTTGTCTCCTTCCTTCTCTCTTCTTTCCTTCTTTCCTTCTTTCCTTCTTTCTTTCTTTCCTTCTTTCCTTCTCTCTTCTTCCATTTCTTTCCTTCTTTCCTTCTTTCCTTCTCTCTTCTTCCATTTCTTTCCTTCTTTCCTTCTTTCCTTCTTTCCTTCTTTCCTTCTTTCCTTCTTTCCTTCTTTCCTTCTTTCCTTCTTTCCTTCTTTCCTTCTTTCCTTCTTTCCTTCTTTCCTTCTTTCCTTCTTTCCTTCCTCCCTCCCTTCCAGACGGATGCCCTAAGCCCAGTCCCCTTGAAGCCCATCCCCATCGTTGCTCCTGCAGCCTCCCTGGATGAATCCACCGCGGGGGTCCCGGGGTCTCTCCCCGAGCTGAATGGCCACGCAGAAGCGCCAGGGCCTCCCCTTCTCCCATCGCCCACCTGCCCCGTTTCCTTCTTGCTTTCTACATTTGCTCCCTTGTTAAACCCCCCACTGTGGTAAATAAAACATGAGGAGAGATAGAGAAGAAAAGTGTGAGGCTTTTATTTACTCTCATTTTGGGGAGATATTTCTCTAGCCCGCTGCCTCTCCCTTTAATGAAACCCTTGACTGCTCCACTAGTGAATGTGATTTAAGCCCCAGAGAGACAGCCATGATTCACAAACCGTGTTCTGCTCCAGCACTGACCGTTATCTGATGCCTCTTCATGCACAGTTGCCTAAATGACAGTTTAATGGCTCACTGTAAGGGCTAGTTATTTTGTATCTCTATCCACCGAAAATGGCTAATGGTGATAAGGAAAGGGGGAAAAACAAAGCAATTGCTCAGATTTTGAGGCTCATCCAAGCTACTTAGCACGTGCTGGGGGAGCCTTCGATTAATTATTTCTTCACTTCACTGAAGCAGCCCAAAATGATTTTCAAAACTCACCAGCTGCACGAAGAGTCGGTGTTAACAGGATGCAGGAAACTGAGACTGCTCGTAAGTAGAACCGACAGACTTTTATGGGGGACCGATGGTGGTGAAAAGGGGGGGAAATAAAAAAAACACAACAAGGTGGAAACGTCATTACAGGGCCAACGGGAGGGAAATGTTGCTTACTAAATGCCAAAAAAAAAAAAAGGTTGGGCGAAGAGATCTGGATGGCCCTGACGTTAGGATGCCTCCCCAAGCTGCTCTTTCCAAGAGGCAGCTGGAATTCCTTTGTTCTTCCTTGAAGATGTTTCACATCTCATCCAATCTTCAGTTCTGGACAGATGGAGCTTCTTCAGAATTGATGGAGCTTCTTCAGAAGCTGAAGAAGCTTCTTGGATGGGAAGCGAAGCATCTTCAAGGAAGAACAAAGAAGTCCAGTTGCCTCTTGAAAAAGCACCTTTGGGACAACCAGGACCTCGCACGACTTGAGAATCTTCACAGACATTTGCACGTATTGCAAATAACTCCTAGGCTTTCCTACACTATCTGGTTTGGAGTTTTGCAGCCCGTTTCCTTCCCTTGCCTCCTCTGAGGCGGTTGCTCAGATATGGCACCTTCAGGCAACCCTATTTGTTAGTGTCAAGGTCCCTTCTGAGCCATAATTGAAGTTACTCCTTATGTCTTCAGGCTATGTCACGCAGGGGTCCACAACAACGGTTCATGGTTGGTCAAAGAGATCACATCTGTGGGTTCTGGGGGGGGGGCACGTTCCAGCAGAACATGGCTCCAGGATCCATTTGGGGAGAAGATTCAGTTGTTTAAGAAATTACATGAGCTCTTTTTTGGCATCTGCAGATGATACGGTACCTGTTTTGCCCCATAATGTCCAAAGACTCCCCACAGCCCAAAGATGATGGATTAGAGGGGCAGGTTGTGACGGCCTCGGAAGAAGCTCTTTTTATGTCTTCACTGATTTGACCATCAAAAAACTACATCACTCTGCATCATCAAATCAAATCAGTTTATTACAGCCATATGGCCAGAAACTCTACATCAGAAGACTCTTACGTTCTCCTTGATTGTTCAAGGGGTTTCATATCACTGGCTTTGTAGTCTTTGTAGTCTGCTGGCAGCTTTGTACTGATGTCCTAGTTAGATTATTTTAAAAGACTCTACATAGGAGTGTTGAGCACAATTCAGAGACCACAATTTATGCAGTTTCAGCTCTGGGAGAATTCACAACTTTGACTGAGCAACACCACGACCCTTCTAGACCTTTGCTTCTTCCCCATCATCATTGAGGACACTTCAAAAAGTTGTTTTCAACTTCTAAATCACCAAACAATTAATTTCTTTTTTGTAATGTGCTTTAACTGTTTTTATGATTGTTCACAACCTGGAGCCACTGGTGTGAGGCGGGTGGCTACACAAATTAAATCAATAAATCATTCCAATCTTGAATAAATCATTCAACTTGGTTGATTCTGTCTATATTGTCCTTCCCATGTCATGAAATATACAGGTGGGACTTTTTTGGTGATACAACAGCTGGCAAAATCTGAAACAGAGATGAATCCACATAAGGTGGACTAAATGAAAACACCAATAGTAAAAAAAAAAAATGTTTCTGAGATCTTTTAATCCATTTGGGGACTATATATCAGAGCCAAAATGTACTTTTATACATTATTATATTGCAGGTTGTGAGTTTCCTGGAACTGCTTTACAAGGAAAGGTGGGATAAAATATATATTAATAAACACATTTTTTAAAACATTCATTGAACATCTATATAACATTTGATACACAAACCTGAGACACTTGTATCCAGTTACAATGAAATTTTAAATTCTTTAATATATACAATTGTGTTGTTTGAGTTTTCAAAGTTTTCAAAGTTTGAGTTTTCACCTGAATGGGTGAAAACAAAATTTAGAAAATAAATACCCTTTTTAATATATATATATATATTAAAATTAAAAAAAATCAGCCAATCTTGTAGAAGTTGCTACAAGCAGATCTTCTTTCCTGAGAAAATTCTCAATAGTTAGGGCTTTATCCTCAAAATTACTAAAATTGGAAAGGTCAGGAAAAGCTCGTGTGGGTGCAGATTCTGCAGAAAGCTGAGTGGAAACGAGAACCACACAGTCCAAGAGCTTCTACTGGCAATTCAGATTGGAAAACGAAAACTAAGGACAATGGGAAAGGAAAAAAGCTATTTTACACATTCATTATAGAAAAAAGTAGCAATCTGTAGCCTGGGTCTTGTTACTTGTCAACCACCTGATTAATTGTGGGGAAAAAGAGGATTTGCATTTGAGATTAAATCCTTAGTTGATTAATTGCTCCGATTAATTAAGTAAGGCTTTTTAGCTCTGGCTGGACAATTCATACATTCTGATATGCTAAAATTTTTATACGCCTGCTTATACTTGTCAGCAAAGGCAGAATTCACATCACTAAAAAAAAAACCCACCCTATTCCCCTTCATTACTGTAATATTCTTTGCACGCTGCCTCCAGCTTTAAATATCTGCCCAACACGTGCTCCTATATAATTCAAACACATCCAGAAGAAAAGCCTCGTTGCCCATGCATAGGAATGTAAACGAAAATACTCTTCCTTTAACTATAATGTAATAACAGGAAAAAATTAGGAATGGCTGAACTAATCACCTTGAAAGGAAAAATCAATTATAGGATACCTTTTACCTTATAGTCAGAAAAAATCCATGCCACTTTTTTGGGGGGGAAAAAAGAGTAAAGCCTTTATGAAAGAATTTTTGGGACTGCTGCATATTAAAAGAAAGCTCTATTTCTATGGCCATCAGTGTTTAAATTTCTTGCATGTTTTTCTGCCACCTTCTCTCTTTTGGGCAGGAAATATCATTTATATCTGTTTCTTATTTTGGTAATGGCTTAATCTGGTATTAATTTGCTTACTTTTGACAGTAATAGAATAAACTTTCACAATTACAGCCATTGCAAAATGGTCCCTCTTTCTTTCTTTCTTTCTTTCTTTCTTTCTTTCTTTCTTTCTTTCTTTCTTTCTTTCTTTCTTTCTTTCTTTCTTTCTTTCTTTCTTCCTTCCTTCCTTCCTTCCTTCCTTCCTTCCCATTCTTCCTTCCTTCCCTCCCTTTTCTTTCTTTCTTTCTTTCTTTCTTTCTTTCTTTCTTCTTTCTTTTTCTTTCTTTCTTTCTTTCTTCCTTCCCATCCTTCCTTCCTTCCCTCCCTTTTCTTTCTTTCTTTCTTTCTTTCTTTCTTTCTTTCTTTCTTTCTTTCTTCCCTCCCTCCCTTCCTCCCTCCCTCTTTCTTTCTTTCTTTCTTTCTTCCTTCCTTCCTTCCTTCCTTCCCATCCTTCCTTCCTTCCCTCCCTTTTCTTTCTTTCTTTCTTTCTTTCTTTCTTTCTTTCTTTCTTTCTTTCTTCCTTCCTTCCCATCCTTCCTTCCTTCCCTCCCTTTTCTTTCTTTCTTTCTTTCTTTCTTTCTTTCTTTCTTTCTTTCTTTCTTTCTTTCTTTCTTTCTTTCTTTCTTTCTTTCTTCTTTCTTTTTCTTTCTTTCTTTCTTTCTTCCTTCCCATCCTTCCTTCCTTCCCTCCCTTTTCTTTCTTTCTTTCTTTCTTTCTTTCTTCCCTCCCTCCCTTCCTCCCTCCCTCTTTCTTTCTTTCTTTCTTTCTTTCTTTCTTTCTTTCTTTCTTTCTTTCTTTCTTTCTTCCTTTCTTCCTTCCTTCCTTCCTTCCCATCCTTCCTTCCTTCCCTCCCTTTTCTTTCTTTCTTTCTTCTTTCTTTCTTTCTTTTTTTCTTTTCTTTCTTTCTTTTTATTTCTTCTTTCTTTCTTCTTTCTTTCTTCTCTTTCCTTCCCTCCCTCCCTCCCTTCCTTCCTTCCTCCTCTCCCTTCCTTCCTTCCTCCTTCCTTCCTTCCCTCTTCCTTCCGTCCTCCCTTCCTTCCCTTGTTCCCTCCCTCCCTTCCCCTTTCCTCCCTCGCTCCCTCCCCCCTCCCTCCCCCTTTTCCTTCCTATTTCCCTCCCTCCCTCCCTCCTATGCTACTCTTGGTACTACCGCTGTCCCCCTTCTCTCCTTCTGCTTTGACTCTTCCGCAATTCTTATTCTCTTGCAGCTTTACTCCTTGTCAAGAAATGACACCATTTGATAACAGTTTGGGGCCAGGAGAAACATCAGGGAAGCCACTGAGCTGTTCTGTTGCTGCAGTAATTAACTTCTCTCTTTGAATGGGCTTGGTGTGACTCCAAAATATATTCCATCCAAGTGTCGGAAGGGGGGGGGGGAAACATCCATTGGCCATCCATTGGCTGAGAGAAAGTTCTACCACAATTATTTGCAAATCCAGATAAAGCAGGCAAATCCGTACAATTTAGGGCAAGGGGTTGCCAGCAATGGTTGTCTCATTTACGCACTCTCTTGTGCCTTGTGGTGGGTTCCATTGATAGGAAGAGCCTCAAATATTACCACAACTGGCTGTGATTTAAAAATAGCAAGTCTTCCTGATAGCCCAAAGAGAGCTTGTTCCTTGCCTTTAAATTGTCTGTGGAATTCTTATCTGCCACATTTCAAGAAAAGGATTACAGTCTGAAAATCGGAGCTCAGCGTGGTCCTTTTCAAGGTCTGGATGAGAGATCACAAGGGGGTCCCTGATGTGAAACCGTCCTTGCTTTGAGCTGAATAGAACAGAAAGTAACTGAAACGTTGCTCATCCATCATTGCAAACCCATCACGGTGTTTCTGCAGCCTGGCTGCGATGCGCAGGTACAGGACGATACAAATATGATAACTGTTTCCTCTGGCAAACAGCAACTAAAGCTAATCTAAGCCGGCTTATCTGCAAAGCAGAGACTGCAAAGCCTTGGGAATCGGTCTCCTAATGTGCATTTCTGTTTAACTACGTATTGTGTCACTACGGATAAGAAGAAACCTGCCTTTTTTTTATTATTATTCTCTGTGCCTTATCACTTTCCATCTCATGGGTGAATTGCATATTCCCCATGCCTTGTTTTTGGACAACGGTAAGAAATCCCCATCCATCTCTCTCCTGAAAAAGTTTCATATTCCTCAGTAGTGCCCAGTGAAATGGGCATGAAATATTAATGATGAGGTATTGTAGCTTTTTAAAAAATAAAATAAAAAATACATAAAATAAATTAAAGATTAATATGGATACTCGGTTCCTTTCCAAAACAGAGAATATTCCACCGGATTTAATGACGTTCTACCCAAATCTCCCATTTTCAGAGGTGAATGTTCGGGTGCAAGGCATGGGAAGGTGGTTCTTCCAATTTTCCTGTATTAAGGCATTATCACAGAGAAAATGGGGCTGACCTATTCTCCAAAGCACCTGAAAGGCAGGACAAGAAGCAACAGATGGAAACTCATCAAGGAGAGAACCAACCTGGAACTAAGGAGAGATTTCCTGACAGTGAGAACAATTAACCAGTGGAACAACCTGCCTCCAGAAGCTGTGAATGCTCCAACACTGGAGGTCTTCAAGAAAAGACTGGATATCCATTTGTCCGAAATGGTATGGGGTCTCCTGCTTGAGCAAGGGGCTGGACTAGAAGACCTTCAAGGTCTCATCTGATTGGCTCCTCTAACACATCCCTGGAGAAAGCTGTTGATCAAACAAGTAGGCAGAAAGATCTCATTCAAACTCAGGATAATATCGGTTCGTTCAGATAATACATGGCGATATGGTTATATGGACCACAGAGTCATAGAAAGTGTGCAGAGAAGAACAACAAGGATGACGAAGGCTCTGGAGGCTAAACTCTCTGATAAACAATTGAGGGAGCCCGATTATATCTAATCTAAGGAGGAGAAGGACCAGGGGACATGATAATTGTCTTCCAGTACTTGGGGGGGGGGGTCACAGAGAAAATGGGGATGGCTTATTCTTTGAAGCATCTGAGGGCAGGACAAGAAGTGATAACAATAACAATAAAGTTGGAAGGGACCTTGGAGGTCTTCTAGTCCAACCCCCTGCTCAGGCAGGAAACCCTACACCATTTCGGACAAATGGCTATCCAGTCTCTTCTTGATGGGTGGAAGCTTTTTAAACAGAGAATCCAAGCTAGAATTAAGGACAAATATCCTGGTTGTGAGAACAATTAATCAGTGGAGCAGCTTGCCTCCAGAGGTTGTGGGTGCCCCGCCACTGGAGGTTTTAAAAAATAGACTGGGTAGGAGGTTGGACTAGAAGACCTCCAAGGTCCCTTCCAGAGTTTCTTCCTAGGATTCTAGGTTCGATGTCTTGGTTGCAGTTGAATATCAGAAGCCAGCAAGGATTCCACTCTCAAACTGTTCCTACTATTAGAATTTTTTTCTCTCTCTCTAATATTTTTTGGAATCTGCGTTCCTGAAATTTAAACCCATTTTTCCGTTCCTGCATTCTGGACCAATATAGCTGCAACCTAGAAGGAGGCTCACGTATCTGAACTCCACAGTTCCTCTTCAGGAAGCTAAACATCTTCATTTCATTCGAGTTCTCAGCGTAGTTTTTACCACCAGTGCTATTTCTGTGCCAGTTTATTGGTGTACTTCTTCAAGTGAGGTGCAGTGAAGTGGACCCCTGGATCTGGATCTGAGAGGGAGTCTGACACAAGTAGAACAAAATGGAAATAAGGCTTCCCCTTGGCTGAGGAACTAGGCTTCTCCACGCCTAAAGCTGCCTCTTCCTTTCTCTTTCCTTTCCACACCTACCCAGCTAGATGGCAGCACCTGGCCGACCTTGGCTGATACCGAGAAGCTAAGCAGTGTCAGAATGGATGGGAGAACTGCTGGGATTGCAGGCTAGACCGGGAGACCAAAAAACAAACAAACAAACAAACAAAAAAACCTCAGTGGCAAATCACTTCTCCATAAAATAAAATAAAATAAAAAACCCTCAGTGGCAAATCACTTCTCCATATCGTCACCAAGAAAATAAAAAGAGAGATTTGCCTCTTTCACAGCAACATGATATTGTTGGCTTACATTGCAATCAACGATTCTTGCACTATGATGGTACATTTGATTTCTAATTTTGTTTTCTAGGGCAGGGGTCCCCAACCCCCGGTCCGTGGACCGGTACCGGGCCGCGGCATGCCAGCAACCGGTCCGCACAAACAAGCAAAGCCCCATCCGTGGAAGGCAGGCAGCACACAAAACCACGCACTTTCCGGTCCGCGGAAAAACCTTTCTCCACGGAACCGGTCCCTGGTGCCCAAAAGGTTGGGGACCTCTGCTCTAGGGCAGGAGTCTCCAAACGTGACAAATTTAATACTTATGGACTTCAACTCCCAGAATTGGTGGATGGCTGGGGAATTCTGGGAGTTGAAGTCCCCAAGTCTTAAAGTTGCTGAATTTGGGGACCCTTGGTCTAGGGCAGGGGTAGGCAACCTTGGCTCTTTTATGACTGGTGGACTTCAACTCCCAGAATTCCTGAGCCAGCATGGCTCAGCTTGGAAACCTCTCCCTTTCCCCTCAGCATGGCTGGCTCAGGAATTCTGGGAGTTGAAGTCCACGAGTCATAAAAGAGCCAAGGTTGCCTACCCCTGGACTAGGAGGATTAGTCCTGAGTCTTGTGGTACTCCATCTGATACCTCATTCCAGTCTGCTGAGGAACTATTGATAGACAGTTTTGGATTATGATTTTTTTATCTAGTGGTGTCTCCATTTAATTGTCTTGCCATCCAGCCTACACTTAACAAGTTTGCTAATCTGAATATCATAGACTCCCGCCCCCCCAATACTTTGCTGAAATCAAGATTGATTACTTCTACAGCATTCCCCAGTCATGAAGAAACTTCTTTGTAGAAAATAGAACAATGATGGTTTGATAGATTTATTAGTTATTTTTTTCTCTGGGGAGAAGGCTGTTTACACAAAGATGTTCTTAGCTCCAGTGCTTAAGTAAATCTGGCAAGACTTGATCTTGACAAATCCATGCTGACTGATGCCAGCAAATGCATTGTTATCAAAGTGCTCACAGATCTGGTCTAGTCTAGAATCTCTTCAAGACACAACCGTTTGGTTGGCCTGTATTTCGCTGGATTCTCCTTTGTGAAGATAGGAACAATATGTGCTCTTCTCCAGATGTCTGATCTCCAGAATTAGGTCCCCACAACAGCAGTGCTTTCTCAAAAGTGAAATGGTAGTTTGTTTCGTAATGAAAGGATTTTAAGAATACTTAACTACTCAAGATTCTGGGACAGAACTATCCCCCCCCCTTCAGTAGGAACACAAGAAGAGCTGATGACTGTTCCAGAATAACAGAACAGAATAACAGAGTTGGAAGGGACCTTGGAGGTCTTCTAGTCCAACCCCTTGCTCAGGCAGGAGACCCTAGACCATTTCAAACAAATGGTTGTACAATCTCTTCTTAAAAACCTCCAGTGATGGGAGCAGCCACAACTTCTGAAGGCAAGTGGTTCTAATGCTTCTTATCCCATCAGGCTGAAATAGCTGTCCTTCTAGATTGGTTATTTCACGAAGACATGTTCATGACTCGGTTGTTGCAGATCCCCGTGAAAATCAATAACATTGGAATCCTTAAATTCCAGTCCCCACTGAATCTTCTCCCTTCATTTGTGTATAGGAGCAAGCATGGTAGAGTTAGAGTAAGCAATTCAGTTTCAAATCTCTCTTCAACCTGTTGGTTGTGACTTTGGGGCAACCCTTTAGCAAATTACTTTGCAAGATTGTTTTTGGAGGGAGATATCTGCCTTGAGCATTTAAGGGGAAAGGTGGCACATAAATTTAACAAATAAAAGATATACACCAATGTTCTCTTCAATGGCATTTTTGCCAATGTATCTTCCATTTTCCCATTGTTTGATGGACTGTTCAGGGGTAGGCAACCTTGGCTCTTTTATGACTCGTGGACTTCAACTCTCAGAATTCCTGAGCCAGCATGGCTCAGCTTGGAAACCTCTCCCTTTCCCCTCAGCATGGCTGGCTCAGGAATTCTGGGAGTTGAAGTCCACGAGTCATAAAAGAGCCAAGGTTGCCTACCCCTGGACTATGTGTACTATAACTTGTTTGGGGTTGAAAAGTACTTTAGAAACTTCTTCCCATTGGTTTTGGTCTGTGAATTTTTGAATCATCTCAAGAATATGAGGTCTTTGATGAAAAGTACTATTTTGGGTTATGGACCAGAAAATAATGGCCTATCAGGCTATAGAAGGTGGCCCCGTAAGCATCTACCTTTAATCTTCTTGTGTAAGTGTTCTAGACACTGTAATTTCCAATAACAATAATGGAATAAATACCTCATTAACCCCTTTAAAGTTCTCAAACCCATGACAATATCTAAATTAACTGACAAAAGGAGGGGTCGTGTTCAACTCAGGGAACAGACCAGAAAGTGGAGATCTGAGCAGGAGGAGCTATAAGGTAACAACCACATTTTCATGGAAAACAATGGGATGGGGGAATGTGCTGGCATTGAACATATAAAGAACACCAAAGAAGAATAAAGTTCATGGTTGTATAAATCCTTACCATTCTGAAATCAGGTTGAAACCAAAGATAAACTCACATTTTCCTCTGCTGGGTTTCACGATTTTTATTTTCATTTCCGAGTGGAGAAATTTTGTTTGGAAGGAGTTTAAGTCACAGAGAGCAGATGCCACCTGAAACTTCATATTTATGCATTTCTGATAGATAATAACCCTATCGATATTGTACCATTCTGGTAATAAATTAATTGTTTGACATACTAATACCCTCTGCATCACCAAATGTCATGGATATTTTATTGAGTGGGGAATAAAAAAGCAATATCTAGCTTGAGCGGAATATTCCCATAACAATAAAAGGTATGGATTTGGCTTTAGGGAGCAATTCCATGGACTTCAATGTCTTAGAGAGAAAACAGGTTGAAAAATATGAAGAATATAATTATGAAAAGAAGTTATAGGGTAAAAATACCCAAGACAGGGAGAGGGAAGGGTAGGTTTTGTAAAATATATTATGCTTAGATGCTTGTTTACAGTTCCAGTGTGGAATTAACCTTTGCAAGAAAGCCAGCTAAGAAGTGAGCGAAGAATGAGTTCATACTTCGTAAAATAATCTCTCTGTGGGCAGTTTGGGCAGGCTGACCCCCCCCATCTATCTTTCCTGCTATAAAATGTATGAATGGATAATAAATTTTAATATTATAATAATTACAAATATTATAAAATATTTTTATAATATAAAAATATAAATAATGTAACATATTATATTATAATATATTATAGAATAAAAAATAAAAAACATAACATAATAATTGCAAATATTATAAAAATAAAATAAATAAATAATACTAATGAATAAAAAAAATAATTCTACCCAATATTCCACGAGATGTCAGCGAATGTCTAATTTAAAACATAACAGATATTAATCATTCCAACCTTTTGTCTATTGCAATAACAGTATGAGGGAAAACATGGCCTTCCAACCTCTTCTTGAAAGCCTCCAGTGATGGAGCACCCATAACTTCTGGTGGCAAGCTGTTCCACTGGTTAATTGTTCTCGCTGTCAGGAAATTCCTCCTTAATTCCAGGTTGCTTCTCTCTTTGATCAGTTTCCATCCGTTGCTTCTTGTCCTGCCCTCTGGTGCTTTGGAGAATAACGTGACCCCCTCCGCCTTGTGGCAGCCCCTCAGATACTGGAAAACTGCTATCATGTCACTCCCTGATCCTTCTTTTCATTAAACTAGATGTACCCAGTTCCCCTATTATTGTGGGGATGCTGAGAAAGTCTTAAGTGTGAGGCCTGCTTATAAGTCACATTTTTCAGTGGTGTTGTGATGTTGAACGGCTGCTAAACAAATGGCTATAAGTCAAGGACTGCCTGGAAAAAGAATATTTTGGTTGAATTCAGCGTTATGGTCAGTGAGCAATCAGGTATTTTAATCACAAAGTTTAAGCTGCAATACCACTGAAGGCTTGTGTGTCCCTGCACACATGAGAGCTGAGGATAATTTTTATGAGTCCAGCAGAGATGTGTGAAACAAACAGAGGTCAATTTTATGAGCATAAAGACTAGCTGCACCTCCTCAAGGCCCATGGAAATAGCCTTGCTTAAATCAGTTAATTAGCACAAAAGGACGCCCTGCTCACCAACTGTTCAGCTGTTCGAGAGAACACATGGAAATCTCTCAACACAGTTATCATGTTCGGCAAAAAAAAAGGAAAAGGAAAGAAAAGGAAAGAAAAGGTGAAAAAAAAGAAGATTATAAGTGGCCAGCAGAAATGCAGAACATAAAGTTCCAGCTTAAAGCACGCTTTACAATCTTTTATTATCTTACAATTTCATAAGTCATTAGTTTTCAAACACATAAAAAATTAAAAAAGACTTCCATTTGAAGCTGACAAAATAGATTTAGTTACTGCAAATACGCGCAGCATGTCCCAGTGGAAATCTGAAACTCTTACAATTTGCAGAACAACATTTATATCATTCTGCATTTCTCAGCCACGGGCCTGGAGAATATGATTTAACATTCCTGACAGCCTGGTTACATAGCCATTTTCTCTATAATTTCATCAGCAAATAGGGCCAGCATAACATGTGACAAGGGACCGGGCTTAAACCAGGCCGCCCACCGCAACTGATTGCCTGCCAATCCTCTTTGCAATGTGAGGTAAACAACAGAATCATGGCTACAGCATCTTCCGTGAGGGACCCACGGCCGAGTCGTGCCATTGAAGTTTATTTTACTCCAAGTCATGGACATTGTATGAAATATTTATTTTCCTCCACGGATTGGTTGGGTCCCGTCTTATTTCAGTAGAGTGATCCCAGTGCAAAGTCCTGTTTGGAATAGGAGATAATCACCATATTTTGGGGTTGAGCTTTCATATGACGTTAAAAATAATCACAATTCAGCACTTCATTGAGAGGCATTCAGAATATTCTGTGTGTGTGGAGGGATTTCTTGAGCCTATTGTTTTTTTCCCCAGTTCGTTTTTTATATCTCTCTAGTCTACCCCATTTCTGAAGCAAAATAGACGTCTTTGATAGAGCATAGAATAATAGGGCTGGAAGGGACCTTGGGGGTCTTCTAATCCAATCCCCTACTCAAGCAGGACATCTTATACCATTCTGGACAAATGGCTATCCAATCTTTTCTTGAAACCCTCCAGTGATGGAGAACCCACAACATCTGGAGGCAAGGAGTTCCACTGATTAATTGTTCTCACTGTCAGGAAATTTCTCCTTAGTTCCAGGTTGCTTCTCTCCTTGTCAAGCTTCCATCCATTGCTTCTTGTCCTGCCTTCTGGTGCTTTGGAGAATAGCTTGGCTCCCTTTTCTTTGGGGCCACCCCTGAGATATTGGAAGGCTGCTATCATGTCCCCCCTAGTCCTTCTTTTCATTAAACTAGACAACTAGTTCCTGCAACCATTCATAGCTTTAGCCTCCAGTCCCCTAATCGTCTTTGTGGCTCTTCTCTGCATTCTTTTTCTTTGTTGATTTAGCTTCTGCTCAACTCATGTGCTAAGATGAAATTTGACACATCTGAATATACTTATCCCAGAGATGGAACCCAAGAAAAAAAAGTGACGCCTCTTGACTGTACAAAAGATTGTGAACATGAAAACAAGTTTTTCCCCCCTCAAAGTGACTGGTCCCTGAAGCAACAGATTGACATGATTTGAAAAGAAACAGGAGTATTTTATCAAAAGTCATTTACTTGGTATGCTTCAAACTCTATCATAAGTAAATTGCAGAAAGCCTTAATCCAATGTATTTATAAAGTTTTAAAAGAGCCTGAAACAAGAATGGTTATTTATCAATCTTTCTTGAGAATTCCCTTCCTAGCACTGCATTATGAAATTAATATATACACAGCATGCTAGTCTCATAATATATTGTTTTGCTCACTCAGCTAATTTGATTCATGTTTCTAAGCTGATTCCTAAAGAATTTTTTGAAAATTCTGGTGCAAATGCATACACTAAATCAACTAATTCATTTCAGAAACAAGATTCCTCAGAATATGCTCAAAATTGGCTTAAATCTGTGTCTGGGGAGTAGATGTACTAAAATGATGTAAAACCAAAGCACAGTTAAGGAACTGTTTAGAGACACTGTTGTTTATTCTCAAATAAACATGTTATACAGTAATTGCAATGAGATATTTTTTTTCTACGAGTCATCAAACCTATGGCTCATTTTAATTACATGTTATCTAAAGAATCATGCTCTGATCTGACTATAATGGTGTTTTGCAGGTGTTTCAAAAAATAGTGCTTTTCCATGTCAATTTTTTTTTTAAAAAAAGATAGGGATATTTTACCTATGCTGCTGTCAAGATACTAATTTCCTTTCAGAAAAACTAAATCATTTCCTCCAAAACCCATTTTGTTGCATGCTACAATGGTTTTTTAGGGGCAAGCATCAGCATAAGACTAGCACTGATGATGTTACCTAGTTGGGTAATGAAACGTTTGCAAGAAAATCACCAAGCTCAGACAGAACCAAGGACCTCTCAGTCCTCCTCCTCCTCCTCCTCCTCCTCTCCACAAACCCCACTCCCTTCTAGCGCTGATGATGTTTCCTAGTTTGGGTAATGAAACGTCTGCAAGAAAACAAGCAAGCTCAGAGAGCACCCAGGACAGTATCAGCTGCTCAGGGCTGCTTTCCAAAGAGGGCAGTGGATTATGAAAGAGGAGAAAAAGAGCAACAGATCCAAGGTTTTAGGATTAAAGATAGACGAGGGGAGAGGAAAGAGGAGGCAGACTGGAAGAGAGTTCACACAAGGCAGAGTAATACTAAAATATGAACAAGTTAAGTATGAAGGAGTCATAACACTTGACTAGGCATTAAGGCAAGAATAATAAGCTTTAAAGTTAGGAGACACAAGTTCTAAGCCGATCTCTTTCTTAGGATTTGCAATAATTTCTTCATTTTGACTCCTTTATTGTATTCACTCTGTTATGCCATCAGACAAGATAGAGTCAAAACAAGATGGTCATTAAGTGAGAACTACCTGTAAGAGGGGGCAAGGTCTTGGGGGGTTCCAGCTGTATATTTGCCTTCACCAAACAGCATTTGCTCAATCTACTGCTTGTTGCCCCTGATTTGGTCCTCCCTTGTCCACTGATGGAGGTGGTGCCTGGTTCAAAGTGGGATAGACTCCCAAACCTCTTCTTCTAGGGCACGGGTCCTCAACCTTGACAACTTTAAGACTTGTGGACTTCAACTCTCAGAATTCCTCAGCCAGCTTTGCTGGCTGAGGAATTCTGGGAGTTGAAGTCCACAAGTCTGAAAGTTGCCAAGGTTGAGGACCCCTGTTCTAGGGGATCTCCAGCTGGTTGGCTGGCACAGCTTATACTACCAGGAGAGAGGCTGGCATAGGCTGGCATTTGGCTCCGAACCCCGTGCTGCTCCAAAGCCTTATTGTATCTATGACGGATAAAACCCTTGCCTGCCATTTTCCCCCTTGGCCTCCCCAACCCAGCTAGAAACCGAATTCTTTCTCTTCTATTCTAAGCAGCCTTTTAAATCAGTTTTGACTGAGTCGCTTTTTTATTGGCTACTCTTGAAATTTTTGAAAGCTTATGGGATCCATCAAGGACTCCTTTATTTATAGGAGCTCCACATTGATGGCAGAAGATCAGATCAGTTTTGCGAAGAATAAATATCCAGCTTGGTAGCTGGAGCCCTCTAAACACTGAGGGAAGACTCCATAATAGTCCCTCAACATTCATTACCTCTTCAGGGTAAGACGTGAGACTGCAGAAAGCACATAAAACAAAGTAGGAACTAACAGTCTTGGAACAAAGAAGATTGCATAGGAGATGCACCAATTCAAACAGATGTTATTCCACCATATCTGTCTGTCTGTCTGTCTGTCTGTCTGTCTATCATCTATCTATCATCTCTCTCTCTCATCTATCTCTCCTCCTCCTCCTCCTCCTCCTTCTCTGTCTCCCCCTCGCTCTCTTCCTCTTCCTCCTCCTCCAATTCCAAATTGATTAGCAGCAACAGGCTATTAATAAGACTCCCTTCTCCTCCTCCTCCTCCTCCACCACCACCACCTCCACCTCCACCTCCTCCTCCTCCTCCTCCTCATTCTCATTCTCCATCTCCCCCTCCTCCTCTTCCTCCTCCTCCAATTCCAAATTGATTAGCAGCAATAGGCTATTAATAAGACCCCCCCTCCTCCTCCTCCTCCTCCTCCTCCCTATTCTCCTTCTCTCAATTCCAAATTGATTAGCAACAAGCTATTAATAATACCTCCTCCTCCTCCTCCTCCTCCTCCATCATCACAAAAAAATCCTTTCTTAATGCTTTGGAAAAAGTAAATATAAACTACAAAGAGGAGGAACATTCCTTTTTATTGAATGTTGTCTCCGTGAGTTGTTCAGTTTAATAATCCCACGTAGGTCTTGGCACGTTCCGGTGTGTATGGCAACTACAGAACTCTGCTTTGTTAGGTTTCGGTGCGCTTAGCCTGGCCTGGCCGACCTGTCCAAACAGCATCCCTGCACCCGAACACTAATCCCGGGTCTCTGTCAGGCTGATAAAGGGTCAGCCTCTCCTTCTCTTGCCTCCCTCGGATGGCCCGGAGTCGCCCTCCATGGTGGCGGCATCTCCCTTAATGGTGTCCTGACAAAAGCCGAATAATCCTCAGGTTGAATTAATCAAAGGTGAAAAGGGGGAATCAGTAAATGTCGTATCCTTTTGCTACTTTCATCAATCCGGCTAACTGAATTTGAGCTAAAGCTTGGTAAATTTTCTGCAAAGGGAAATTAATATGTAACACATCTGAGGCCTGGCGCCGGCCTGCAAAATTGGAAAGGCTGCATTATATCAGAGGGCGATTATTCGCCGAAGCCCAGATAATCAGACGGGAGCTTCTCTTCATTTTTTCGTCCGGGGTTGTGAATGCGTCGCACTCCGCCACAACCTTGAAACCGATGCACAATCTTTTCAATCTCTCTCTCTTTTCTCTTTCTCTCCGTCCACCTCAGGAATATATCCCATTGCCCATTTCTGCGGCCTGCCTGTGATTGACTCGATTCAATTACCTCAGAAAATACATATTCAGGCCATGAAGATGCTCTGGACGGATGGAAGGAAGAGAAGGGAAAAAACAAAGGAATCTGTACTTATCCAATAATAAGTTTCATTTGGAAGAGGTTTGAAAACAATTCTCCCTCGCATTTGTCCCTGTCAGGTCACATTATCCACAAATGAAGTTTACAAAATATCAATTCACTTTCAATAAAGAGAGGCTGAATCTCAACACATGAGTGTTGAATTTACCAAATCATAATCCTTGAGGGGACCCTTGGCGGCTTCCACGTATTTTTCCAGTCAGAGGTAATCAAAAGCAGACTGCTGAATACTAATACATTCAATTTCACCCTTTTTGTTCGCATCTGTTCCCTGATAATACTATTTCTCTACACTTTCTGAACACTGGGGATGGCACCGTATGCCGCACAGCCTGGAAAAGAGAGCATCCTTTAACTTAGACAGCTGTATAAAATGGAATATATTCCACATATTTTCTGTTTTAAAAATCTATTTGTAGATTAATAAACAAGAAAAAAAAAGAATCTTGCTAGAACCCATCTTACTGCTCCATAGTGCAACTGCTAATTTTCTAATCTTCTAACCCAGTATGTATTTTGCAACGCTGGAGTCTTCCACCATTTTCTTCAAAGGGAAAAGAAATTTCACCTTCCTTCCCCTTTCTTATTTCAGCTTTCTCAAATAGATCCAGCTCTTTTCCCCAGATTAATATGATCCTCTTAAATGGCCAAGTTACCACAAGTCCACAATGAAGATTGTAAGATGGATCCTGCTGAAGACATGTTTAAGCCAAACCAATATGATGTAGCATATGAAAGAAAAATCATTATCCTAATTTGAACTGGCCAAAGCACTGTTTTTATCTGTTTCAATTCGCTGGGTTTCCAGATTTGTTTTAGCATGTTAATATGAAATCAATTCCAAAAGATTAGGGGGCTGGAGGCAAAAACATATGAAGAATGGTTATAGGAATTGGGAATCTCTAGTCTAATGAAGAGAACGACGAGGGGTGACAGGATAGCAGTCTTCCAGTATTTGAGGGGCTGCCCCAAAGAAGAGGGAGTCAAGCTATTCTCTAAAGCACCTGAAGGCAGGACAAGGAGCAATGGATGGAAACTAATCAAGGAGAGAAGCAACCTAGAACTAAGGAGAAATTTCCTAATAGTGAGAGCAATCAAGCAATGGAACAGCTTGTCTTCCAAAGTTCTGGATGCTCCATCACTGGAAGTTTTCAAAAAGAGGCGGGACAACCATTTATCTGAAATGGTATAGAGTTTCCTTCTTGAGCAGGGACTAAATGACCTCCAAGGTCCCTTCCAACTCTATTATTCTCTATTATGGATTATTATTATTATTATTATTATTATTATTATTATTATTATTATTATTATTATTATTATTATTATTATTATTATTATTATTATTATTATTATTATTATTATTATTATTATTATTATTATTATTATTATTAATAATAATAATAATAATAATAATAATAATAATAACAATAATAACAACAATAATAACAATAATAACAACAACAACAACAACAACAACAACAATAAGTTTGAAGGGACCTTGGAGGTCATTTAGTCCAACACCTGCTCAGGCAGGAAACCCTTTACCATTTCAGACAAATTATATAGCCACCCATCTCACTTCCTCTAACAGGCCTATTAAGTAAGCCACAACTGAGTTCCCATCATACATTAAGCCACAGAAGCTGGGTTCCAACTCATAACCAACATACAAAGCCACCACAATCTATGTTGTGTAATGGAAGCCATGTTTGCGCAAAATTATTTGCATAAAATAAGGATGCAGAATGAATCTTTGTTGCCTGTTGGATGATGCCCGAAGGAACTGTGATGTAAAACATATAAAAGACATAAATACTGGAAAGCCAGCTTAAATAAAAGTGCAATCTATCTCGCCACAATGAAGAATTCAGTAGGTCCATTCATTTGGTGTCCATTCAAGTGCAAATGTTTGACTGAATTAAGGGCTCATAGTCCCCACTTTTATAAATTCTTGTCTTCAAACTGGACTGGATGCCCCTTGAAAGATGGCCCAAGAAGGCGTCCCTAGGGAGTAAATATTTTGTGCGTTACCTGGCTTTTGAGCTATGCAAAAGTTGGACCTTGGAAACATCTGATTGGATCGAGGAGAAACCCTTGCCCAAACCTTTTCAGGCAAGCCAGCGAAGAATATTGTGATGAGGCAGCAATGGAGAGAAGTGGAAAGAAGGTTGCGCCAAAGCTAAGAGAAAGTTGAGGAGCAGAAGAGAAACTCATAGAAAGCATCGCTGAAGAATGAAGAACGTACTGGTGAATTCCAGTCCTGAGACTGGCATGACCAACAATCTATCAATTGATATTATATTCATACCGTGAGCTGTTTAGTAGAAGCTTCAATCTCTGTCCATCAGCAGAGGGTTTAATCTCTTCTGCAGGAGGAGGGGAACGTTAAGACCAGAAGGCAGAGAGCTTCAATCTGAGAGCTGGACAATAGCAATTTGACATGACATACGATCAGTGAATCTATTCTGCAGAGGAAGAGCTAATAACAGGTACAATTTCCAGGTGATGATGAGGCCGATTACTGCAAAACACGTCGCCTGGTATTGTGTCATCATTTGTGAGGTGAGGTGGGCTCTTGGTGGAAGTGAAAGCTTCCTGAATCCTCTTCCTACAGAAGTGGTCTTCACCTTTTCCTCTGCTGCTCACGGCCTTGTCCGAGGGCTGTTCCTCAAGCCGCCTCTCTCTTTCACCGCTCGTTAGGGAGGATCTTGTGAAAGTGAAGTTGTCACTGGCTAGATGACACCATCAGATTTTGTAATAGGACTTCACAGAGGGCAAACTTACCTGTTGTTGAAAAGAAGGACTTGTTCTGCACTGGACAATTTCCTTGCCTCCAGCACCAAGAGTTGAGATTTTTCAGCCCGTCAAGCTCTGATCAAATTTAATTATGCACCACCGGGTGAGGATTAATGTGGATAGAAGTGCACAGCTGAGTGCACATCCCCAATGAAAGTGTGGTGTTACAGAGAGATGTGCTATCTTATGCGCATTGTGTTACTTTCAATGGGGTGTCCATTTGAAGTGCTTCGCCTGCCCCATTCAAAGCAGCCGAGTCGCTTGGCAGCAGCTTTCTCCGTGACAGTTAGTGCAAATTGTTTCGGGTCCTGTCACAAGCGCACAAGGAAAACAATTGAGCAGAGGGAGACATCTTGCAGGTGCGTTATGAAACCCACACTTCTCCCATCCCTTCAGGGCTCAGCAGTATGGGAAAGGTGGGTCAGAAATAAAAGAAAGGTTTGGGGTCTACAGATGCCGGATGGACCCAGAGCTCTTCATAAAATGCTAAATTGTAGTTGGGAGTAAAGTTCAACATCAGATCTGCACCTCCTACAACAACTGCTGTATTTTCCCCCAGATGAGGTGAAGGCAACAAAGAGTCAAGGAGGGATATGTTCAAATCACGTAAGAGAGAGTAGTTCCTGCATTCATTCATTCATTCATTCATTCATTTCCTAAACGTTTGCATGTGAAGGTTCCCCAGTTATCTTTCCCTTTCTTGTTCCTCCCCCCACTATTATCTCCCCATTGTCCAGTCACATTCAAAGGAATTGTTTTGGCAATGTTTGCTGCATCAGCAGGCTAGATGGGGAGCCATTGCATTCTCCTCCTTGGGGCGATGAGCCGATGTCTCAGGAAGGCACGATGAGTAGTTTCGATTTCCCTCTTCCCAGCAGCTCCCTCCCCTCACAGTTTATGGCAGGCTGGCATCTATAGCAAAGCACGGCTGAAGCTCAGGATGGCAGTTCTGACACCTCCCTCCCTCCCTTTCTTCTCTCCTTCCTTCCTTCCTTCCTTCCTTCCTTCCTTCCTTCCTTCCTTCCTTCCTTCCTTCCTTCCTTCCTTCCTTCCTTCCTTCCAGGTGGCAGTCTTCTGCCTGAAATCTGTGTTGCTACCATCACAGAATGCTTGAGGATATAAACCTTCTTATTCTCCTAAAAGCTAAGGCTTCCATAGAACTATGTTTCCCCAAAGCCATCAGGCCTTGTTTCTGAGTCAATGTTTTGGACTGTGCCCCTTTGTAAAGACCCCTCAAAATGCCCAAAAGCAAATTTATTCATAGCCAGAAGTCATGAAACAAGACGGTGCAAGTGTTTGCCATGAAATCTCCGTGTTGCTTCTCATTCCATTATGAAAAAAGCTAAGTCCAATCCCGTCCAGATTAACGTAGCCCTGCATGAAACAATCTACACTATATTAGCCTCATGCTGTTGTAAAAATGGTTTGTCGCTTTGTGAAATTGTTTGGACAAAAAAACCAAAAACAGTCAACATTCCCTATTCACTGTGAAGTATATGTCCAATGTTTTGGGAACCAAATCATATTAAAACTATGGTTAATGCAGCCATTTAGAAAGCGTGTCATTTTAAAATAGGGACATGGGGTGCAGGTGTGTAACTATGTGGAGATGACAACTGGAAGAATAACCGTTAAGTAATGCCTAGTTTTCCTTTCTGCATAAGAGACCCCAAAATGCCTAATTGGAAAACAAAGCAAAGATTCTCCATCAAATGAGTTTTGGCACAGACGTAGCAAACGTGACCCGTAAACGGTGCTTAGGGTCTAATGTTAAAGTGATTAAAAAAACATGGATAAAATAAGTGTTTCTGAACTATGTTCACATATTTAAACTTGCCTGCTCTTTTGGGAACCTGGAAGTTTTACTTCAGTGACTGCACATTATGTTGGTTTTAGGATCTATAGGAAAAGAAAGCCAGATGAAATGAAAGGGAGGAGAGTTACATTGCAATCTGGTGCTTCAAAAACATTCCAACCATTTTTTTTTGTTATAAATATTTAAAGACCTGGAAATGCAATATTGAATATGCAAGAGGGAGGAGAGCAACAGAGGTGTTAAGGGAATGAACGATTGTGGGAATTAAGTAAATCTAGTCTAACAAAGAGGAGGACTGGGGTGTGTGTGTGACATGATAGCCGTCTTCCAGAGAAAATAGGGGCTCAACCTATTTTCCATAGCATCCAAGGGAAGGACATCTTCCACATCTTCAATGGAAGATGATTAAAGAGAGATCCAATCTGGATCTAAGGAGAAATTTCCTGACAGTGAAAACAATTAATCAGTTTGCCTTCAGAGTTTGCGGGTGCTCCATCACTGCAGGTTTTCAAGAAGAGATTGGACAACCATTGATCTGGAATGGTATAAGGTCTTCTGCTTGTGAGAGGGTTGGACTAGAAGACCTCCGAGGTCCCTTCCAATGTTATGATTCTATGTTCTATGCTTTATCGCATCAAAGAGCAGCCATGATCAGCTCCATGGTATTAAAGCAGGGGTCTTCAAACTTGGCCCTTTTATGACTTGTGGACTTCAACTCCCAGAATTCCTCAGCCAGTGTGCCTGGCTGAGGAATTCTGGGAGTTGAAGTCCACAAGTCATAAAAGGGCCAAGTTTGAAGACCCCTGTATTAAAGGCTTCTCTCTACTCTACTGCATTCATAGCTTGCCCTCTCCAGGGTCCTGAAGAAAGAAACTTTATTGACCCTAATTATTGATGCTGACTGAGTGAGACCAAGCAATCTTGAACCAGCCACATGGTTTACATAGCTTGATTTGCTCCTTCCGTATGATGCTGCATTCCTACAATAAACTGATGAAATGCAGGATAGCTTTTGAAACAGAGGTGCTTCGATTGTGTTTTTTATTTTATTATTTAGTATAAAATAGAAGCTTTGTGCCAAACTAGCATGAGCCAGCCCAATCTGAAGTCCTGAGCATGTGCTTCTGATTCATCTCGATCTTGGATCTTGAGCTGGTCTGTTTAGTATACTTTTCAGTGGAGGATAGGGACCCTTTGAAGGATTCTGACTTAATCTTGGGCTAAAGCTATTGTCATTTCCACTAAGTCATAACTTTGGTTTGGTTAGTGCCGTGTATTAGCCCAAGGTCTGCAGTATACCCAACACGCTTGAGCTTGCAAAAATTGTGGCCTGTGTGAACCCAGCATAGCACAACATGTCTGAAATTAGTTGATAGATAACTCACCAAATCTTCCAACTAAGGAAATTTCTAGGAGAGAGAAAGTTATTAGGAAGGGTCCAATATTGTGACCTGGAACCTTAGTTTCTATGGAATGGAATGGAATAGAATAGAATAGAATAGAATAGAATAGAATAGAATAGAATAGAATAGAATAGAATAGAATAGAATAGAATAGAATAGAATAGAATAGAATAGAATTCTTTATTGGCCAAGTGTGATTGGACACACAAGGAATTTGTCTCCGGTGCAGAAGCTCTCACTGTACATGCGAACAACAAAGTAATATAATCATAAGATGCCAATAAGAAAAGGTAGTAGAAGAGATGAGAAGGATAGTAGTAATACAGCCCGACTACATGGGTAAATATCCTTAGACACAAGGCACTGCTGTGGGAATTGTGTGTTCAGCAGAGTGATGGCACAAGGGAAAAAACTGTCTCTGGGTCTAGTTGTTTTGCAATGCCCTATTTTGGCATCCTGAGGGGAGCAGATGAAACAGTTGATGTCTAGGATGTGAAGGGATCTGTAGATCCTAGATATTTAGTAGGACTCTCTATCAAGGCTCCTCTGAAGGAGGGATGTTGTGCAATATATTGCACAGGGCTGTTGTGTAACATTTTAATAGATTTCACTCCCAAGGCCAGGTGGCATCTGGAAAGGTGCAGCCCTGAATATCCAGAGGACACTGGAGGCCCCTAACTCTGTTTAATCCATGTTCATTACCTACCCTTGTTCTATTGCGTTTTCTATTGACTGTGGGGGTTAATTCAGCAAGGGGGGGTGAAAGCCATTTGTTGATTTTCAATTATTGGCAACAAGAGAGCCGTATATTTGAATTCAGATTACTGTCTGGCCTCAAAGCCACCATAAACGGAGAGGTCTTGAAATCTCCTAAAACCCCACATGGAGAACTAAGCCACATCTTGATACAGACCTTTACGATATAATTTGTACTGATATCTTTTAAAAGAAAATATAATGCCCTTTTGTTTTTTCTAAATTGGACATTGTCTACTTAACTATGAGATTAGGTAGTAAACTGTAGTTTATTGTGCATGAATTAACATTTGTATGGGTCCACAGCTGCAAAGTTTATTTGTAACCTGTTGATTTGTTTTCTTTTTTAGTTGCTAGTTTAAGGTTTCTGGGTTTTTTTTGTTTTTTGTCTTGCAAAAACAATAAAAACAAATAAAACCCCTTCCCACAGAGCTATTTTCAAGCGGCCTAGCCTGGCATACTTCTCATTTGCATATAAAGTGCAGTCAATGTGAATTGATCAAAACCAAATTAACAGCAATTGGGTCCAATACTTTCGCTGTTTACACATTATTTTTCTACCTTTAACATATAGATGTATTGAATTCAGCTTAGCAGCCTGAGCATGAATGCTTTGGCCTTTAAAAAGAGAAACTTATCTGTAATTAAAATCATGCACAAGTTTTAGTGGGAGCCTGTTTACCGCCCACAAAGGAAGCTATTTTTGAAAATGAATAGATTTCCACGCAGCAGTGAATGTATTTCATTCTGAGTTAAATCCCCTAAAATTATAGTGTCAGATGCTAAAGAATCATCCAGCCACATAAATGTCCATGCCTGGATTCAGAATTGACTTTAAAAAAGCCTGCTTGATTGTTTCTAAAAGTAAGATCGCAACTAAACAGTGCAGTCATCATTCTTAGAGTGGGTGCATTTGTACTCGGTAAAAATAATTTGCTATAACCCGGAGATGAAAAGTAATATGGGTTTTAGAATTAAAACCCAAAGGGAGATATGTTGCCTGGGCTATAAAAATATGATTTATATTGTAGCATTTTCTAATATATGTCTTACTTATTATTCTTCGAAATTCCTGCAGCCTCCTTAACAATTCTTATTTGCTACAGCAGTGATTCTCAAATGTGGTGATGCTGGGGGTCTAACTAAAGTGATGGATAAATTGGTGTGATCCTTTTCAAAATACAACTAAATCATATGCTGTGATTGGCAGATGGCTTTGATAGATAACGAGACCCATGGAATTTTCCCTCTCTAAAATCCCACTCTGGAGTTTGTTTACAATTTTGATTGCACAAATTGATTATGGATTTCCTGAGGCTTGGAGGCAGCAAATTTTAAGGATTCCCACTTAGCTTACAGTAGCTTGACCATTTATTTTTTTAAATAAAGTGACCTCATCTCCTAAGCGGTCATGAATATCCCAGGGCAGGGGACCTACAGTTTGAGAATCTTTCCAGTACAATATTGTCAAGATGTGTTCAAGAAAACATTGCAACAAGAGCTTTGATTCTGAACCTTAGCACAATCAGTTACAAAACTGATTTGCACACTGGATAATGTGTTGCATTGTTGAAAGAAAAATCTTCATCAGGGTCCCGTCCAAGCTGGGAATAAACAAAATGGAGACTGCTTTAGAAAGAAGGTTGTGGTTTATTGAAGAGCAGAGCCAGACAGAAAGATGGCTCTGGAAAAACTGATCACATATAGTAGGGAGTGGTGGGTTTTTACACCTTCTTGGGCTTTTGTTTGGAGTTGTTCCTGTGGCAGGAACTTTGACCTGAGTCTGAGTGTGCCCTTTTGGTATTCTGATGGTGGTGGGATAATCCTATTATGTCCCAAAGGTCATATCCTGCTTCCCTGGGGCTGTGGCTGATGACTATGTCCTGTGTTGGATATTTTGGTGTGAGGGATTGTTGATTCTAGGGATCTTTGTCTTTCTAATCCCATCATCTCTATGCTTCCAGGTGCCAGTCTTTCTGAAAGGATTATCAAATCTGCATTTCTACAGACCTGGTTTCTGCGTGGGGGAGGGAGACTTGGGGCTATTAAGAAAAACTGGGCATGCTTTTCTGCCTTTTTAAGACCCTTTGAGGAAATATAATATTCTGCCCTTTTTAATATTTCCTTCTCTGGGGGTGGGGGGCTGACTTCCCACAGCATAAATAGAGAGTATTGTTTGCGATCAATTGCAGAAGTACGAAAACCAAGATAAACCTCTTCTAAAGTTGATTCCAAAGTACAGTTAGAAAATTAAATTTTCAATCGTTTAGGGTTAGTGTTCCTAGAACCTAATTATGAGAAATGAGCAATTTACAGCTGATCCTCAACTCAGAACCAGTCACAAAAGCACCGCACAAAAAAAGGTTGTAAAATCAGATCAGTTACATGGGTGACGTTAATTTGTCCACACATCTGAGGCTGCTGTGGTTTTGCTCCATTTTATGCTATGTAGTAGAATTTTTCTGAGGAAGAATCAGAAGTTGCCTGGAAGACAGATATTAATTATTAGCTTAGATTTCTTTTGAAAACATGTTCCCTGGATCCAGATTTTTCTTGTATTATATTTATTATCTTAATAAATAATGAGGAATGCCATTAGGAAAATTCTTCAAGGAACAGTATCAGATTTCTGCCTTGAAGTCTTAACTTGAAGAGTTTCTGAATTTCTAAGCACCGCTTGTGTAGAGAAAAGCCTGCCCAAGAAATGTAACCTGCCATTTTCTATGATTGTTTGTGATCATGACATTTTGAAAATGGGCTTCTTTATCATTTCCTAAAGTATTGTTTTAGAGGGTTGTGACAGTGAGAAACGAAAGGGAAGGCAGAAATGTCACCTGTCTTACCTTGACAGGTGAAAATGAAAAATTGGAGAGAAACCTATTTGGATGGAAGCATTGTGGGCTGTGAACGGTGGACCTATAGATTAAAATTAGGTTCCAGATTGCTGAAATAAAGTGATGTAGTAATCTGAAGCAGAGATTTTTGGAAGTAGGAGAGGAGACGGTTAAAATGTTGGGATCTTTGGAACTATATAACCTCTTTGTGGTGCTGATAGATGGGAAGCCATCATGATGTCCCATTGTTTTGTTCTTGAGGCAGCTTTTGAAGAGGGCTCCATTAGATATGAGATAAAACATGCGAAGAACGGCTGCAGGACTTTAGTCTAAAGAAAAGAAGAAATAGGGGAGATATGATAGCAGTCTTCCAGTATCTGAGGGGCTGCCACAAGGCAGAGGAAGGGGTCAAATTATTGTCCAAAGCACCAGAGGGAAGGACGAGAAACAACGGATGGAAACTGACCAAAAAGAGAAGCAATCTGGAATTAAGGAGAAACTTCCTGACAGTGAGGACAATTAACCAGTGGAACAACCTGCCTCCAGAAATTGTGGGTGCTCCATCACTGGAGGTTTTTAAGAAGAGACTGGACAGTCACTTATAGGTTTTCCTGCTTGAGCGGGGGGATGGACTACAAGAGCCCCAAGATCCCTTCCAGCTCTATTCTATTCTATTCTATTCTATTCTATTCTATTCTATTCTATTCTATTCTATTCTATTCTATTCTATTCTATTCTATTCTATTCTATTCTATTCTATTCTATTCTATTCTATTCTATTCTAGATTATTCTTGGCCTAAACAGAAGTAGATGGACCAGTGACCACTGAAACCACAGAAGCCATTTGACATCAACTTGATTTTAGCAAATCTGAAGAAAACTTCACAAACTTTCTGGAAAGCAACCCAATGTTCAACCATGAAAAAACAAAGTCTTTTGCTCAAGAAAGTTGTTGGGTACTCTTTGGCTGTATCCATTTGCAACTTCAGTTGATTATATTCCGGGGAAAGAATATCAGGCACAGAAGGATCCAGGCCAAGGCTCACTTATCTTCCAAAGCAAAAAAGAGTAGTAAATTAATTTTTGTTCTTTAAGTGATATTGACAAGTTTGTAAGTGTAATCACTTCTCAAAGCTGGCACCGAAAGCACCTGAGCTTGTTTCCATGATTTATTGGCAGCGATTTCTATGGCTTGCGAGCCCCAGAAAAAGCAATCTAATTAGATCCAGAAATCCTGATCTGAAGATAATTTAGATAATAATTTATTCTGACTACTGATCTTACAGACACTTAAGGCAGTAATGTTATTTCAAGAATCCTCTTTGAACCATTGTAAGCAGGCTTTTAAGAAGCTATCCAACAATGAAGATTAAACATTAGCTGATTACCGACAAGTAATTAACAATGTCAACGAAACACAGAAACTGAATTAATAATAATTATATCATCAACATGATGATCATCTTGTAGAGAATCCCAGAGAAGAAGAGAGGTTAATTACTCACTGCTAGCAGAACACCACCAAGTCAACCGCAACTATGCCTCGGGATAGTTGTAACTGCCAGGCAGATAATTAATTAACATCATAATTGTAATGCAACCAGCATGAAAATATTGAATTATTACACCACTTCCCTTCTTTTACTTATTACGACACTCTATAACTTTTGGGAACAAATATTGGCCTTTTTTTTTTTTTACACTATCAGCTACAAAGACTTGCAAGAAAGAGGCACCCCCCCAGTTTCATCTTGGCTTCCTTTCTCTTTAGGGCGTCACTGATTTTTTTATTGTCTTTTTTTCTGTCCTCTCCACCACCCCTCCTTTTTTGGGGAGGGGGCGTCAAGCACCAGAGAAATCAGGAGACCCGGAATTCTGGGAGTTGAAGTCCACGAGTCATAAAAGAGTCAAGGTTGCCTACCCCTGATCCAGGTCATGGTTGTCCCAAAGGGGCTTTTCCAAGAGGCAACTGGACTTTCTTGGTGTTTTCCTTCTTCTTCTTCTTGAAAACATTTTGCGTCCCATTCAAGGAGCCTCTTCAGTTATGGATTGATAGTATCACCTTGTTTTCTAGCGCAGAAGGAGATAGCCCTGGTTTTCTGTTCAAGTTTGCATTCAATATTCATTCCATTGTTGCTTCTGCATTTAAAAAGTGTGATTCTCTCTACTATGGCTCCTAATAGTAGTAGCAAGGAGTGGTAAGAGCAGTAGAAGAAAGGGGTTATTTTAACAAGCTGTCCCGTTTACATTCAATGGATGGCGTATTAGATGCAAATCTTTAGAACTGTACATTGCTAGGACCCGACTTGTCAGATTAATTCCAAATAAAAATCAGGATATTGCCTGTTGGAGAGCACAACCTTTGGAGGTTTTGTCCCTTCTCCACGAAGAAAAGAATTCCCCGAAATGCAGTCCCCGAATAATTAAAATTAGAATGCTCTAGATGGCTCCCAGATTGCTCATTTTAAATAATGAAATTGAAAGTCTAATAGGAAAACTCATAATACGGCCCTCTTAGCATTAACAATTACCATGATTAACAATGATACTCACAACTCATTTTTCATGAAAGACTATGGGCAGAGATAAGCTTGTTTATATAGACTAGCTTTTGAACCAGGGAGCCATTTATCACCTTGAAAGCTACAAAAGGACAGAGCAGCACCCAGCAATTAAAACTTACAAAGTGACCTTGTGACAATTAAAGACCTCGCCTCCTGTGAAGCAACAGCAGAGCCATTGTTCCTAAATCAATTAGAAATGGAAAGATAATTGTTGGTTTT